>JAWPHD010004039.1:0-199204 GCA_037043455.1 Cyrtodaria siliqua
TCCATACCATACCCTTATTTTGTTGACAACAAAAAATGATCACAAATAACTGAAAAGAATATAGGAAAAAAATGTCTTAGAATTTGATATGTTACTGTACCGTCTTAATCCTACATTATATTCATATCTACTAAACTGCAAATATGAAACAATTATTTTGTCAAGTTAAACTTTGATTTAAAAAATAAAATTCTACACTTGAAAATGTCTAAACTTACCCAGCCAACAGCCTTAAGTCTCTCACCACAGTACAGTATTATTTACTCTGTGCCGTTCATTTAGAATTACAAGAGACTATGACATATAAAATATACGTATGACCGCGTACAATTTTAACATATTGAACTATTGCCACCTGACTCACAAATAGCACAGGTCAGTAGACAATTCATACAGATATATCACAGTAAAATATCAAGTGCTTTAATTTATCACATTATTATACGTACGTGAACTACTCATCTTATAGCAGGCCTGCCTGTACGGCACATATCCAGATGGACAACTGTTCGGTGGTGACAATATAGGTAGATTTGGATCTGAGGAAACAATATTGTTATTTAGAATATATGTATATGTTATGTATCGTATACGTAGACGGATATTAAACGTCTACCTCGCCATTTCTTCGCATACCTTAACAATACCATATCTACTGTCAAATGATGATAGTATCATACACCAAAACTTACACACACGTTTTCAATTTAATTTACACATGCACGTGTGGATTATATAAATACATTTATACCTACATTCTCAGTTACACGTATGGATTATATTATACACTTACACTTACATTCTCAGTTACACGTGTGATTATATTATATATTTACACCTACATTCTCCGTTACACGTGTGTATTATATTATATATTTACACCTACATTTTCAGGTACACGTGCGGATTATATTATACATTTACACCTACATTCTCAGTTACATGTGTGATTATGTATATACATTTACACTTACATTCTCAGTTACACGTGTGATTATGTATATACATTTACACCTACATTCTCAGTTACATGTGTGATTATGTATATACATTTACACCTACACTCTCAGTTACATGTGTGATTATGTATATACATTTACACCTACATTCTCAGTTACATGTGTGATTATGTATATACATTTACACCTACATTCTCACTTACATGTGTGATTATGTATATACATTTACATCTACATTCTCAGTTACACGTGTGATTATGTATATACATTTACACCTACACTCTCAGTTACACGTGCGATTATGTATATACATTTACACCTACATTCTCAGTTACACGTGTGTTTATGTATATACATTTACACCTACATTCTCAGTTACACGTGCGATTATGTATGTACATTTACACCTACATTCTCACTTACACGTGTGATTATGTATATACATTTACACCTACATTCTCAGTTACATGTGTGTTTATGTATATACATTTACACTACATTCTCAGTTACATGTGCGATTATGTATATACATTTACACCTACATTCTCAGTTACATGTGCGATTATGTATATACATTTACACCTACACTCTCAGTTACATGTGTGATTATGTATATACATTTACACCTACACTCTCAGTTACATGTGTGATTATGTATATACATTTACAACTACATTCTCACTTACAAGTGTGATTATGTATATACATTTACACCTACATTCTCAGTTACACGTGCGATTATGTATATACATTTACACCTACACTCTCAGTTACACGTGCGATTATGTATGTACATTTACACCTACATTCTCAGTTACACGTGTGGTTATGTAGGTACATTTACACCTACATTATCAGTTACATGTGTATTTATGTATATACATTTACACCTACATTCTCAGTTACACGTGTGATTATGTATATACATTTACACCTACATTCTCAGTTACACGTGTGATTATGTATATACATTTACACCTACATTCTCAGTTACAAGTGTGATTATGTATATACATTTACACCTACACTCTCAGTTACATGTGTGATTATGTATATACATTTACAACTACATTCTCACTTACAAGTGTGATTATGTATATACATTTACACCTACACTCTCAGTTACATGTGTGATTATGTATATACATTTACACCTACATTCTCAGTTACAAGTGTGATTATGTATATACATTTACACCTACATTCTCAGTTACATGTGTGTTTATGTATATACATTTACACCTACATTCTCAGTTACACGTGCAATTATGTATATACATTTACACCTACATTCTCAGTTACACGTGCAATTATGTATATACATTTACACCTACATTCTCAGTTACATGTGTGATTATGTATATACATTTACACCTACATTCTCAGTTACATGTGTGATTATGTATATACATTTACACCTACATTCTCAGTTACATGTGTGATTATGTATATACATTTACACCTACATTCTCACTTACATGTGTGATTATGTATATACATTTACACATACATTCTCAGTTACACGTGTGATTATGTATATACATTTACACCTACACTCTCAGTTACACGTGCGATTATGTATGTACATTTACACCTACATTCTCAGTTACATGTGTGATTATGTATGTACATTTACACCTACATTATCAGTTACATGTGTGTTTATGTATATACATTTACACCTACATTCTCAGTTACATGTGTGATTATGTATGTACATTTACACCTACATTATCAGTTACATGTGTGTTTATGTATATACATTTACACCTACACTCTCAGTTACATGTGCGATTATGTATGTACATTTACACCTACATTCTCACTTACATGTGTGATTATGTATATACATTTACACCTACATTCTCAGTTACAAGTGTGATTATGTATATACATTTACACCTACACTCTCAGTTACATGTGTGATTATGTATATACATTTACACCTACATTCTCAGTTACATGTGTGATTATGTATATACATTTACACCTACATTCTCACTTACAAGTGTGATTATGTATATACATTTACACCTACACTCTCAGTTACATGTGTGATTATGTATATACATTTACACCTACACTCTCAGTTACATGTGTGATTATGTATATACATTTACACCTACATTCTCACTTACAAGTGTGATTATGTATATACATTTACACCTACACTCTCAGTTACATGCGTGATTATGTATGTACATTTACACCTACATTATCAGTTTCATGTGTGTTTATGTATATACATTTACACCCACATTCTCAGTTACACGTGCGATTATGTATGTACATTTACACCTACATTTTCACTTACATGTGTGATTATGTATATACATTTACACCTACATTCTCAGTTACATGTGTGTTTATGTATATACATTTACACCTACATTCTCAGTTACACGTGCGATTATGTATATACATTTACACCTACATTCTCAGTTACATGTGTGATTATGTATATACATTTACACCTACACTCTTAGTTACATGTGTGATTATGTATATACATTTACACCTACACTCTCAGTTACATGTGTGATTATGTATATACATTTACAACTACATTCTCACTTACAAGTGTGATTATGTATATACATTTACACCTACATTCTCAGTTACACGTGCGATTATGTATATACATTTACACCTACACTCTCAGTTACACGTGCGATTATGTATGTACATTTACACCTACATTCTCAGTTACATGTGTGATTATGTAGGTACATTTACACCTACATTATCAGTTACATGTGCGTTTATGTATATACATTTACACCTACATTCTCAGTTACACGTGTGATTATGTATATACATTTACACCTACATTCTCAGTTACATGTGTGATTATGTATATACATTTACACCTACATTCTCAGTTACAAGTGTGATTATGTATATACATTTACACCTATACTCTCATTTACATGTGTGATTATGTATATACATTTACAACTACATTCGCACTTACAAGTGTGATTATGTATATACATTTACACCTACACTCTCAGTTACATGTGTGATTATGTATATACATTTACACCTACATTCTCAGTTACAAGTGTGATTATGTATATACATTTACACCTACATTCTCAGTTACATGTGTGTTTATGTATATACATTTACACCTACATTCTCAGTTACACGTGCGATTATGTATATACATTTACACCTACATTCTCAGTTACATGTGTGATTATGTATATACATTTACACCTACACTCTCAGTTACATGTGTGAATATGTATATACATTTACACCTACATTCTCAGTTACATGTGTGATTATGTATATACATTTACACCTACATTCTCACTTACATGTGTGATTATGTATATACATTTACACCTACATTCTCAGTTACACGTGTGATTATGTATATACATTTACACCTACACTCTCAGTTACACGTGCGATTATGTATGTACATTTACACCTACATTCTCAGTTACATGTGTGATTATGTATGTACATTTACACCTACATTATCAGTTACATGTGTGTTTATGTATATACATTTACACCTACATTCTCAGTTACATGTGTGATTATGTATGTACATTTACACCTACATTCTCACTTACATGTGTGATTATGTATATACATTTACACCTACATTCTCAGTTACAAGTGTGATTATGTATATACATTTCACCTACACTCTCAGTTACATGTGTGATTATGTATATACATTTACAGCTACATTCTCAGTTACATGTGTGATTATGTATATACATTTACACCTACATTCTCACTTACAAGTGTGATTATGTATATACATTTACACCTACATTCTCAGTTACATGTGTGATTATGTATATACATTTACACCTACACTCTCAGTTACATGTGTGATTATGTATATACATTTACACCTACATTCTCAGTTACACGTGTGATTATGTATATACATTTACACCTACACTCTCAGTTACACGTGTGATTATGTATATACATTTACACCTACATTCTCAGTTACACGTGCGATTATGTATGTACATTTACACCTACATTCTCAGTTACACGTGTGATTATGTATATACATTTACACCTACAGTATCATTTACATGCGTGATAATTTATATACAAGTACACCTACATTTTCAGTTACATGTGTGATAATGTATATAGGTCTTGCTTCACAGTAAACTCCCTGACCGCATGATAACTCTTTCGCCACAAAAAGTAGTATTGTGTTCTTCGGAGGATTATATATGCTTTATAACAGATATGTTTATTGTAGGTGAGATAATTGGCGATGCAGACGACACTTCCACCAAATTATGACTGCGTTATGGGTGTTGAAGGAGAGAAGGAATTCTGGTCAAACTCTGAAGTGAAAGCTCATAATAGTGCAATGGATTACACAACTCGATATTTTATTTTAAATGCACCTTTTACTCGTTTACATAGAATGACTTTTCAGACCCATATTTGCTTTTCGTGTATCTGTCATGTCTAAGAGATAAATCAACAATGTTTTTTCCCAAGGATCACAGTCAACCACGAACACGCACAGAAACAAACAACAACTACAAAGATATGACATCACAAACATAAAATACTTGACAATAGCACTATCGCCTTGGAACGGTCAGTCGCAAAAAAGACTGCTGTATAAGTATAACACATAAATGATCATGTATATATAATATAAAAAAAAAACTAGAAAGCCACAAAGCAAGTACTCAACGACTAGGCAGAATCCAGAGCAACCGGAGAATAAACCGTTAAGGGCACGACAAGACAATATTTAAGACAAACATCAAACGCTACCGTCCTTTGCGGATTTAGGTAGACGCCATCAAAGGGTCCACAATATGCCCGGTCATCGCACAATCAAAGAGGAAAGCATAGTGGTGAACTGTAAATGTAAACTGTAACTGTAAACCTAGTATAGGATATTCTTTTCTGTTCTGCTGCAAGCACTTCCATTATACAGTTCTTATGAGGGTAAATGCCAGATTTCCTTTAGCCGAACAGGGTTTATTATTCTAACAGCTATTGCCCTAGGCACAATTACACATCATTTTAAAATGAAATTCACCCACCAAAACTAGTGATAGATTAGGTCAAAATTGGTGTTTTAAAAAATGATTATATTGTTAATCGGACATTATTAATTGATATTCATTATTATTAATTTATGATTATCTACCCATTAACACTCCTTTGAAACTGTGATATATATATGTAATATGATTTTGGTTGGTAACACCTTTTGACTAAAATCATTTTGCAGCGCCAATATAATATTAATTGACCAATACCTTGAGTAGCCTGACATATGTACGAGTATGCCGAATTTTGTGACAATGCTACATCCGCCCATCTACCTTCGTGACCTTTAGACATCCTCATTACAACACCTTTCCTCTGTAAATGAAATCATACTGGTGATTAATGTAAATACTATCGAAACAGTATGCAGATTATGACAACAAATTATATAGATGTACGAACTAAAACCGGAGAGATGAAATATTGATTATATCTCATAGAACCATAGTTGGTTGTCTTCCCATAAAATCCTTTAAAATCATAGATTGGTGCCTTCTCATACAACCATATTTTGACGTCGTTTCAAAAAAAACTCAAAAGCATAGTTCGATGCCCGGCCATACAACTGTAGATTGTCGTCTTTCCATAAAATCGCAGTTTGACGTAATCCCATAAAACCCCTCAAAATCATTCAACTGTAGTTTAGTTTGACGTCCTTCCATAAAACCTCTCAAGATCATAGTTTGGTGTCCGACCATACAACCGTAGTTTGACATACTCCCATACAACAGCAGTGTGACGTACTCCCATACAACCGTAGTTTGACATACTCCCTTACAACCGTAGTTTGACATACTCCCATATAATCGTAGTTTGACATACCCCATACAACCGTAGTTTGACATACTCCCATTCAATCGTAGCTTGACGTACTCCCATACAACCGCAGTTTGACATACTCCCATACAACCGTAGTTTGACATACTCCCATACAATCGTAGTTTGACATACTCCCATTCTCCCATAAAACCGCAGCTTGACGTACTCCCATTCAAAAAGCGCAGTTTGACATAATCCCATACAACCGCAGTTTGACATACACCCATACAACCACAGTATCGACGTATATTTATTCTGATTTTAAGAACATCACTTAAAAAAGTCCCTATTTTAACTGGTAATAACTCATGAATATGAATGAGTCACGTGTGAAGTAGTTTCAAATCGACGAACACCCCAGAAGTCAGTATATTAGCAGAAATCGATGCGTAAAATTTCACATTTTTATTCAGCCTCCGTACAGGTGATATCGATAAATATACGGCTCCAGAATATATGTAATAAAAAAAAGTTGCCCCGTACGGGATTTGAACCACAGTCTTCCACTTGTAAGTTTGAAAGATGTACGCTGAACCACTAGACCACTGCTATTTATTGGCATGTTGTAGCATTTTTAACATTAAATAGGCATTATGTTATAACCAGTGCGCGCGCACATACTCACGAAGCGCTAAATAACAAGTCGAGATATGGTTGTTTTGAGGCGAAGTATTAGTTTCATATTGATAACATACAGTATTACACTAGGCAATGTTAATTTACACGTGCGACAATATGGACTACATAGTTATTGATCCATCTTGAGTTGCGTTCAAATATGTTGTTATTTTTGCCTCATACTAAATGGTAGTTCGTATACTGTTTGCTCAAGTAGAGTTATAGTTCAGTGGATAGAGCACCGGACTTGAAATCAGAAGGTGGTGTGTTCCAGCCCCGAAAGAGGCTAACTTTTTTTTCTGTATAAATTTCTGCTACATATGTATGTATAGGTACGATGTGCACTGGTCGATGTATATACAGGCCTACGCTATATTTGCTCGCTTAAATACCCGATTTCGATATGAGCTGGTGAACATGAAGTTACAATTAAAGACACGCCTACAAAGAAGAAATCGATTGATATATAGACTCTGTAGCTTTAAAGAAGTTAAAAAAAACAAGAAAAAACCCAAATATGTTCAATGTTTTCAAATTTAGTAATAAAAACTATCCACATATAACTACATGTAAAACATTTATTATTTAAGAAAAATTAACATTACATATTTAACAAAACAAACATAAAATATAAGGTCATTCAGGCGACACTTAAAACATATCATGTTTGCCCTTTTCAGACTGACCCTAATTTTTTTTGAAATTTGGGTCGGAAAAGGGCAAACATAAACATGTTTAAGAGTGGTCTCAGCTGCTTTATTAGGAAACGTTATGAAACAGTTATTTTATGTTTCTGTTTATATTTCATATGTTGTGGGTAATACATACACATTTAGAAATTGTAAGTTTTGTAACTAGTTTATTTCGAATCCAATATAAGGCGTACATATACTCACAGTTCGTGGTGTATTTGCGTGTGCATGAACGCTGGATGGCTGACCTCGATCCCAATTGGTATACAGAACAGGGGCATTGCTTTGCCAGAAGTACTCGTTACTTGCATACTGGTCAGCCAGTCCAATCCAGAAACTATTGGTGTGCCCACTGAGCATTGTCAATAAGAATTCTAGAAAGAAATGACACGTGCTTTTACACTGACCACTAAACAGTGTCAATAAGATCCCTAAATCAATAAGATCTCTAAATCAACATAAAATACAGTTCTATGACCGTGTATCATTGACAATAAAACTCAACAACAAAATAATAACGGCGTCTTTAATAACCACTAAGCATGTCAATATGAACGCTAAAAAATACATATTATTGCTAAAACCTTTAGGCGCTCAAAAAGTACAGAAGCAATTGCTACGACCAATACACATTGTCAATAAGACTCTTATAAACACTGAAATAAAAAGCGATGGCTGTAATTTTTTTTTTTTAAGGGACTAGAATTGTGGTTTTATTTAGTTATTGTGATATAGTAAAGAATATACAAACACAAACTCAGAAACAAACCTGATAATTTAGCCTATGGGGGTTCCTTTTGATTTCAGTTGGAGACAATTAAATGGAAGTGTAGTTAGATCACAAAACAAGAATGTTATATGGCCTTAACGCATCATATGAATTATTATTAATTATTTATTTAAAGGGAATGTAGCGCCACAGCCAAACAAACTCTATTACTGAGAGTTCTGAAAAACTTGGAAAAAGGTGAAAGAATTATCAAAATCGGATGATAAACAAAAAAGATATGACCATTTAAAGGTTGTTCTAAAACAAATATGGGAGCCGCCATTTTTAGAACTATGACGTCATAGTTCCATATTACCATATATGGAATATCGATAAATATCATTTAAAACGAAGAAAATCACTGCAAATGAATGATTTTTTTTTTACTGGTGATATAAATCATTATTGCCATTAAGTATTACATATTTTTCATACAGTTGCTGTCATTTTTTCCTTATAAATCAGTAAATTTTCATATTTATAAATATTCCATATATGGTCATTTAGAACCGTGATGTCATAGCTCTCAAAATGGCCGCTTCCATATCCGTTTTAACAGAAACTTCAAATGATCATATCTTCTTTGTTTATCATCCGATTTTGATAATTCTTTCTCTCTTATTCAAGTATTTCAGAACTCTCAATCATAAATAATGTTTGGCTGTGGCGCTACATTCCCTTTAACAAAAACTAGTCCAGTCGTCGGATTTTCCAGACCGAACTATTTCATTAACCATTATCTAATTGTAATGCACTATATTTCATAATTAATGTTAGTGACTTCAATGCTTGTATTAAAACGGCAAATAAACAGACATTACCTTTCACTAATAAGTAACCTGAAATGGGCAACATAGCACAGTGTGGCAGGTTCAGCGTATAATGTAATAAATATCCTTATATACTACATGTAGCACGGGTAAATTGGACTAGGAGATAGATTCAGCGTATAATGTAATACATATTCTTATATAATACATGTAGTACGGTTAAATTGGACTAGGAAATAGGTTCAGCGTATAATGTAATACATATTCTTATATAATACATGTAGCACGGTTAAATTGGACTAAGAGATAGGTTCAGCATATAATGTAATACATATCCTTCTATACTACTTGTAGCACGGGCAAATTGGATTAGGAGATAGATTCAGCATATAATGTAATACATATCCAAATATACTACTGGTAGCAGGGGGTAAATTGGACTAAGAGATAGATTCAGCATATAATGTAATATATATCCTTATATACTACATGTAGCACGGGTAAATTGGACTAGGAGATAGATTCAGCATATAATGTAATACATATCCTAATATACTACTGGTAGCAGGGGGTAAATTGGACTAAGAGATAGATTCAGCATATAATGTAATATATATCCTTATATACTACATGTAGCACGGGTAAATTGGACTAGGAGATAGGTTCAGCATATAACGTAATAAATATCCTTATATACTACATGTAGCACGGGTAAATTGGACTAGGAAATAGGTTCAGCGTATAATGTAATACATATTCTTATATAATACATGTAGCACGGTTAAATTGGACTAAGAGATAGGTTCAGCATATAATGTAATACATATCCTTCTATACTACTTGTAGCACGGCAAATTGGACTAGGAGATAGATTCAGCATATAATGTAATAACTTTGCTTATATACTACATGTAGCACGGGTAAATTGGACTAGGAAATAGGTTCAGCGTATAATGTAATACATATTCTTATATAATACATGTAGCACGGTTAAATTGGACTAAGAGATAGGTTCAGCATATAATGTAATACATATCCTAATATACTACTGGTAGCAGGGGGTAAATTGGACTAAGAGATAGATTCAGCATATAATGTAATATATATCCTTATATACTACTTGTAGCACGGGTAAATTGGACTAGGAGATAGATTCAGCATATAATGTAATACATATCCTAATATACTACTGGTAGCAGGGGGTAAATTGGACTAAGAGATAGATTCAGCATATAATGTAATATATATCCTTATATACTACATGTAGCACGGGTAAATTGGACTAGGAGATAGATTCAGCATATAATGTAATATATATCCTTATATACTACTTGTAGCACGGGTAAATTGGACTAGGAGATAGGTTCAGTGTATAATGTAATACATATCCTTATATACTACTTGTAGCACGGGTAAATTGGACTAGGAGATAGGTTCAGTGTATAATGTAATATATATCCTTATATACTACTTGTAGCACGGGTAATTTGGACTAGGAGATAGATTCAGCATATAATGTAATAACTTTGCTTATATACTACATGTAGCACGGGTAAATTGGACTAGGAGATAGTTTCAGCATATAATGTAATACACTATCCTTATATACTGCATGTAGCACGGGTAAATTGGACTAGGAGATAAGTTCAGCATATTATGTAATACATATCCTTATATACTACATATAGCACGGGTAAATTGAATGAATGAATGAATGAATGAATGAATTAATGAATGAATGAATGAATGAATAATGAATGAATGAATGTGTTTTACGGCACGTCGACACATAAATAGGTCATATTGTGCGCAAAAAACGACTGAATCATGAAAGAATGATGGGTAAATTGTACTAGGAGATAAGTTCAGCATAATATGTAATACATATCATGATATACTACCTTGCTCATAGACATCTTCCACGCTGGCAATACCGTCAACCTTCCCAAACCGTCTGCAGGCAGCCAGTGCTGATGTCCAGTTAAGATGAGCATTTGCATTTAAGCCGCCCAAGTAAAAGCATTTGTTACCTATAGATATAAATGTAATAGAAACATCAACCTCAATATGCATCAACACGTGGATGAAGTATCCGTTAAATAACTCATATAAATATATGTTAAATAAGCATTCTTTGCAAACAACTTCGACAGCAATACAACTGCTATTGCCGCTATGACTCAGAATGTCAAAAACGAAACAATGTGTATGTAGAATTGTATGTAGTTGTCATTTATGTAATGGACTGAGTGAAATAAAAAAAATATATATGTATATATGAATAATTACAATTACTTACTATATCAATCTTAGCACAATAACGTTTTATTATTTCTTTGCGATAATAGTAAATGTTGAAATAAAAATAAAATTGCACAATATTTATCGTGTAGATATATAAACATTACAGTCACCTAGAAATGCTTAAGATCGTGTTTTTTGTAAATTTAATTCTATCGCTGCTACGTATAGGGTTTAAAAAGGTTTGAATATATTTTCACACAAAATACATTAAAATTACCAATAAAAACTCTATAGTTAAAGACTGTGTTTATTTTTAATTTAATTCATCATTGCCATGTATAAAATTTAAAGAATATGTTTTTCAGATAAACAAATTAAAATGATCTACAGCTAACTGATATTGTTAATGAATGTGTATTCTTATATTATAGTAGCATCTATCATTTCTATGTATAATATTTAAGAATATAACTAATGTGTACATTTTATGTGCGAAACAAATATCGGTGTATGTGGCAAATATTTTAACTATTCAAAAGCATTTTTAAATGTTTGCATTTATATTATTTAACAATAATAAAAAATGGAAATAAAATATTAAAAACTCAATGAAGCTCTTGTCCGCACTGTACCCCAGAAAAACATCATTAATAAGAAACGTAATAAAATGGAAGTGACGTCCATCCCTGATAAATAAATAACAAGTAAGTAACGCTGGTGTCTGCCAAGCACGTACCCTAATGAATCGACAACACGAGTATAAAATTATCAAGTAAAACTGATGTTCACAAGTACATTAACAATTTGAAAAGAAATAATTAAACGAAATGGATGTCCATAAGATTCCCTAGATAACATAACAATAATAATGCTCATAAGTACTTAAATGAAACCGAATTTAACCAGTTATCCTGTTAAATCAGCATAAAGAATACAGCGTGATTAAATGTAACTTACGTCCACCAGGAACCTTTGTAAATCCATTGGCACAACCTCCTGGTGGATATGGGGTCGGTGTTACCATGGCGACTACTCCACTTGCTGGTCTTTTACAAATGGCTGGGAACTTTGAACCACACTGAGCGTCGTTCCAGAATCCTGAAATAAATACCCATTAACACATGCACAAACTAACTTCATAAATTATCATGTTTAAGACTATATCACGCAACATATCATGCAAGCTAGCTACGCTGAGGAACACCGAGGCAGTTGTCTCGTAGAATTTTGGGAACGTACATGATTTACATACATCGATAAATAATCCTTATCGAGCATTGACACATATGTCTAGCTTAAAACTGAAATCTAGTCAGGAAAATGACTAAAACGCTGGAAAGCGAAGTTTGGTTGGAGTGGAGGATGTGTACCACAGACCTCCAAAAAAGGGATTTGCCTCGGTTAAATTTCAGGGCTGGCTACAGGTCTAATTACACTAAATCAACAGGATGTGCTCGCCTGGTGCAGTCGAAAGTAGTTCTGTATTAAAGAGTGCTAATCTTTTTTTCTTTAAAAACTTGTTTTAGTGCAGTTTCCTGTTACTTTTTGGCTGTAACTGTATTCTGGACATGTTGTTGATATTTGAAAATGCAGCTCATCATGTTTTTGACAGTTTTTGATATAAATTTGAGAAATGAAAGTAGACAGGGTATGAAATTGCAAGGGTTAAAAAATAGTGTTGACCTTTGACCCGGTGTTAGTAAACAACTGAAGAAATGTTTCTTAGAAGATATTAAACCCCCTATTTCCTTGTTAATGTTTAATAGCAGACATGTTTATTTGCATGATAAAGTAAGTTTCCCAGAGTTCTAACGAGGTTTGAGTTTTTAACAGGTTGTCAACATTCTAACTTTACTATGGAAGGGCAATGGAGACTCATTTACGCTATTATAACCTACAGGCCTGTAGTGTGTTTAAGTTTGCTTTTACTCTAAAGACTATATCATGCAACATATAATGTGTTTACGTTTGTTTTTATTTAAAAGACTATATCACGCAACATATAACTACAGTGTATTATGTAGGTACTTAATAACTGCGTCTCTTTGCTTGCCACTTAAACCAACCCAGGCTCTATCGTAGCTATACCTTTAGGACGTCCTATTGGTTAAAAGGCGGAGATACTCTAATCCTAATCCACTCAAAATATGTACACTTGCATGCTAGTATCCACTCAGTATTTTCCATGTACCTTACCTTACAAAACCACAATATTAAGTTGGTTTCAATGTGCAAAAATGTCGCGTATGCATTGGACTACTGCCTAGATTTTTAATAAAAAATATTGTCAAACTACTTTCATGTTTAAATATATGTAAAAGCAGATACGTGTTTCTTACAGAATGCACCCTGCCAAACATGTTTACCCCTTTAGCACCAAATTTTAGATGTCGTCTGCTAAAATTTGAATTAAAACATTCCGGTAATATTTTATATATATATAGTGATACGAAGAGCATTCTTCCTGGGGCTGAACATTGTAAACCCTGATCAGCCTGCACATAGTGTGCATGTTGCTCTGGGCCTACACTGGTCGTAAAATCAATGCGATTTTTTTGCAAAACAAAAAATGCAATGCAATATTGTTTTTTGATTCTGCCATTGTGATGGTGAGTTCCAAAATTGAATTATTATGAGACGCTGTGTATAGCAGCTGATAGTGAGACCTTATCTTATTTTGATAAATTTCTCAAAATTATATATTTGATAACATTAGTTTTAGGTAAAAATTAAAACATATAGTCTGATATATTGTACAAGGGCATAACCTGTTGTTTAGTAACATTAACATCGAGGTCCTTTGATCAATGATATATAAGTCCCGCCAACCATTATATTCATCTGGTGTGATATAAAACAGCTGAAATAAATGTAATAAAAGAGGAATGCACTGAAAATGGCACTGAGTCCACTTTTCCCCTGAATTGGGTGTCAAGTGTTGGGAGTTCCAGTAGTTAGCTTTTAATAATACAAATGGCAAAGACCTATTTGTTGTTTTTGTTGTTGTTTCACTTATCCAATTGTTTTCAAAGTTGCGCTTCCACTCCTTCCTTATTTTGAAATATTGATTACGCTCCTGTCTGTTTTGCACTGTATAATGATTAGATCATTAACATCTATTATTGTACAATAGTCCTGGTAGTCATTTTATTTACCATAATTTAATTTTTGCAATTATTATCTGCAAAAAGGTGTAAATGCATCCTTGCAATTACTGTTATTTTACTAGTTATCATATCAACCAACACTTGAAGGAACATTGCTCATGCTCAACTCCTCACTTAGGAGTAATTATGCCACCTACCTCTAAAAACCAAATCAACACATCGCTCAGACCCGAAATAATTATTTGGTTCGCCAGGACTCCAGTTGTCAAAGTTAACAGGACTACCGTCTGTCCACCTGTTAGCAAAGATAAAAGCATAGCCATACAATAAGACAATGGTAACGATGATTAAAGTAGCAAACCCGCCATCAACTGGCAAATCTTACAACAGACGCACACCGTTTCTGAACCTACTGACTACGGGCTATGAACATAGCTTACATACTTTGAGAATCCAAACTCTATAGACACAATACAAGAGGCTTTAACAAACCAGACAAAACCCCAACACTAGAGCATTGAATTAAGAGTTACCAACTCATAATATTCAGTCACGGGTATTTTAAGAACCCGTAAAAAAAGCTATATATTTAATCGGCCCTATTTTTGATGTCGGAGTATATTGACAATAGGTTTTATTATAATACAGTTGCACGTGCTATTGTATGCCGGAGGTATCGTATTGATTTGATTGGCTAAATAGATCTTACTTAAAGAACGAAGTAACCCGCTGTCGCCAGTGAAGCTTTTCAAAGAATACGGCTTCATATAACACATTGATACAACCAGTGTATTAGCCAGCCAACCGTGCAGCCATCTTTTGCACGGCCGTTTTTGAAAAATCGCGTCCAATATTTAGGGCAGTGGATAGTGTAAAAAAAAAATGTGTATTTTTTTTTTTGCTGAACAACACTTCCAAAATATTACTTTCTCAATATTGTTATGTTTTGTATACATTTATAGAAGAAATATGATCTAAAATGTATTTTTTTCACCTTTATCTGTGAAAATAAATTACCACAGAGACACCCACTTGTCGCGAATTGGCGCGTAGCGCGTGTTAGCATATTTGCACACCCACTTCTTGAATTTCTGCCTAATACACTGGATACAACCAGTAAATACCTGTTATACACTACCAATTTGCAACTTTGCCATATGTACGAATCATATGATATGATTCTTGTGTTATTCTCATATAATACCTATTACATGATATTTATATAAAAGGAGAAGTAGATGATTCTTATATAAAACCTTTCATATAAGACTCATATAAGTACCATATGAGAACCAAGTTGTTTTTCTTTATAAGAATCATGTGAAAATGTATGTTTTTTAAAAAATGAAGATAATATGATTTTATTCTTTATTTTATTATGAAAATTATATCAAACTCCTATTATATAAATATCATATGGTGGTTTTATATGAGAATAATATGAGACTCCTTTTATATAAGAATCACATAAGAATGCAATAATATATTTATTATAAATAGCAAAATTGCCTATGTATATGTTTTAGATACATTTCGTTTAGTTTACATTAAATGGCGATACTTACTGATAGCCATCCATTCCAAGTTCGTTAAAACCTGTCCAGTAATTGGTAAAACTTCGCTTACTTATCTGAAAAAAAATAGAACTTACAAGTAAACATAATATAGATGGCTTTGAAGTAGAATACCGCTTAACCCGATGTTAGCGGGCATGAGAGGTGTTGCTTTATGCATTACCTCTCATGAACAGACTCAATAAACCCGAGTCTGCTACTTTATTCTATTGGTTTCAGGGTCGTAGCTGACCTGGAGTGCATATATAGGCCCGATAAACTAGTGGGGTCCGGCGGCATGCTCCCCCTGCGTTTTTTTTAAACTAAGCTTTGTAATGGTACGTTTTGCGTATATCTGACGGAACACTTATGTGTTTTTATAAAACTGTTTTTGGACAAATTTGAGTATTAATATTTGACAAAGTTAAATTACCTAGTTGTCCATTAACCTCCCACCAACTCCGGCTTCAGTTTTTATTGCATTTTTTTACTTTCCTTTTTCCATTTTTCAAATTGATGTATATGCCGGGCTTATATGGCCTAATAGCAGCCACGCTTTGGGGCTTCCAAAGGATCTCCCTTATCTCTATTTATTCAAAGATAGCAGATAATATTGTTCAGGTTATAAATTAAAATCAGATATTTAATAGTAAACACTTTTTAGGATATTTCATTGAAAGTTTTCAAAAATGTTTAAGCTCTATAAATGCTTTTTAAATAAAATTCTATGACAAAAAAAAAAGTGATTTCTTTTGAAATATAAAGGCCAGGCAAATCCAGTGAATTATTATTTATTCTAGGGTAAATACACCTGAAATTACATTAAACAATAAAATACCAACAAAAACTCCAACGAGAATCATTATGACTGAACGTTATGCAATTGCCTATATTAAGAATATCCTCACTATTACGTGGTCCGAGTATTACCCCATCCAACCCCATCTCCAAGAAGCGAAAATGGGGTTGGCTGGGGTATGAACAACCTTAATTTTGGCTTAAAAAGTTTGCATATTGTAAAATTAAAACATTAAAATTAAAACATTTAATAGGTAATTTCAAACAGGTTATCGCATTCTTTTCAGTAAAAATATATTTTATTGTCGATAGATCCTTTATAAAATCCGGCTAATACAAACTTTCCCATCGCTTACTGGAATTAGGGCGGGACCACGTAATCGGAGTGTAAAATCATATAACGGACGATATGTAATATTCAGTCTGTATATGCCTCCAAAGTTATTCTGGAAACTGTTCTAAACGTGAAAATAACACACTATTTTTTCATGAAAATACTAAAAGTTAAATTTTCTGCAGAAACAATTACAATTAATGATCAGAGACGAAGCTTACCTGTACGCAAAGTACGTAGCTGCGTACACATTCCAAAAAGAAAGAAGAAATTAAAAAATATCCAATTAGGAGCAATGGGGTATACTGGAAAGACTACTTTGTTAATTCAGTTTTCCACTAAAATATGGAAAATCCAATCTAAATCTTTAACTTTATAGTATTAAAAATGATGGGAAATATTCCCAAATCATTTTGTAACACATAATATCTAAGAATAAAATCAAATCTGGGGATGCGCCCCACCATCATAGCATGTAACTATTGCGTACACATTGACAACAGTCTAGCTACGCCCCTGGTGAGTAAATACATAGGGTGTGTAATATACACGATATAATTAGTTATACTCACTATGCCTGTAATAAACATGTTCTCGTCCATGCTGTGTATACTAATCAAATTGGCGTTGTAGCTGTTACAGTACGAGCCGGCGTCATACCACGACATTGAGGCGTTGTTTCCGGACACCGGAGTCAGCATGTAGCAGCTGTTGTTGTAAAACATCCAGTTGGGATCGCTACCACACTTTGCAGCTGATCGTAAAATAATATAACAGAATAATTAAATAAATACGAAGTTCTAACATATAATATTAAAGGAACGGGAATTTCTGCTATTTCTTGTATGTTATTTCAGGTCACATACCACTATTGATTTAGGGCTTCTGATTGGTTGAAAAAAGTATAGGGTCTAGGATGTGCTCGCCTGGTGCAGTCGAAAGTAGTTCTGTATTAAAGAGTGCTAATCTTTTTTTCTTTAAAAACTTTTTTTAGTGCTGGTTCCTGTTATTTTTTGGCTATAACTGTATTCTGGACATGTTGTTGATATTTGAAAATGCAGCTCATCATGTTTTTGACAGTTTTTTATATAAATTTGAGAAGTGAAAGTAGACAGGGTATGAAATTGCAAGGGGTAAAAATAGTGTTGACCTTTGACCCGGTGTTACTATACAACTGAAGAAATGTTTCTTAGAAGGTATTAAACCCCCTATTTCCTTGTTGATGTTTAATAGCAGACATGTTTATTTGCATGATAAAGTAAGTTTCCCAGAATTCTAACGAGGTTTGAGTTTTTAACAGGTTGTCAACATTCTAACTTTACTATGGAAGGGCAATGGAGACTCATTTACGCTATTATAACCTATAGTCAGATTGTAAGGTAGATTCTGATTAGATTAAATTATCCAAATCATAACAAATCCCCACAAAACATCCAAAAACTATATTTCCAACATGAAACATGTTCATTTAGGATATTTTGACTGACATTTGCATGTGTATGGGTACAACTGAGAGTATATTTGCAAAAAGTAAAATTTCTTTACTGCCATTCTGGGGGTGCCCACCTTCAGTGCAATATTAGAGGCTGAAAGCATAGCCCCCTCCACACACACACACACACACACAATTCCCCCACCCCACCCCCACCCCCACCCCCAATTTGGTGGTCATTTTTGAGTGTCCCTAAGATAGTTCTTTAAACAAAGTTAGGTTTTAACATCCGTTCCGATATAGGAATAGGAGTTATAGACTAAAAGGCTATAATGGAGGCCTATGGGAAATGCAGTAGTGGTATATTTATTAATCGATACATGGATACATTAAGTCTTTCCTTTGAGAAAAAGGACTAAAACAACAAATAACACGTCAGATATTATCCCTGTAAAGTTTCATTATTTATAGAATACGTATTTGGATTAAGCAGGAAGAAAATTTTGGATGTAAAATTTTGAAATATCTTTACATTAAATGCAGTACTCAATGGCTCAAATGTTCAAAGCGGTACTTAAGGCATTTCATATTACAAAGTGTAATGTGATTAAAACGGCTACGACAACATAGTTGTATCCTTTCTCTATCTTACTGAAGCCCTTTCTTTACAAAACATCTTGTGATTTCCCTGGAATATTACGTGGAATTAAGTGTATAGTATATACATTATATAGCGGAAATTCTCAAGCTGAGCTTCTTTTTTTCCTGTTAGTATATATAAAAAAAGGATGTCATATGATCTCATCTGAGTGCTCCTTTAGGCCAACATTTAAAATGTCTTAAATAAAGTTTGTCCAAACACGACCTTGGATATTGGAGGTAGGTAGGAACATTCTCTTTTTTTGAAGTAAGATTCTTTTGTGAATGTTGTTTAAAGTTTACCTGTTCCTTTGGACTTAAAAGACCACTTGTTTTACTTACTAATGGTGATTTTAGTATTGTGGGTATGTATTGCAATTTTAAAAATCTTAACTTTGTACATAAAATATATCTTCAATATGAACAAGTCCACATGTAATTGAGAATGACTGTCAAATATTTATATTTATAGTTGATAATAGTACTTCAGATGTGTACTGATGACGTTTGTTCAAAATAAACAATTAACCCTTAACCCGCTACATATATATAATGGACTGTTCTTTCTTTGAATTAAGACCATTTCATTTATCTGACAAAGGGGTGTTTTGGGGAAAATGACTTATCAATAGCCGAACAGTGTAAACCCTGATCAGCCTGAGAGTTACTCTGATCTGGGTTTACAATGGACGCAAATGTTATTATAGTCGTGCTTAGCGGTTGAATTGAATGGAATGTTTGAACGGTCATCAACACATTATGACGGTAAGTTCAATCGTTCCAGAGAGAGGAGAATGATGTATATGAATCCGGAAACCTGACCAACTCTTATTAACGAATATATTCCTATGGTCATTTAATGTGCTCTACAAATAGACTCCGGTACCCCCCGGTTTACGTCTCCATCCGATGGTCGAGACTAACTAGGGTAAGTGGCTTGCCCAAGAACACACCGTAACTCAGTGCCACTGGTGACGCTTGAACCCGGGTCTAACGGTCCCAATTCCACCATGCTGCAAGCCCCTGATCACACATAAACGTAGCAAAATCAAAGTGAGAATAAAAGCTTACATGCAATAGGTGTCGGGGGTACCGAAACGCCGTTCAAGACCGTCCCTGAAATAAGCAGTAATGTATCAAAATTATCAGTAAACTTTCTTATCGTAAAGAATGGAATTGTAAGAAAAAACATTTTCAAACGTAATGATGCAAGATATAATCGTCTATAAAGATTTTTTTTTATATTTCAAAATGGTTTTGTTCAATTTAGAATTTAATAAAGTCCTTAGATAAATTTGATAAAATATTATCTCTTATGAACCTCGACAACCCTATGTAAAATCCGTCTAAAGTTATGCTTTATATCTTTAATTTGAACTTTTGCTTACATTAATACATCAAACTTATAAACAAAATAATAGTTTATTGCAATACCGATTCGTTCAACATAAACATTGCACATTATCCAGTCATCAAGACATTTGCATCTGGAGTTATTACGTTACATAGTATATACATAACTATGTGTTGGTGGAATGTTGGGCTGACTGTCTAACCTTCAAATTACATATTTGAAAGAAACAATGCCTGCAAACAGTGACAGTCATGTTTCATATGTGTATTAACGTGTTAATATGAATACTGACTGCTGTAATGCACGTGTATATTGATAGTTTCATATGCGTATTCATGATAACATAGCATATGTATATTAATGGTGTTTCATATGTATACTGACGGCGTTTCATGTGTATATTGACGGCGTTCATATGTATATTGAGGGTGTTTCATGTGTATATTGACGGCGTTTCACAAATGTTAAGTATATTGATGGTGTTTGATATGTATATTGACGCCGTTTCATATGTATACTGACGGCGTTTCACATATGTTATTGACGATGTTTCATATGTATATTGACGGCGTTTCACAGATGTATACATTCTTAAGTATATTGATGGTGTTTTCATATGTATATTGACGCCGTTTCACATATGTATATTGACGCCGTTTCACATATGTATATTGACGATGTTTCATATGTATATTGACGGCGTTTCACATATGTATATTGACGATGTTTCATATGTGATTGACGTGTTTCATAGTATGATTGATGATGTGTCATATCATTACTTGTCCGATTATTAACTTTCATAACCCATCCAACCCCTTCGCCAAGAAGGGAAAACGGGGTTGGCTGGGGTATTAAATAAAAATCTAATTTCGGCTTAAAATGTTTTCATATTGTAAAATTAGAACCATTTAATAGGTAATCATATTTTTTTCAGTATATGTTTTTAAACGTGTTTTATTATCGAAATATCCGTTATAAAATCCTGCTAATACAAGCTTTCCCATCACTTAATAGAATAAGGCGGGACCACGTAATGTGTATACTAAAGGTGTTACATATGTATATTGATGGGGTTGATTATGTATATTGATATGTATTATATGCATACTGACGGTCTTTCGTATTATATTGATAGTTATATTGTATGAATATATTGTTTATCCATTTGGAATGGATATTAACACACTTTTCGTATAGGCATTTCTTCCTTGTAATAACCTTTTTATTCAGAGTATTCGCGTATGCACTACTTACCTCTTGGCAAAGCGCAGACAAAAGAAATGCTGTTATAGCAAAAGTTATCATTCCATCCGTGTGAGCGAGTGTTGTATTCTACACAATCTTCGGTTCCCAAAAAATTGTTCGGCTCATTTGGGTTCCAGTTGGTGTAGTCCACAGCTGTGCCATCGGTCCATACATACCCTGAACATACGAAATAACCACAGCGTGTATACAAATTTGCAAAAAAACACGTACATATCAGAAGGTAACGTGTGCCTGATTTAGGTCAAACACATCAAACAAATTAGTCTTTATTTACTTCGTTACTATTATTAATAGCTTGTGTTATGTTATTTGAAATGATAAATGAATGAATTCTTTAAATAAAATGTGTAGTAATTTAGTTGTATTTGCAGCCAGAAAGAAAGTATTCCTTTATAAAAACAGATTAAGCTTCCGCACACAAATCTCAGACTCTGTGTCTTGACCCTTCCCAGGTGGCATCTCTGCCGATTGCTCACTGTAAGTATTATAAATTATAGTGTATGTACATAGTCTCTTGCCTTGTACCAGCAGTGTATTAGTTTATAAAGTATGTTAATGTGCATTCACCTGCTTCAGTATCTCTGTCATTCATGCCAATCCAAAACGCAGTGTTCGGATATTTCCTGTCATGTTAAGCATTGAATTTAAGAAAGAGCAACATTAACTGATAAACATTAAAGGGACACACGGCAATCTTGATTTCTTAAAAACTCACGGCGTCCCGTTAGTTTTTCTCTTCACTTGCATTTGTTCAATCATTAATAGTAATTGTTAGAATAATTCAAAGCAAATTATTTTTACATATTACTAACTTTTTATAATAGTGCATCAATAATATATTTAACAATGTTGGTGATATAGTGAAGAAAATTGAAATCTCAATTTTTTATTTAATCATATGCAAGCAGTTTTAAAGTCAAAATGACGCAGGATAACTAAATTGAGGAGCAAATTTTAATGTTTGAATAAAACTCAAGATTGCCATGTGTCCCTTTAACATGTTATGCAAATACTTTATAGGTTCACAGAACATCAAATTTGCAGATATAAGAAAGATATAGGGCTTCCTTATTACAAATGCTTATGTTCAATCAAACTGCCAGATAATGCCACATTACTCCAATAGCCGTAATCAACATATTTGTTAAATAAATTACATAATAATCACAATTATCCACTGAAATATATTATTTTATTATATACTTCCAGTGATATAGTGGATTTTATGATTAAAATAAAACCTTATATTTTCATTGTTTATATTTCACATGTCATGAAACTGTTGACGTTGTTTACGTTGTTGACGTAGTGACGTCATTGTTTTGGCGCATTATATTTTTTCTGCATAAATTTCCAGGTTGAGAGTATATAATAAATGGAATATTTGTTGGTTTGTCGTGAATATAGGATTTATTTTCAAAGCACTCGTGAAAATATAAGTTTTCTCACTTCTCGATGAAAAATAAATCCTATATTCACTCAAAACAAACAAATATCCTCTATGTATTTCCTAAACGAGAATCATTTGTTTAAGGCATAAAAAAGAATATATTCTGTTCTATTCTGTTCCCAAATAACCAGTAAAATGTAATATATAACGGTCTTAAACTCCGGGTACCACTAAATAGAGGCCTTAATAGGCCTACTGGGAACCACTATATAGAGGCCTTAATAGGCCTACTGGGTACCACTAAATAGAGGCATTAATAGGCCTACTGGGAACCACTAAATAGAGGCCTTAACAGGCCTACTGGATACCACTAAATAGAGGCCTTAATAGGCCTATTGGGAACCACTAAATAGAGGCCTTAAAAGGCCTACTGGGATTGAATTATTTACCTCATTATAATGATGGAAAATGGATCATACTTGTCTTTCTCGTACCGCAAACATTAATTGAGGTTAAGTATTGCAATGTGTAATGTGTGATTTTAATTTATTCACTTTTCAAAAAAGGTTTAACCATTTATATTTTCAAAATAATATTTGGAGGAGAAGAATATGTAAGCATATAAAACTGGATATAAACGTCGAAAAGAATGTACCATTCAACGACCACAGTCAACACAAACACGTATCGATACAAATATACCAATGTTTGTTTGTATATGTATATACACACCCAAATACATATTTTATTATAATTATTGTTTTGCCGTTTGGAACATGTTTTGTGAGTAAAAATGCGAACATGGGATACACATTCATTTAATAACCTTATACTTTCCTTTTTCTTTTTTATGTATCATAGTGCAAATAAGACACTTCTTAGTGATTCAGATCGACACTACGTGCACATACTTACGCCAGCAGTGTTGTCATGAACGTATCATTGTTGTTGTTATGGAAACTCGGCAAATCTCCACCAAGACCTTGACAGTATGCGAGAGCTTCCATCCAAGTCTTTTTACCAGTGTTGTTTGTAAATGCCTGCCCAAAGTAACAGATTTGATAAAGATAATAAAAGCATTAGTTTATATATACGTCTTACACATACATGTATATGGTTTTATAAGAAACTGGAGGAAAGGCAAACAGAAGACCAGTTGAAAGTTGTTCTAAAAAGAATATGGAAGCCGCCATTTTGAAAACTATGACATCATAGTGTAAATTACTATATGGCATATTTATAAATATGATAATTTACTGGTTCATGCGAAAGAATACTTTTCAGTGTATTAAAATAGCAGGGATATAATAGGTAAGCACCTCTTTTGAAAGAGTAACATATAATTTGCATTGTTAGTCCATGATATATTATTAGAGTCAGGTTGCTTGTAATTAAATATATATGGTTATTAAGGCGAAGATCAAACACTAGCTAGAATCAATAAATGATAGCATATGCTGAGCAAATATTAAAAACACATAACATACATAGCCAGAGTTACATTCACATAATTCTGAAATGTATAACCTAAAGCACGAATAATCTCACCTGATAACAAAATCCTTGATTCGCAACCCAGCCACTTGGACATGGGACGTTTGGATATGGCGTTGCTGTTGGTGGAGGCAGGGTAAACCCTTGTCGTGGAAATTGGCAAATATAATTGTTTGCCTTTGTACAGTTTTGGTTTTCCCAAAGTCCTGTAGGTTGTTGATTCGATCGCATACCTACACACGTAGAACGTTCGTTGCCTACAAAGAAATCACTAATGGTAAAGACATTGCAGCAAGACTTTTAAATTTGAATTGTCTAAACAATAAAAAAGGTATAAGGGAAAAAACTTTATATAATAAATTTAATTGCTTCCATTGTGGTCCGTGTATTGTAATATCACTATACCTGTGTGTGTATTGTACCAGTTCGTATATTGTAGTGAGTCTCCCGTCAACCAAGTGTATGTCCCAGGTGTTACGGAGTCCGACAGACCTATCCAAAAGTAGCCCGTCCTGTACACCAATTGACTGGATAGGAAGGCCTCCAGAAATCTGAAAGTAAATTTTGTAAACGTGCGTCTTAGTTTTTATTTATGGAGGTAAATAATATCTTAACGTTTCAGCTTGTTATGGCATTCGCAATATCTCGTACACTTCGAAGAATAACTCGAATGTAACTCGAAGGTTGCCATATTGGCTACGTCATACTAGCATGCCACGCCTTAGATTGCCACCAAAACGAATTTGCATTCAAAGTTATCATCAACGTTTTGCAATGTCGTTTAGCCGATTGCTCCATCTATAGTTTATTTACATAAAAGCGGAGATGAAACCTTCATCTGTATTGTAAATATCAAACACGCAAGGCAAATTATACATCAGCACGTGTGGCTAACGGCTATATTGTTTGCATAGCAAACAACTATTTTCTGTGCCGTTTTATTCCGTCTACGAAATGTCAAGATTTTGAACATACCGATGCGTCGATATACATGATTGTTTGTTATGGGACTCTTAAACAAGTCATCATTTGCCATTAACTTAAGAATTACTTTTTTAAGGAAACACAGGTTCATATATTTTAGATTTGACACATGGTTATGGAACTGAACAAAAAAAGTTACAACATTGTTTTGATTTTATCAGAGGTGATGTACCTTGAAATGAATGTAGGCATATAGCGAAGTAATCTTTATCTCAATTTGGGGAGCATGCAGTAACTTACTATTACAGAGTTTTGACCTTGTGATGCTAACTCCTTCTATACCCTTTGCGATTTCAAGTTCATGTGTGGTTTATTTCTTAGTTTGGTGTTAATGCGAAATAAGGTCTTGGATTTTGGCTCTGCCTACTGGGGAACCCTAGCAGAGCAATCGGGTCAAAAATCACAAAAAATTAATAACCTTGTCCAGATGGTTACGATTCTAGTTTGGTATGGTCATTTAGGTACTCGAGGCACAACATATATAAGACTGGTTTTGACCTCCAACATGAAGGGGCCCCTCTACAAGGGTCCAACTTCGGGAATTTACTATTATGAGTTTTGAGCTTGTGACGTTACTTTCTCCTATACCCTTGAGATTCAAGTTCATGTTTGGTATATTTCTTGTTTAAGGATTTTTAGATACGCAATAAGTTTTCATATTTTGACTCCTTCCTCGGGGGCTCAATGGAGGGAAATCAGGTATAAAACAAATTGCGTATCTTATCCAAATGTGAATGTATTTGATTCTAATTTGGAATGATCATTTAGGCACTCGAGGCACAACATTTGTCAAATGGTGTGTGTCCTCCTGTGTAAAGGGGCCCCTGTACAGGTTTACAACTTGGGGAGCTTTAAGTAATATACTATTTCGGAGTTTCGGCCTTATGACACGTACTCTTTCTATACCCTTTGAGATTTTCTTAGTTCGGATGTCTAGATGGCTTCACCAACTGCGGCCTCTCTAGGTGGTAATCGGGTCAAAAGCCACAAAAAAATGCATATATTTTCCAAATGTGAATGGTTATGATTCAAATTTGGTAAGGTTATTGATGGACTCGAGGCACAACATACATAAAACGGGTTGTGACCTCCTGCATAAAGCAACCTGTGGTAACTTACTGTAATTTATTATGACATAGTTTCTGCCTTGTGAAGCTAACTTCTTCTATACCCTTTGAGTGTGGTGTTTGTTAGTTAAGGATGTGTAGATGCGCAATAAGATTTTGTATTTTGGCCCCATCCACTGGGACCCCCAGGAGGGTAATCCAACAAAAACACAAATCGTGTCAAAATGTGAATACGTTTGATTCTAATTTGGTGTGGACATTTTGGGAGTATATTAAACGGCTTTCACCTAATGCATAAGGCGCCCCTCTATTGGGATACAACTTGGGGAACTTGCAGTAATTTGCTATTACGAAGTTTCTGCCGTGTGACGCTCCATGTGTGTTGTATTTGTGCAGATGCGCATTAAGTTTTCATTTTTGGCTCCATCCCCTTGGGTTCCATAGGGGGTAATCAGGTTAAAAAAATACTTATCTTGCAAATGTGAATACATTTAATTATAATTTGGTATGGCCTTTTAGGGATTCGAGGCACAACATATATAAAACGGGATTCGTCCTCCTGTCTAAAGGGACACAACTTGGGAAACTAGCAGCACTATGTTCGACTGCCATTTTGTTTCGTGCAGGGCAAAGAGTGTTGTCATAAGTGCTACAACAACTAATTTACTCCCCAACACCCAACCCCAACCACAGACTCCATAATGCCAGTAGAGCGAGACAGGCCCTCTTAGACCCCTTGTTACAATTCTTTCACGCTTTTCCAAAGATTGTTTGGCTGAATGACTACATGAGCAGGATGTTGAGATTTTTGCAAAGTTCAGATTTTTCTAGCAGAGTTACGTAACCTGAACTACAGGAACAGCAACAGGAACAGCAACAATGTCACAACAGCGTTACGATTTAAGCAGGGTTGTCGAATATGAGCTAAAGAGAGTGCAAAAAATGAAGTTACCGCAGTGATACAACTCTGAGATTTAATTAAGGTTATGGAACCAGAATTATTTGAGATTTAATCAAGGTTATGGAACCTGAACTATTTAAGATTTAATCAAGGTTATGTAACCTGAACTTAACGTAAGAACATCGTTTTATGAACATGAACATTGAAATTGCAATATAGTGACCCAACACTAACATAAGGTTGTTGGCATTAAGAATTCATTTCTTTTGCATACAAATACAGCATATTTCATTTTAATCGTCAAATATTTACCGCTGAACTAAATGCTAACGTCGTTTCGTCTTATACATGTCTATAAATAAATGCCAAGTCATATATCAGAGTATATCGAATAAAGTCACCTATCGTTCACTGTAGCGAGTGTCCCATGCACTGTTCGGTTACATGTAGCAATGGCGGCATTAAAGTTCCTTGTAGCGCCACTGAACACCCTGTAACAATAAGGACCGTAACCCTTGCTGTTCTGTAAAGTTCAAATAAAACAAAACAAATCTTTAAAAACGATAAAAGCATACAAAATGTTTTCAAAGATAGAAGCATCTCATTAAGTACATACTTCACAAAATTCCTAATTACCCAGTTGTATAAGTTATAATTACCCAGTTGTATAAGTTATAATTACCCAGTTGTATAAGTTATAATTTAATTACCCAGTTGTATAAGTTATAATTACCCAGTTGTATAAGTTATAATTACCCAGTTGTATAAGTTATAATTTATTTCTAAGAAAGCATATCGACTTGAAAGCTGTAAAATTTGATCATGAGATCAGAGCAGACGAATTCAGTTCGTTATTTTGCATTTCAACCGTTAGTCCAATCGAGCGTGAATTTAACGGACAAACCAATGAGAATATTATTGACATATTCTCAGGTGGGCATTTAGAAATTTGAACTAGTATATACTTCCTTATAAAATAAAGGTAGTCTAGGCAGCCATCATTAAACACTCATTATCTGTATAAATCTGGAACAATTCATCAAAAACCTGTTGAAGAGGAGTCATATGTGGGTTATGCCCACCCCCAGCAACCCCACACCCCCACCACACCCATCAAACCTAGTTAAACAAATTCTACATGTTACGAGCCTTACCAATTAAAATAGTATTAAGATCATTCAAAGAGTTTCACATGTTTTCAAACGAAACAAACACCAATGTAAGATTGTGACACTTCTTTGATTAATCACTAAAATAACAAGCATATTGTTATTTCTCGACATGCTAGAAATGCATATTTACAAACATACCGAAATTTACTGATGCACCCGTCGATTCCCTGATAGCTTCGCGCATGTTGTATCATAGTATGTCCCACGTGCCTAACATAAAATGAAATAACCAATCGGATGATGAGGTCTCTGACGTCCAGTAACAATTCTTAACTAATGAGTTAACAACCAATCTACGTTGGGTACATTATATATTATTTAGCCAATTTAGCAGCATTCAATACAACTCGCATCTGATCAACCGGAATATTCCAAAAAAAAAGGAGGATTTTTTTTTTGAATGCGGTCTGATGTTCAGAACTTATCTAAATATATGTATTATACTAAGTGTCCCATTTTATCCGCATGAGTTAAGTTATATTAAATACCTGTGGACAGCCAATCTGATTGGGCGACTGTGTAGCTGACACGGCCGACGTCGGTGCCTTGCATATAAACCCCTTTGTTTTGGAAGTGCAAACATCGTCGTTCCATTTACCGTTCTAGTCAATATATAAGGTAGGCAAGGTTATAATTAGGTTGCCACTTATAGTATACAGAACGCTGCCATGAGTCAGCTGATTGTATTCGATCCTTGTCGAACATGTATTGTTTACAATAAACACAGACCTCATGATGTAGTGTTTTAACAAAGACCTATTGTTCGGGGCTCTTGTTTCAGTCAAAGGTTTTTCAGCATTAACATGAGCTTCTTTTTTTTAAATACTTATCATATTACGCATCATTCGAAATAGATGTTTAGTGGTAATTAAACATACCTTAGTTTTGAAAATGGGTTGAGAAATAAATATGAGTATTTCATAGCAAAAATGCTTTTTCGATGGGGTTTATTCCTACTTACACTCCTTGTTGCTTGGAGAGTAGACAATTCAGAAATCTCAAATAACTTCAGATAGCATCAATAGTTTGCTATAAAATATATTGCTATGTACTTTTTCTCAAGATATTTTGAAAAGTGTTGGGTTTTTTTAACCACGAACAATGTATGTTTCATTGATATACACCTTATTTAGTTTAAAGGGACACAGGGCAATCATGTTTTTTTTTTTTAAAAACTCGCGACGTTTCGTTAGTCTTTCTACATAAATTGCATTTGTTTAATCATTAGTATTAATTTTAAGACTTGTATAAAGTAAATTATGTTTGCATATTATTAACTGTTGGCTACATTTCACCAATAATATATTCAAACCTATGGTAGAATAACAAAGAAAAGATGAATTGATAAAGATTTCAAGATTACCATGTGTCCCTTTAAAGTAGAATTTTGTCTGAAAGGTACAAAAAAAAAGTTTAGTTGAAACAAGCGCAATAGGTATTTTGGCACCGAACAATAGGTATTTTGGCACCGAACTATAGTTATTTTGGCACCAAACAATAGGTATTTTGTTTTAATAATCGGCGCATTCACACTGACATAAATTCAAAAAAAGGTACGAAAATATCTAGCCTGCCTTTTTTTAAATCAAGATACAACCACAATAGTTGTATTAAGCAGACATTAGTTTACTCAAAGGTACTAAACATACATTGTTAAGGTATTCTGCGTTCTGATAAGATAAAGTATGTTTCACTTTCATCAACTGGATAAGTAAATACTGAAAATTGAAAACAAGGTACGCTGAATTGGGATTTTACGGCGCACTAACACAAAAAGGTTATATGGCGCCAACATGAATGAACGGTCAATGCCCACTTTCTATTTCCATCAAGATAAAGATACACAGAATAGGCCTAGAACCGTCTCATCTGCAGAACTGCAGAGATGCTGCAAATTCTATTGTAAACACTCCATTTTTTGCTGGAGCCCCGACCATTATTTACTGCCACCACTCAAGTAGCACCTGAAACAATATAGGGATGATGATGGAAAACTTTAATGAGCATAGCAAAACATGACAAAATGAACTTGAATTCGGGGTGATTTTATCCTCTGCCTTGAAAAGCAGTAGTACTATTCTTGCCCGGAAACCACAGAGGAGAAAAAAGACACGAAATAAAGTTAGTGCATACGTTTAGTTTCATCACCACACAGTCTTCGTTATGGTTCATCCAGCTATTTGGCTCGTTCACGTTCCAGTTCGTGTATGCGACAGAGAAGCCGTCTGCCCATTGAAATGTTGATTCCGTCTGCTGATCATTTAGTCCTATCCAATATCCGTCAACCGGAGCAGCCGCTACAAAAGATGTAAGCAATAACTGTCTACAGGAGTAGCCGCTACACACAGATATCACGTGATAATTATAAACGCTGTAAGCAATATCCGTCCTCCGGAGTAGCCGCTACAAACGATGTAAGCAATAACTGTCAACAGGAGTTGCCGCTACACGCAGATATCACGTGATATTTATAAACGCTGTAAGCAATATCCGTCCTTCGGAGTAGCCGCTACAAATGATGTAAGCAATAACTGTCAACAGAAGTAGCCGCTACACGCAGATATCACGTGATAATTATAATCGCTGTAAGAGCATACCCTGCAACCAATTCATAACCATGCTGAACTCTGTCACTTGCTTCAAGATATATCTCTCTTCGTTAACAAGATGTATCTTAATGATAGAAAGATATCTCTACCTTAAAGATATATCTTTTAAAACATATCACCTTGCGCCAGAGATATCTCTATTGTAAGTTAGAAAGATGTCTCTTTAAGCTAGAGCGACATCTCTTTACCATAACAAGATATCTTTGTAAGATCTCTCTAGCTTAAAAAGATATATTTCTAGTTTAAAGAGGTATCTCTATATCTTAAAGAGATATATTTCTACGTTAAAGAGATATATTTCTATATTAAGAGATATCTTGTAGAAAAATAATAATTTGTCTTGCCATAGTAGTATGTGATATATACAGTCTACACAAATACAACCGTTTAAACCGGACATATTGTACAGATACACCCGTCCTTTTAATACTTTGTATATTAATTATTGCATAATTATATTACACCGAATAAGGTGATTGATACTCATGAATTATTATTTTTTGTATTTGGATAAAGCGTCCAGTAAATATGCATGTGTTTCAATAGTTCATTGAATTTGTGCACGCTTGCATATACGTAATAATTACGCTAAGACACATTTGAACGGCAAGAATGTATCAATAGTTGTTTAAACTTCAACTAAAACTATACATAGTCCAGAATATATTGAACAAAAATAACTAAAATTTAGTTTTTAACTTACCTTTAGGTAGATTTCCCATAATGAAATTTTGTTCATTTCTATTCATAACACTTGCTAGTTTTCCACCGTTGCGACCACAAGTTGTCTGAGCGTCACTCCATGTGCGCGCTTGATGTACGAATAAGTAGCATGTTCCGCTGAAAGGTTTCCAATGCGTTCGGCACCCCAAAACCATCCCAGCTGCAATGCATCATTATTATTTCGTTTCCATGAAATCAATCAGCTATTATAAAATATGTATTTAACCTAAAGTTAACGTAAATGTCCATGTGAATACACGTTTTTTCTGTAAAATATAAACACAGTCTTAATGTAAAACAAAATAAAATACACTTCCAAATCGTCATTTTGCTCATTTATGAATTATTTTGCTCAGTTAGCAAACATTGTAAGTTGATGCCCTTATTCTGAACAATGACACTTACGATCAAAATAAAATTTATATTAATACACTGCTCAAAAATATTAACGGATCGCTTGTCGATTTTCCGTATGGTTACGTGTTAAATGCACCATATTGACGGCCCGGCTTTTCCTAAATGCCTTTCTGTACAAACCCGGGTTTTATTCCAAATGCTTATCAAGGCATTAAACTTTTGTTACAAATCAGAATTACAGTCAATCCAATCCTGTGAAGTACCATAGCAGAACATTTGTAATTTTTCTTCTCTTTTTTTTCAAAAATACAGATTTCTTTTTTGAAAATCTATAAAATTCTGGTAAGGAAATGGAATAAATTTCTTTTAATATTCTAGCATTCATCTCTTAAAATGAATTAATGGCAAAAGACAGAAATCCACATGCTTCGTTTTAGTTGCAGATTTGCAGGGATCAAAAGTGACTTTTTGGAGAAAATGAAAATTTACAAATGTCTGTCCATGACACTTCATAGGATCGGAAGGAATGTAATTCTGATTTGCAACAAAAGTTTACTGTCTTGATAAGCATTTGGCATAAAAACCGAGTTTGTACAGAAATGCATTTAGGAAAAACCGGGCCGTCAAAATGGTGCATTTAACACGTAGCCATATAGAAAATAGACAAACGATAGGTTAATATTTTTAGCAGTGTATATTTACCAAATTCCATAAGAATTCCGAGAATGGTTTTCTAGCTTTTCCACGGAAAGAAAATGTTGACAGTTTTACCATCATGTTTCCATAAAACACACAATATATTTATATTAAAACGTTTTATGTAACAAAAGACACCACAACATGACTAGATGGGTACATGAACAGACCTAATAACAAACAGATCTGAACTAATGAAGAAGTCAAAATATCACCTGGAACCTTAACTTTTCCTTCTAACTCCTCTTCAAAAATGCATTGATTGTGATGGGTAATACATTCACAAGATCATAAGGAATAGCGAAATGGGATTATACTAATTTAATTGTACTTTTCAAAATATGAAATGGTATTTAAAAAAAAAAGTTTAAAATACTATCATTTTCGGCTTTACCCTTAAAAATCAAGCAATTATTGACCTAGTCAAACTTTCCTTTGAACTCATTTTTGCTTTAAATAACAAAGTCAGGAAAATACAATTATTAGAAAGAGAAATAAATTTGAAATGGGTTTTGACGTAAATAAAACGTATATGGTAGATAATTAGATTATTTTATTGACTTAAACTATTACAGTTGTTCATCATTACAAATATATGACAATTATAATATACACAAACGTGACAGATTTTGACATTGCATATACATCAAAATAATCATTACGTTTTCCTTTGCTTTATACATATTTAAAAAACAATTACACACATTATGGAATGTCAGTGATAGACGAGGATGTTCTGAAATAAGATAGCTAGGTATTTTTAGTCTGTTAACTTGGATGTATAAAACCTTAATACAAGCGCATCGGAAATAAATTTACTTGATACTAAGAATAATATTTTTGTTTAATGACTGCAACAATTCCCAAAATTTAAACATGCTTTGTCTAGTTGTGTAATATTTAGGAATGTATTTGTTTCTAATGTTAGAGTAAGTTGTACAGATCAAAATAAAATGGTACTCGTCTTCAATACCGTTCTCAAATTACAAACTTGCTCTCTGTTCTCCCTCTTGAGTATCTCCCTATTTCTATTCTTAAACAATGAGCGGATAATTTTATTTTGGTTATACCACTTCTTAAATGTTTGAAGCATACTGTTTCTAGATATGTTTCAAAATGCATAAAACTCTTCATGACATGTGTGCTTAAAATCGGCCAATATTAAGTGAAATTGCCACCTGAAATGTTGATACAATTTACAGTTTTCTATCTATTTGTTATTAAGTCTATTAGGTCTGTGGTGAATGAAGCACGTTTCATGAAGATGCCTTGATGGGTATTCGATGACTAACACTCAAAAAACAAATATGTTTTCCAAATGTGTATGGTCATTTATAAAAGCACAGACAAATTCATATAAAAAAGTGGTATATATTAAACGAAAACAAAATACCACTAGGTTGCAAAATAAACATAGGCAAAACTAAAAAAGCAAAAATGGCAAACCTGGTACATGTACGGTGACTGGCTTCGGTGTTGTCGTGCGCGGGACATTGCCTAGAAATATATAATATGTAGACATATAGGTTTTAGGCTATCATAGATATATATATTTTACTATTATTTTTATTTTGATAATGTTGCATGTGACCTTTGTTTAATATAATTAAATACACAAAACTGAAAAGGGGATCCTTTAGAAGCAACGAACTCAAACCACAGGGAAAAGTAGCGGACTCGGTTGTATTGAGTCTGCTGATGACATGTAGTATACGGTATAACACCTCCCTCTCCTGTCACCAGCTTACGCGGTATTCTACTTTAAAGTCACAAGGCACATCAACTCAATCACTTCATGTTAGTTAGGGGGAAAGTCTCAAGGAACATAAACTCAAACACTTGATGTTAGTTAGGGGGAAAGTCTCAAGGCATATCAACTCAAACACTTGTTGTTAGTTAGAGGGAACGTCTCAAGTCATAGCAACTGAAACACTTGATGTTAGTTAGAGGGAACGTCTCAAGGCATATCAACTCAAACACTTGATGTTAGTTAGGGGGAAAGTTTCAAGACATATCAACTCAAACACTTGGCGTTAGTTAGACGGAAAGTCTCAAGGCATATATACTGATTTGATTTAAACATATTTTATTGCCATATATATATACAATTACAATGCAATCGGGTCGGGACAAAAGTGCTACCCACATTAGTTACGGCCCTTCCCTACAATGGAGTTTTAAGAAATATAATGAATGGCAATTGCTATTAACAGGTATCAATAAGCTGGATTAACTACAACATGATATGTAGTAAAACATGTTAAGATAATGAGAAAATAGAAAAAATAAAAATAAAAAAAGGAAAAGTAGAATAATGCAACACACGTGACATTGCTCGGGATGATCAGAACAGATAAAACTTAATGGCAAACTTAAGTAAATCGACGACTATCTGTAATAAACATTTGAAGAGAATTAAACATCAAACCATGTTATTGTGATGTAAGATCTAACCTTCCAAACAATAATGTATTTGAGCTTAAAGGTTGAAACGAACGTGTTGACTGGAAGAGTTCGAGCCTTTCAACATTAAATTACTTACATTCAACGAAGAAATGATTTGCGTCTTCATTACTCTGACGCAATTGCAGTGAAGCGATTCGCGTAAATGATTTTGAAAAAGATCATTATTGAGATTACTACATGAATTTCTTATCCTAGCATGCATAACAGATAAAAAAAACGTACACCAGATAAGATAAAAGAAGTGGGGTGGGTTGGGGGGGGGGGGGGGGGGGGTCTGGGGGCGGGGTGGTCTCGAGACATATTAACTCAAACATTTGATGTAACGTTAGAGGGAAAATCTCAAGGCCGACATACACAAACACTTAATGTTATTTAGACGGAAAGTCTCAAGGCATATAAACTCAAACATGTGATGTTAATTAGAGGGAACGTCTCAAGGCATAAACTCAAACATTCGATGTTAGTTATATGTAAAGTCTCAAGGCATATCAACTCAAACATGTGATGTTAATTAGAGGGAACGTCTCAAGGCATAAACTCAAACATTTGATGTTAGTTATATGTAAAGTCTCAAGGCATATAAACTCAAACCTGTGATGCTACGTTAAAGGGAACGTCTCAAGGTATATAAACTCAAACATTTGATGTTATGTTAGAGGTAAAGTCTCAAAGTATCAGATTTACAATCCCATCCATTCCCATAAAAGAACAATAGAACCACTAGAATGAATGAGCTTGCATATTCATTTTACTCTAGCTAAGCAAATAATGGAGCACACATATTTACCACGCTTCTCGCATATGTAACTATTTCTGGTGTTACAGTCTACGTCATCCCATTCTGCATTCGCGGTAAACATGGTGACACAGTCTGTCCCTTGACCGCTGTTGCTTGGCTGACCTGTGAATATTTAAAATATTTCCCTTTTTCCATTCAAGTTATTTACATTGTCATGCTCAACATTCACGTAGCTTAATAACTGAAGGGATAGATGGCAATCTTGATGTTTTAAAAACTCACGGCGTCCCTATAGTTTTTCTACGAAACTTGCATTTGTTCAGTCATTAATATTAATTATAATATTGGTATAAAGCAAATTGTTTTCGCATATTATTAAATGTTGATTATATTGCATCAGTAATATATTTAAACCTACGGTAGAATAAGACGAAAATAATAAAAACTCAAAAAAATATTTAATTAGATCTCTATGCAAACAGGTTTAAAGTCAAAATGATACTGGTTAAATAAATCGAGAACTCTAATTTCACTGTTTGATCAACACTTCAAGATTACCATTTGTCCCTTTGACTTTATTAATTACACACCTTATTGTTTTAATCGAAGAGTTAGCACATGCTGAATTCACAATTAGAAGTGATTAGTACTTTTTTTCTAATTCGGGTGTATATTACCTTACCACTTACCAGAGTTTGGCCGTTTAGCTGACAGTAGCGTAGCTACCTGTTAGGCCAAAAGGCGCGAGCCTGCATATAATTTTCAAATGCATGGTTAAAAAATATAACAATTAAATAATAAATATGAATTTGTTGAATTTGAAATGTGACTTTGCTTAACATTTGTTAAATGTATATCTAATATACGGAAAAAATCGCATCAGAGACGTCCTACGTTTTCAAAATTTTCCGGGGAAACATGCTGCTGCGGATTCAAATCCCACTGGATGCTCGACTTTACAGTTCGCCACTATGCTTTCCTCTTTAATTGTACGATGACCGGACAGGCTGTAGACCCTATGATGACGCCTACCTTAAGCCCATTGGGACGGTGGCGTTTGATGTTTCTCCATGATCTTTCTTGTCGTGCCCTTAATGGTGTATTCTCTTACTGCTCTGGCTTCTGCCAAGTCATTGAGTACCTTCATTGTTGCTTTCTAGGCTATTGTTTTTTTGTATTATATTTACACGAGCATATTTGTGTTTTACTTATATTGCCTACTGATGCTGCCTTGTTGGTTAGAGATTAGATCATGGCGGGGATTTCTTTATTTACACTGTCCTGTTTTAATGGGATGACAGTAGGGTAAGTGTGAGGTTTGGTGCATCCTAGAACCGGTTTAAACCCCAGTGGCCTACTATGCCACTGACCGTTCCAAGGCGGTAGCCCTATTGTCAACCCTTTTGTGTTTGTGATGTCGTTGAGGAAGTGTCGATTCTTACGGATGGCGGGAGGTGTACAGTACTGGTTCTACCCAGGAAAAATAGGTCGTCTGCCTCCAAGACAAAAAAATCGACCGTCATATATAACTTTACATGTGTTGAAAATGACGTAATACAACATACAACAAATTATAAAGATGATAAATAAAAATGATCAGCGAAGCTCGTTGAGTCTAATACATTATTTTGAATATTTATATTCGTACCTGAGGCCCAGTTCAGAAAGGCAAACGGTTTTCCCGACGACCACTTCCATCCTCCTTCTGTACTTTTGTCATTGGCCCCAGTCCATACAGCGATGGAATTCATGGACGATATTCGGCCTTCAAATATATAACAAGCACGTCCTTACAGCACACAATGTAAGTATAGCCATATAAAGTATGACATTGGATTCTTCATTTATTGTATCTATAGTCATTTTGAGCATATGTACCGCATTTTTCCTTTACTTCTATTTAAATTCAACTGATTAATTCTAAAACATATTATAAAATCTGTCATGGGTATTCGATGAAGATAGGGAATTCCAACCCGAGGCATAAATGTTTCCCTATCTGATAGATATCCATGATAGATCCTTTTTCTTGCATATGGATTTGGACCCTGGGGTCAAACTGGTAGTTGTCGAAAGTAGTCTTATATACAGTTGACTGTATTGTTATTTGAGATGCTGTGTGAATGAAAGTGCACTCCATTGATAGTGTAGATTAATATTTTTGGGTAGAGGGTAGATTCCCAGATAGTTTCTGCAAGAATCAGGTTAATCAGAGCTGAGACAAGTGAATGGCATTACTTTTTGTGAGGTAAGATTTGTTTGTGTTCTTCGTCAGATTTGACCTGAATTCGTCAGAATCGATACCTACTTTCACTTTGAGCAAAATTCTGAAGTTGAAAGCTGAAATGGAGCTTGCTTTTTTGCTATGTCTGTGTTGTGCTGGCTTTGAAGATGACTTACTGACAGTTTCAAGTATGACGGAGAATGATGGCATGTGTGACACCATTTTGGGCTATAATGTAAGTAATAGTGGTCCAGTTCCATATCAGAGACATGTTGTGCGTTGACGCCGCCAGCTACGAACGTTTTGCACGTTCTCATGTATGACGTACTCCCTGATACGGGATGTTGGTGCGCGCGTGAATTTTATCTCGACCCTAGGGTGAGATGGAAATATCAAGCCCCGGTAAAATGATGGATATCCTTGTCCGGTATGCAAGAAAAAAAGAATGTTTCCTTTACTTGTATTTAAAATCTTAAAATCAAATACAACTTATTTCATTTTAAAACACAGAAAATATCAAATGCATGCTTAATAGTTTACCTGCCAAATAACTTTGTTCTTGTAATGTTTCTATGGAAACCAGATTGCCGTGATACTGATGACATTGGTTAAGTGCGTCCAACCATGACAAAGGCTCATCCACAAACATATAGCAGTAGTCTGTGATTGGATTGCTCTCCCAGCCGGTACCACATTTTACAGTCCAGTCCACTGTTAATTCAAATATACGGTTAATAAGTGCTATTCATAGTTTTGATAAAGCATCATCGAAATAGACTGACCAGTCAGTGACACACCCCTAAATGTTGATAGACCGATGAATGATAGACTCTGTTTTTATCGTAGATGTCAAACCAAGTTTACTGTAAAATTTAAGGTATACATTGTGATTCTTTTAAAACCCTGCATATTGCATGCACATTTATGCATGTTGAGTCAATATCAAAAAGCGAAACTTGAAATTATCGTCTTTTTACTCTGCCAAATATTTTTTATTCTAGTATCACCTACTGAAAATATTTAAAAGTTAACTCTTGGGATAATTATGAATTAGCTTCATATTGCATGCCGACGGTATTAGATATTTTAAATAAGCTTTGTATTTCTGTTTTAAAATAGTCCGATGTCTGCATCTGTGTTAACACTTTTTCGCCTGTACTATCCGAAAAAGTCGGAATATTGTAATATTCACCTTTTCCATAATGATAGAACTGATTCTGACCACTTCCCCCTATTATTTAAACTATCTTTTCAAAAGAACACTGAGCATTATAATAACGATGACGAAGCGTGTGATACAACGCCATTATTTAAACCATTTACATGGAAAGAAGACCAAAAAGGATGAGTTTATTAATAAAATAAGGCCTCTTGTAACAGATATGTCGGATGATATTTTATATGCTATAACTGATGATATTAAACCATGGTGTAAGTTTTTATCGTTGATATGTATCATAAGGCGGTCAAGTCCATGCTTGTTAAAACTAATACCGCCTCTACTAGACCAATCACCAGAGTGGTGTGACAATATGTGTGATAACATAAAAAAGACAAAAACAGAGCATTGCGTAATTATAGGTCAATTAGTAATGGAAAAAAAATAGCATTTTATAAAAACTGTAGAAACAGATGCAAAGCTACCTGTACGGCTAAACAAAATGAGTTAGGCAGGAACTTATACAATCAAGAACAAACACAAACTTGTTTTGGAAAACGGTAAAAAAATGCAGGTTTAAACAACAACAAAAATCGAGTAATGACGGCATATCTAAAACTGAATGGTTCGACAACTTTAAAGAAATACTTTACTCTAACGACATTGAAAATGGCGATGAAATAGTAAACGTGTTACAAGAAAATGATATAATAGCCAATATATTTAATAACCCTTTTTCTATTGCAGAATTACTAAAAAGCGTAGACGATTTAAAATTAGGGAAATCGACTGGCCCTAGCGGAATTTTATCTGAAATGATAAAATATAGATTGATGGATATATCCTTAATCCTTTTACCTTTATATAACATAATTCTTGATACTGGGTCCTTCCCATCTATATGGGGACAGAGCATTTTGTGTCCACTTCATACATCTGGTTCATTGAGTGAACCAAAATATTAGCGAGGTGTTTCACTGATTGATACAGTTAATAACGTATTAACTAAAATGATGTTTAACAGATTAACGACATGGGGAGAAAGTTTTAATAACATTGATGAAGCACAATCAGGATTTAGGACAGGCTACTCTACTATTGACAGTTTATTCACTCTTCTGGCAATTATCCAAAAATACTTAAGCAAAAAGGGTGGACGTTTTTATTGTTTGTTTGTAGACTTGATAAAATAAAACATACAGTATAGAGTTATTGAATAGTCTAACTAGGACATGAGTAGGTGGTAATTTTTTTAAACTATTGACGGCAATGTACAAAAGCCTTTTATCTAGTGTTCGTTTGGGTAAGGACAGTTACACACAGTTTTCGAGTGTAATATTGGCTGCAGACACGAGTATGCTTAATCTTTTTATTATTGCTTAATAGATGAGCTTAAGCAATCATGTACAAATGGAATTCAGGTATCGGATGATATGTTTGCTATTTATCATGCTGATGATATGGCTAACTGTGCCGATACTGTTAGACAATTACAGTCACAATTAAATGTTATATCAACTTTTTCTAATAAAACAGGTATGTCCTTAATCTCAAAGAAACAAAAGCAATTGTATTTAGAAATGGTGGTTATTTGAGAGGCAATGAACGTTGGACTTACAATGGAACTCTGATTGAAACAGTTTCGTGTTACAAGTACATGGGTATCTGTATGACACCTAAGCTTATCTGGTCAAAGGCAAAAGAAAAAGTAGCAACACAAAGTATGAAAGCTATTATCTCTATGCATTACTATTGCTAAGAACTTTATGAATACGGACCCAGGACTATACAGTTAACACGTACCTTGCGGTGTAGTTGGCGGTGTAATCGGGAAAATGCTATCTGAAAATAATTGAAGTATTGTGTAAAAAGTTAAACATTTGTTATAGATACAAGAACAATACGGCATAATACAAACTCATCATAACCGAATAACTCGTTCTATAAGAGCCAAATGGCGACTTTGTAATTATACAACATAATACAAACAGTTGTCTTCGAACGGTAAAACCAAAAATACTATCGGGTTCCAGTACAGTTCCAGTATTAACCCGGTTAACGTTACGTCGTGAAATGACGCGCTAAAGGTGCACTCCACAGTTTAATGTACATTTCTCAATCATCAAACCCATGACAAGCCCTAGCCTGAATCCTTGAGCAAAAATAAATCACATCATCATTGTGTCATACATTTCTTAGAAGACAATAAAATTACCCATGTTTCCATACCAAATAAAAGTATCATAAAGCATTTTCTGTACAAGTCCCATTTCTTCAAGTCCCATTTCTTTAAGATTAAGGGGGCTGGCGTGGCGCAGGCGGTAGCGCGGCGGATTTGTAACCGGAGGCCCCGGGTTCAATCCTCTGTGGTGCCACTGAGTTTCGTCGGTGTGTTCCTTAGGCAAGACACTTTTCCTTAGCCTCGTCCGTCGGATGGGGACGTAAACCGGGCGGTCCCGTGTATCGGTCTATCCTCCGAGCATGTCAAAGAACCAGAGGAATCTATTCGATGATAAGAGTAGGGCACGGTTCCCGGATTCCTATGTATCCTTCCCCTCTCTCTGGGGCGGCTCTAAATAACCTAAACTGTGTTGATGAGCCGTTAAACAACATTCAGTTCAGTTCTTTAAGATTACCCGACCCTTCAAAACATTCTAAAAAAGCAATTTTAGCAATATTTCAAATGTCAATAAATAAAAAATAAAAAAATTCCTACGCATATCAGGGTCATGTCTACACTCATAATGCTCTTGCATATCAGGAAATGTTAAAAACATACCTACTCCGGCGTTTTAAAACGTTATTCCATACTGATCACCCAGTGAGTCAAAATCAGCCATTTTACCTACTTTTTGGAAGTTTTTGATAGGTTCACATTTTTCTATTTATAGCCTCCAAAAAACCCAAAGAATGCATATTCCAATACACCAAAATAAATTTAGAAGTACTCAAAACTGAAAAAAAAACATCAAACATGTGCTTCATAATTATTATAAATACCATCCATGGACCTAAATGATGCTTAGTTGATTTCTTTCTGATTTACACCATGGACATTCATGCGAAATTGAGGAGTGCCCCCTAAGACGTCACATTTGACGTTGACGTCACGTCCGTTGTTATTATAATTATGTTGATGTGCAATATGGCCGCGTCCATAATGTAGTTGTAAAATTGTGTGTTTTACCCAACTGATGAATGAATGAATGGTGTTTTACGGCACGTCAACACATAAATATGTCATATTGTGCGCAAAAATTGATGAAAAATGAAGAAATGAAGTATTAATTAAAAATTAATGTAAATATATAAAGATAAAACTATTAACAAATAAGGGATGATAAGGTGTAATATAAACTATGTATGTAAATCAACAAATGCCCGTCAACGGGACTGATGAAGGGCTATGCCCGAAATTTTTTTATTAAATGTGTCTTAGTAGAAGTTGCTATATATTTATAAACTTCCCTCAGGAGGAAAATTAAAAACTTGTGATTTATTTTTTGTTGAAGTTGTTACATCTTTTTAGAGTTACCTTCCCTCTATATGAAAACATGAAATGTGCTATTAAAACAGAATCGAAGTCCGCTTAAATATATAATAAACTTCTTAAAATTGGTATGAAACAATATAAACAAAAAATTGACCCATTTATTGCAGATTCACCGTATAAGAAAATAAAACAGGGATAATCCTAAACTACCTCCCTTTTAACTGAATATCGTTTGAAATTATAGTAACTGTAATTCAGCGTTAACATTAAATAATTCGAAAATTTCTTTTGCAAACGCATTTGTAGCGGTAAAGGTAGTAAAACATGATGTCAAAATAATTTTTACTGGCATATTTTAGAATTAGGAAATCGAAAGCTGCACTAATTAGAAGTACTCAACAAAATATATAATATAGTATACCCATTCTCGCCCTCGATGGATACTAGAATTTGAAAAAATCGAAATGACGTCAGTACGTAATATACCCAGTCGCATAAGTGTTATAACTAATTTCTAAGAAAACATATCGACTTGAAAGATTTAAAATATGTTCATACAATCAGAGCAGACGATTTACACTCGTTGTTTTTGCAGTTTAACCGTTTCTCTAATCAAGCACGAAATAGACAAACGAATGAGAATATTATTGACATATTCTTAGGTGGGTACTTAGGAATTTTGACTAGTATACGTACTTGCGACTTTGGAGCACAGTGGAAACTTTCTCAGATTGCATCTGGCGTCATTCCAATGGTTGTTCACTATAGTAACACAATTCTCCGTGTGACCGCCATTGTCAGGCTGATGGTTCGCCCAGGTCTTATACGATGCTGACAACTGTTGAATTTCACCAGGTTATATATAACATATATAAAACAGATACAGAGAAAGACGAGGAATAATCAAATAGTATGTAGAGTTTTCCTATAAAACGGTTATTGTGCTTAAAGGACACTTTTCTGCAAGCCATATATAATACAGATTCAAAGCCGTTTACCTTGAAAGTCTGGCGTTCAGTCATAAATGAGACATCCGTTGCATATACTATTACAGTATTAGTTATTTGGATTCTTGACAGTGTAATGGTCTCACATTCCCTGCCTGGAGATGATATTCACTCACTAAATGGCGTCCATCAACTTGAAAATGTCCTCAAATTTTGATATCAAGATCATAAATCATATTCCAAGATGAAATCGTTTGTCAAATTATTCATGTTTTCACCTGACTGGTCAGTTTTGAAAAAAACATGTTTTAAAGTTTCAATTATGTACAAACCTGTGAATTGTCACTAGCCCAAACATATGCTCCTTCTGCTCCTCTATCATTTAGGCCAATCCAGTACTGCTGACCTGCTTTTAAGATCCCTGTAATTTGTTCATATAAACTGTTTACGCTATAAACAATAACGTAATCACTGTCTATACTGCATTTTGCGCTCTTTCGACAATAGATACCCACTGGTCTTATAATCTTTTGTTGTATTAAATGCATTGTTGAATGTAAAATTTCCTTGACAGTGGGTGTCACATTTCTGAACACCTAGGCTAAAATATATTCCGCTCAATACATCCAAGGCATATATTAATTAGTCATATGACGTTCAAGTTTAGTAATCAAATATATCTATTTCGTACACATTTTCATAATACGATTGCTAAATTTTAAATAGTACACTTAGTTGTTGTTTCCGAGTACCAACTGAAAGACATACTGGCACAGCGACCTCATAGCGAGATTATCTGAGTACCAAAAAAAGTATAAAAGTCGAACAGAAAATGCAACTTTCACAGAACACAGTAAACCCAAAAACACGCAAAACGACAAACATGAATGGCAATGTTAATTCTGAATAAAGGCATATGACATCACAAACAAAACAAGGGTTGACAATAGGGCTACCGCCTTGGAACGATCATGGGAAAAAAAGGCCGCTGGGGGTTTAAACCAGGTTCTGCACCAAACCCTACCCGTCATCCCAATAAAACGGGACAGTGTAAGTAAAGAAATTCCCACCCATGAACTATTCTCTAACCAACAAGGCAGCATTAATAGGCAATATTAGTAAAACACAAAGACGCTCGTGTATACATAATTACACCAAAACAATAGCCTAGAAAACCTCAAAGAAGGTACTCAATGACTGCAGAAGCCAGAGCAACAAGAGAATAAGGCACGAAAAGAAAATATTGCAGACAACCATCAAACGTCACCGTCTTTTTGGGCTTTAGGTAGACGTCCTCATAGGGTCCACAGTCTGTCCGGTCATCTCACAATTAAAGAAGAATGCAGAGTGGCGAACTGTAAATGGGTCCACCAACAAGCATGCAGCGCGTTTCAAAATGATAGGGTCATAACCTCTTTTGATAAACCTTTTAACAAATTTGGCAAAGATAGTATGAAAGTGATCATGACCAAGGACCTTACAAAGTTTGTAACATCACGTCACCATAGAAGTCAGGTTGTGATAGTACATGTCGCATAAGAGTTCTTAAATTACTTTTATATTTGGAAAGAAGATCAGGGTTACGATATTAACATTTTGCAAATGTTTTACGGTAACGGTAGCTTTTTAGTTGTAAAAAGATTTCGAATATTAAAGTCCTCAACTCGAGTACAAGCTCCAGAAAAACGAATAAGTTGAAACACATAGACCCCATAAGACGTTTCTCGGGGAACATCACCATCTAAAAGGTGATAATTAACAAATCAAAATTAAAATCTTCTCTCTCGTCATAGATTTTGCTAATTATTTCACCGTTTTCAATTGAGAGATGTAAATCGAGAAAAGAAGCGTGAGCATCAGAAATATATTAGCTTTATTAAGTTGAGAGGGCTGGCGTGGCGCAGTCGGTAGCGCGGCGGATTTGTAACCGGAGGTCCCGGGTTCAATCCTCCGTGGTGCCACTGGGTTTTGTCGGTGTGTTCTTGAGCAAGACACTGTTCTTGAGCAAGACACTTTCCCTTAGCCTCGTCCGTCGGATGCGGACGTAAACCGGGCGGTCCCGTGTACGTTAAAGAACCATAGGAATCTATTCGATAGGAATCTATTCGATAATAAGAGTAGGTTCCCGGATTCCTATGTATCCTTTTCCTCTCTCTGGGGCGGCTCTAAATAACATATACTGTGTTGATGAACGTTAAACAACATTCTATTCAATTGTTAAGTTGAAGTTCTTTAGGATATATATTATTAACCATGGCAATGTTCAATATGTCATCCAGGTACCGAGTGGTGTCATTCAATAACATCTGCCTGGGTATCTAGTGAAAGACTCAACATGAAATCTCTTTCATAGCAATATAAAAACAAATCTGCGACAAGGAGTGCACAGTTCGTACCCAGCACAGTTCATACCAACAATTTGTCTATAAACGGTACTTCCATACCTGACGAAAATATTATCGAATAGAAAAATATGTGATTCCCAAACTTCATGACAAGTCCACATAGTGTAATAGTTCAAACTGTTGTTAGTAAAAAAAACACGCTTTAATATTGTTCCATGCCAAAAATGTTGTATTATTTTCCGTAGCAAACGTTTGAATGAGAGCAATCAGCTTGTCTTTGGTAAGGTTGTTCGGTAAAGTTGTATGTAATGTAGAAAAATCATAATTACTTATAGATCAATCTTGACGTTAATTGCAAATTTTATCAAGAACGTCGCCTAAATTTTTAATAGACCAAAATAAATTAATCCCGGAGATTTCATAAGCTTTAGCACACTATTGTTTAACGTGATCTTTAACGGCTGTAAGACAATATGTTAAACGTTTGGAGATATTTGTATTGGTGCAAGAACTAGAATTTTAAATAAAACAGGCTTTATATGGTGGTTTGTTTAATTTGGGAATCCAGTACATCGTTTTTAGTCTGATTTGCTATCGGCTATTCCAGCCATGAAAATCTTGCACTGCGTCTAAATATGCCTCGAAACAACATTATCTTAGGTAGATTGCGCTGGAGTATACGAATTAGTACTCCCGAGTACCTGAGATAAATCATTGACGTAATGGAGGCGTCAAATAGCTGCTTTATCAGCAGGAACTAAAACAAACTTATTATGAAATTTCTGGATTCCCGATCTACGACCAAGTACATTTGCAAAAATCCAAACTACAACATTACCATTCACAAACGACTGTATGTTTGCGCTGTCGATCTTTGCTAGATTGGCCCCTGAAGTTTGTGTGCAAAACGTCTGAGAGCTGGTCCAGTCCATTCCGCGGTCACCAACAAAATAGCATATACCAGCATGAAGCTTCCAGTTGACGGGACATCCAAAGTGAGCTGAAATTATCATCCACAAATATCAAATTATATTTAGTGTTAGGATGTGAATACTTAATAATAAGAATTAAAACTCCGAATTAGCATAATTTGGATTCACGACTGAAGGTGTTGTAAACTGACATCGTCGTAAATTAGCATACATCAGAGTTACAACTATTAACATATATCAGAGTTACAACTATTAGCATACATCAGAGTTACAACTATTAACATATATCAGAGTTACAACTGATAGCTCATTAAATTAACATATCCCGGCGGCGTCACACGTTTTCGACGTTCTTGTGTTTTCGACAGGTCTCCATTTCGGATTGCGCATAATTTCAGAGTTCACCATCTGAAGATTTGTTGACAAACACAATATAATGACCGCTAATGTGCTTGAGAAAAAAATACATTTGCGAAGTTCGCTGCAGAAAAAAATAAAACTGCATTAGCCGTTTGCCCTTCCACACTAATCTCAAAACTTCCCTTCAAACAGCTTACTATTAGAAGACTAACATATCATTGATTTACAATGTTCGTCTGCACTGACAGAATCATTGTCAATACAAAAATTTGGTGACCAAAATGTTCAAGGTATATTGGCCAACACAAGTTATTCATACAAGTTATCATCTCTCTTACACGGTTTTCATGTTGTTTTTTTCCATCTTTAGAAAAGAAACCTAAAACCGATGTTGTATGCAAATATTTTGGAGTTTTTGATAATTTTCCGCTATATATGACTATTTTTAACCGGGATCAATGTGAAACATGTTGTTGGTATAATTCTGCACGAACAGTACAGAAGTCTGTCTCGGGGATACCTTGTGTGCACAGGATGCAAAGGAGCCTTAGACAGACTCTGCGAAACTCATTTAAATAATGGAATACGTACATTTACGTCTCTGTGAATATATTAAAACTGCTATGTTGAAGTAAGTTTATGACTTCTAGTTGTTACTGCGTAAGATTTCAGAAAAACATTATAATTATATGCAATTTAGGAACACCGTCGAAAACGTGACGTATTTCACCGGTCATGCGCGATGGGTACCCTCCATAATGTTTCAAATATGAATATACTAATTTTTATTTCATGAACCTTTTGTAATATGTTTTTAGTTCTAGTGGAACTTTTATGAATTTGAATTACAATTAGATAAATACTTACTCCGTCGAAAACCCATAACACCGGGATATATCAGATATGTGAGAGTCATAAGTGATAGCGCTGAAAGTCTCTACTTTGCGAGTGCGGTATTGTGGCACGTAATCGAATGTATCTTATACATTTGAAAAAGTTACTTCAAATAAATGACATGGATATTGACTTACGAACTGGGGTCGAAGGAATTGCCTTTACTGATGTGCCCATTGGAATCTTGCATACAAAAGCCCTGTGAGCCTGACAAGAGACCGTTGTACGCCATTTTCCGCTCTGGTCAGCTGAATATACAATTATCCTTAAGTAGGAACCATCGCTGATTTATTGTATTGAATATGGAAAATGTAAACACCGACATTATGGCGACATATATACTTAACAGAATTAAGTACCAAAATATATACATGTTATAATTTATTTCTAAGAAAACACACCGACTAGATGTGTTCATGCAATCAGAGCAGACGATTTCAACTCGGTATTTTACTTATGAATTTTGACTAGTTATTTCCACAGTGTGTATTATATTCTGATAATGTCATTACTGACATATAGTTCCGATATGTGTACTATAACTGGCTAACGGTATTACCGACATATGGTTCCATTATGTGTACTATAACTGGATAATGGCATAACTGACATATAGTTCCGTTATGTGTACTATAATTGGATAATGGCATTATTGACATATAGTTCCGTTATGTGTACTATAATTGGATAATGGCATTACTGACATATCGTTCCGTTATATGTACTGTAATTGGATAATGGAATTACCGACATATAGTTCCGTTATGTGTTCTATAATTGGATAATGGAATTACCGACATATAGTTCCGTAATATGTATTAGAATTGGATAATGGCATTACTGACATATAGTTCCGTTTTGTGTATTATACTAGTAATTGGATAATGGCTTTACCGACATATAATTCCGTTATGTGTATTATAACTGGACAATGGCATTACTGACATGTAGTTCCGTTATGTGTACTATAATTAGACAATGATATTACCGACATATAGTTCCGTTATGGGTACTATAACTGGATAATGGCAGTACTGACATATAGTTCCGTTATGTGTACTATAATTGGATAATGGCATTACTGACATGTAGTTCCGTTATTTGTACAATTGGATAATGGCATTACCGATATATAGTTCCGTTATGTATTATAATTGGATAATGGTATAACAGACATATAGTTCCGTTATGTGTACTATAATCATGGCTATTGCTTTGGCAATATACATATATTTATTTTTGCAGATGTTTGTGGTTATCACGGTGCGTGTGAAATAACCATGTGAAATTTCATTTCCGCTTCACGTGACCTTTAGCTTTCTTTCCGGTTTTGATTCTGAGAGAGAACGACATAAAGGTTTTGCTTGTCGCAGCATTTTCTTTAAATGAATAAGTCCTGTCAGGAAGAGGCGCCCCTAGAAAGGATGCGATGCGAACTAGGAGAATAGCTAAGCAGCAGGAGGAGATGATGCCGCCGAAACGACAAAAAACGGCAACGATTTCCAAGGCTCCGGCAGCGCCATCCGCTGAAATGGACGATTCGGGCACAGGTGAAGATGACGATAGCGAGCCGGAAATCTCACAATTGTGCCAGGAGGATGCAAATATAGATGATCCAGGTCATGGACAGAAAGAAGCTAATACGAGTGGCGGTGCCAACCGCAAGTCAGGTAATATATTTGTGGATTTCTCAGTAGTTATGAGACCTGCTGGACTGATAGATCAGCCAGAGAAACAGGTAGATAGTTCAGATAAAGTCAAACTGAGCAAAGCAGCACATCATCCAGGCCGCAGATGTGGGAAAATGATAATCAGTGTTTTGAGGACCAAATGAGGTGTGGTGGGGATGATTTATATGTCCATGTGTTCGCGGCCATTAATGTTAAAATTTGGTTCAAAGAGTATATAAATATTGCAATGCTGTTGAAAGATGCCGTTGACCTGCAATATATTTGTGCTGGTGGTGTATTCAGGGTTAATGCACACGGTGCATTAGAATCAGGCTCAAAGGCAATGACCCAAAAAATCCAGTCTATCGAAAAATGGACAGACGCATTCATTATTTTTACAAGTATATTTGTGTCGAAACAGCCCAATAAGGTGGATGAATTGCTTTAGTATATGGCCTTGATAAGGGAGTCTGCTTGTCGTCAACCAGGTCTTGCTTGGAGAACATATGACAAGCAGTTTCGTCTAAGACAATCGATCCGAACACAGGCAAGGGATACATTGAATGCCGACCATGTCCATAACACACGTAGCACCAGTTGTAATTCCCAGCAGGGAAGGGAATGCCCATATATACACAGTCCAAACAAATACATCTATTGAGTTTAATAACGGATATTGTCACTGGGATAATTGTAGGTATGCCTGTTCTGTATGTAGCGTGTCGGGTCACGGCAGGTCAAATTGCCCAAGGTCAATGATCAGTAGGCTGGGCAGGATGTTTCGAGGACATTTCGCCCGTTTAGAGGCCACAGACCAAGGAGATTCGGTAGCAGGTGTAGGTTTACAAGCAGATATTAATGGCATTAATAAATCATCCACTTTCTCATTGGCAGTCTCCAATAATTATTGAAACAATCGAACAGTACATAAATATGTATGCCCGTAGGGATGCACAGATACTGTTAGATGGTTTAAGAATGGTTTCGATATTAAATATACTGGCCCGAGACTACCGCCAGAGGCAAAGAATTTAAAATCTGCAATAATGCGACCACACACACTTTGATGAAGCTGTTAAAATGATTCAAGATTTGGTTCAAGGCTGCCTTTTAGGAAAAGCTGATAGTAAATCTGCAGTTAGATTACTGCCAGTTTCACCAAAGGATTTTGATCTGTTGGGCTTTAAATGTGAAGACAAATTGTATTTTGACAAATGCATGCCTACTGACTGTTCTATTCGTTGCGCCACTTTCGAATAATTTGCTACTTTTTTGGAATATTGTGTAAAAGACCGTGCAACATTGTGTAGGATACTTCATTGCCTCGATGATTATTTGTTTGGTGGTAAGAAAGGTACACAAGAATGTGCGCATAATGTTACAATCTCAAGAATGTCTGTGAGAGCTTGGTGTTCCGATTGTAAAAGAAAAAACAGAAGGCTCACAAATGGTTGAATTGTTTTCTTGGTCTGGAACTTGATTCTGAGGAGATGGTTGTTCGGATACCAGATTTAAAAGTCCGTGAGATCATTGAAAAGATAACTGAAGTATTGCAAAAAGAAAAGGTTACATTACGGACTATGCAGTCATTGATTGGGGTATTGAACTTTGCATGTAGAGCAATTGTGCCAGGTAGACCTTTGTCTATGATCTTGCTTGTCGTGCCCTTAATGGTTTATTCTCTTACTACTCTGGCTTCTGCCAAGTCATTGAGTACCTTCATTGTGGCTTGCTAGGCTATTGTTTTTTTGTATTATATTTACACGAGCATATTTGTGTTTTACTTATATTGCCTGTTGATGCTGCCTTGTTGGTTAGAGATTAGATCATGGCGGGGATTTCTTTATTTACACTGTTCTGTTTTAATGGGATGACAGTAGGGTAAGTGTGAGGTTTGGTGCACCTTAGAACCGGTTTAAGCCCCCAGTGGCCTACTTTGCCACTGACCGTTCCAAGGCGGTAGCCCTATTGTCAACCCTTTGTGTTTGTGATGTCGTTTGCATTTATTATTGCTTTTGCCTTCTTGTTTGTCTGTTTGCGTGTTTGTTTCTGTGTTTTGTGGTTGACTGTCCTCCTTGAATGCTACTTTCCCTGTCCGATCTTTTTATATTTCTTTTTTGTAGGAGGCTAATTAATTCCATTTGTGAATTAAAAAATGTGCACCATCATTTGAGAGATGAAAAACAAATGTTCGCAGATAGTTGGTCATGTGGTTAGAGTTTTTCAAACAGTTTAATGGCATTTCAGTTTTCCACGATCGATTCTTGATATCAAACACTGACTGTCAGCTGTGGACGGATAATACGGCAGGTGCACGTCTTTGTTTTGGGGCAGTTTTTGCTCATAGTTGGATTAATGCTACCTGGCCTCAATCATTGTATAAAAAATCACAAGTGACATGACAGTATTAGAGTTATTTCCTATTCTGTTGGCAGTGTATGTATGGGGTGATAGATTGAAAAACAAAAAGATATGTTTCAATTGTGATAATATGGCTGTTGTACATGTTATAAATTAAATTCTATGACATCAAAGTCTAATAATGTGAGGGTACTGTTACGGTCTTTGACATTAAAGTGTTTAAAATTAAACATAGTTAAGAAGGCATCACACATTAACGGAAGTAGGAATATTCTGACAGATAGTCTTTCTCGTTTGCAGATAGAAAAGTTTCGTCTGTTGGCTCCAGAGGCAGAGTCAGAGAAGGTTGCGTGCCAACTCAATATCCTCAGTCAACAGCCGAAGGGCTTTATACGTTCAAGTATTGCCGACAATACGAAAACAGTTTATACATTTTTTCTAAATTCTGTCAGAGTTACAAAATGACAGATCATGGTCGGCAGCAGTATCACAATTAGTGTTATTTGTATCTTTCTGTTATGAATCGGGTTATTCCCCTGCTACAATAACCACTTGCATGTCAGGCATTAGCTACTTCTGTAAGATGAATGATTGGTTTGATCCAACACAAGCATTTGTATTTAAAAATATATTGGAGGGATGTAGACGCAGACAAAGGCAACATGATATAAGAGACCCAGTAACTGCCTCATTGTTGGAAAAGATATCTAATGCATTGTCTCGGATCTGTTTTTCTCCATATGAGGTAGCCTCGGTCACCCGGTCCGCTTCTGATTTCTTCGTTACGCTATGCTACACGGATCCAGAACCAGGGCCTGGGGAAAATAGGACTTTTGAAATTGCCCTCTCGTTTGGGCGATTTTGGAGAGATTTTGAGAGATTCAACGAGACTTTCGAAATACATCTTTCTAAATTAATTTCATAATAATTTCTTAATTTCAACTTTTGAGAAGCAGCATGTGACGTCAAAAATGGTAACAGGTGCATCAACAATTGACGTTGTACGTTTATTTACAGCATGACGTCACGCAATCGTCAACTTTATGCACGGGAAAAAACGCGCGAATAAGCTGGACTAATCGCTAGTGGGCGCTTTAATTGGCTTAATCTGCCCAGACCGATATCTGCAAGTAAGACATATGCATGATACGGTCTAGCTGACCGAGACTACATTTGAGGTCAATTTATTTAAAGCCGCACTTTCGCTAGCATATTTTGGTTTGCTCAGGGTCAGTGGACTAGCTTTTACAGTTCAAGCACAAGCAAACAGGCCGTTGTTTTATAAAGATGTTATTATGGAGAAAGATAGCGAAGCAATTCAAATTATAATTCGAATATCCAAAAATAACCAATTGGGTAAACACGTTACGCTACGTATCCCGGCTGTTACGAGCAGTAATATTTGTTGTGTGTCTTTAGTGAAGGATTTTTGGCAAATAAGGCCTGCTGGTAATGGGTATTTGTTCTACCGTGCCAACAGAACACCTTTGAACAGATCTTAGTTTGCAGGGTGTTGTCAAAAGTTATTCGTCTGCTGGGCCTGCCATGTGGTAAATATAAAACACATTCATTTCGCATTGAGAGAGCCAGCGACCTGGCTTCACACGGGTGTTCAGGCGAAGGTATCCAAAAAAAATGGATAGGTGGCGGTCCGATACTTATTTAAAGTACATACGTTTATAAAAATGAAACAAAACTAAGACAAAGACAAAAATACATATTTTACAGATATATGGATCACTGGCGGTAGTTTGGTAGCAAGAGCGCGGAATCATGCGGCTGCAGGTGGCAATCTTAATTTAGATCTGTAGGCGCGCATACATTGGATGGGAAAGGGGGCATGTGCTGGCATCACTTAAAAAGTAAATTCCAATATGAAATGTTGCTCAAGACAAAGCCAAGCATTATTGTTTTACATTTAGGGGGCAATGATGCTGACTCAATAAAGGCAACAGAATTGGCCAATATGATCCGCGAGTACGATCAATATATAAATTCAGTATATAGGCATGCATTGATCGTGTGATCGGACATTTGGCCACGGTTTGAGTGGCGCAATGCAAATGATTCTGACAGTGTAAAGGTGCTTGCTCAGAAACGAAAACGCATAAATAGATATGGCCGGGTTTGCGCTACAGGCATGGAAAAGGTTATTTTCAATGGTGTAGGTCGCACAACACAACATTTATATCACGGGAGTGTTCATTAATCTGAGGAGGGATGCAGTGTTATGATAGATACACTCACACAAGCATTTAAATGCTTTATGGACGATTCCGCGGAGTTGGTCAAATTTGAAAGCAGCTATTAAGAATTTGGGGTTCTATGGCGAAATTCTGGCGGCTTTGAGCCGGATGTCTTATGTACTTGTTTGGAATTCCTCTTTGATATGGTATACCTAGACAGAGGATATCCAAATATACTTTCAAAATTGTAAATGGCTTGTTTCCCCTGACTATGGTTTACCAGGGTGGGAGAGAATACAATAAATAAAGCTTATTATGCGCGTTGGCATGAAATCCGCAGTCAGCGGAATAGGTTTTTGCAACATAAATGATAAAAGTGTATAGCATAATTAATAGCTCCAATAATTAATAGCTCATGCACAGTGGAATGACATTAATCATAATTAATAGCTCACATAGTTAATAGCTCATGCGCAGTAGCATGACATGTAGTATAATTAATAGCTTATGCGCACTGGCATGAAATAATAATAGTGTGTGCATATGTTACACATTAGCTGAATTGGTGAGACATCCGGCCCTTGGTCTTTAGTGAGAAATTAGTTCCGGCTGTATTATGCCATATGTATAATTTTTATCATTTGCGAAGACATAAAATAACAAATATAAAACGATCAACGTATACTGTGTTATTTGATACTTTATTCTCTATATACATGTACTGGCTGGTTATAAAATTAGTCAAGTCATAAAATAATTGGATAATTGTATTACTACCATATAGTTCCGTTAATTGTTCTATAATTGGATAACGGCATTACTGACATATAGTTCCGATATGTTTACTATAATTGGATAATGGCATTACCGACATAGAGTTCCGTTATGTGTACTATAATTGGATAATTGTATTACTGACATATAGTTCCGTTATGTGTACTATAATTGGATAATGGCTTTACTCACATATAGTTCTGTTATATGTACTATAATTGGATAATGGTATAACCGACATATAGTTCCGTTATGTGTACTATAATTGGATAATGGCATTAGTGACATGTAATTCTGTTATGTGTACTATAATTGGACAATGGCATTACCCATATAAAGTTCCGTTATGTGTATTATAATTGGATAATGTCACTACTGCATATAGTACTATAATTGGATAATGGCTTTACCGACAAATAGTTGCGATATATGTATTATAATTGGATAACGGCATTACCGACATATAGTTCTGTTATATGTACTATAATTAGATAATGATATAACCGACATATAGTTCCGTTATGTGTACTATAATTGGGTAATGGCATTACTGACAGGTTGTGTGTACTATAATTGGGTAATGGCATTACTGACACGTTGTGTGTACTATAATTGGATAAAGATATAACCGACATATAGTTCCGTTATGTGTACTTTAATTGGATAATGGCAATAAAGACAAGTTATGTGTACTATAATTGGATAATGGCATTACTGACATGTAATTCTGTTATGTGTACTATAATTGGACAATGGCATTACCCATATAAAGTTCCGTTATGTGTATTATAATTGGATAATGACATTACTGACATATAGTTCTGTTATATGTACTATAATTAGATAATGATATAACCGACATATAGTTCCGTTATGTGTACTATAATTGGATAATGGCTTTACCAACATATAGTTGCGGTATATGTATTATAATTGGATAACGGCATTACCGACATATAGTTCTGTTATATGTACTATAATTAGATAATGATATAACGGACATATAGTTCCGTTATGTGTACTATAATTGGATAATGGTATTACCGGCATATCGTTCCGTTATGTGTACAATAATTAGATAATGGCATTACTGACATATAGTTCCGTTATGTGTACTATAATTGGATAATGCCATTACCGACATATATTTCCGTAAGTGTAGTATAATTGGATAATGACATTACCGACATATAGTTCCGTTATATGTATTATAATTGCATGATGGCGTTACCTACATATAGTTCGTTATGTGTACTATAATTGGATAATGGCATGACCGACATATAGTTCCGTTATGGGTAATATAATTGGATAATGGCATTACCGACATATAGTTCCATTAAGTGTATTATAATTGGTTTATGGCATTACCCCGACATATAATTCCGTTATGTGTACTATAACTGGATAATGGCATTACTGACATATAGTTCCGTTATAATGGTATTATCGACATATCGTTCCGTTATGTCTATTTTAATTAGATCATGACATTACTGACATATAGTTCCATTATGCGTACTATAATTGGATAATGGCATTACTGACATATAGTTCCGTTATGTGTACTATAATTGGATTATGGCATTACTGACATATAGTTCCATTATGTGTACTATATTTGGATTATGGCATTACCGACATATATTTCTGTTATATATACTATAACTGGATAATGGCTTTTCTGACATATAGTTCCGTTACGTGTACTATAACTGTATAATGCCCTTACTGACATATAGTGCCGTTATGTGTACTATAACTGGATAATAGCATTACTGACATATATTTCCGTTATGTGTACAATAATTGGATAATGTTATTACCGACCTATAGTTCCGTTATGTGTCGACATATAGTTCCGTTATGTGTACTATGATTGAATCATGACATTACCGACATATAGTTCCGTTATATGTACTACAACTGGGTGATGACATCACCGACATATAGTTTCGTTATGTGTCGACATATAGTTCCGTCATGTGTACTATAATTGGATGATGACATTACCGACATATAGTTCCGTTATATGTACTACTACTGGGTGATGACATCACCGACATATAGTTATGTTATGTGTATTATAATTGGATAGTGGTATTACCGACATATAATTCCGTTAGATGTATTATACTTGAATAATTGAATTACTGACATAGACCTTGTGTAAGACTCACAATAATGAAAATAATATCACCTACAAGATATATGTGTATGACTAAGTTGTGTTTATTGTGCCCAATCCACTAATCAGTGACGACCAACAGATTTAATTAATTTTGGAAAACGAAGACATAAAACATGAAGTACTTGTATATATACGTACACGTGGATATGAATGCACAGTCCTGTTTGTTGTGTGTGTTTACTGGATGGTTATTGCGTGCAGCCCAATGCTTATATGTTGTTACTGCCTGTCCGTTCCTCCACTTGTACGGTCCAGCGTTGTTATTGTTATCTATAGTGGATCATAAAGACCAATGTTATACACGACTCTGTCAGAGAATATCAATAAGCGGGAAATTGGTCCCACTTCATTTTTCAAGAAACGCGTCTCTTAGTGTGCATGTGCCTAATAATCGTCGTATTTAGTTGTGACATTGTATTGTAATCACATGTATTTCATTATGACATTGTTATTACTTGTATTTAATAATGACATTGTATTGTAATCACCCCGAGTGTTTATTGATACACTGCGACTGTGTGGAAATGGTAAATAACAGTTCAGTTTATAAATGCGAAAATCCCCCACTTTAGACTTGTTTCTTACACCCGTAGTGGTCAAATCCCTTTAACACATATCGGGAAATCCTGGGAGTAAAACGACATTGATCATGAAACAATGAAATATTTAAAGTAAATGAAAAGCTTAACATATCGTTCTTTCTTTTTTCCTGTTTGGAGTATCAATGAACTGATCACAACCCAACAACCCACTTGACCGACTTTACCATATTTACATCTTGACAGTTTGTTGATATGTTTACTATATACAAATACATGTTTGTAAACAACACTTTTTAAAACCTTGAGAACTCGAAAACAACCCACTTGACCGTGTTCAAAACCTTGAGAACTCGAAAACAACCCACTTGACGACTTTACGATATTTACATCTTGGTAGTTTGTTGATATATTTACTACATACAAAAACATGTTTGTAAACAACACTGATTAAAACCTTGAGAACTCGCAATAAAATGCTCTCAAAATGTTTCATATTTCGATATAAGTCTCATGAAGGGGCCTGTATATGTTATCTTCAACCAGAGTAACATATAGGGTATTAAGGTGACAGGCAGTTTACCTTGGAGTGTATCCTATAGAGATATGGTACTCCGGTAGGTTACCTTGTATAATAATAATAATAATAATAATAACAGCAGCAGCAGCAACAGAAACAACAAACAACACTAATAATAATAAATATCAAAGACAAAAAAAAAGCAAAACATATCGTAAATAAACAAACCAACAGCACATCAAATCATCAAAAACAAAATTAAAAATACATTTCCACGGAGAATAGACACGCGTTCATTTACACAAAGGTATTTTGAAAAGACAGTTTAAACTTATACTTAAATAAACTAACAAAAGGCGATAAAAGTATAGTCATTGGTATATTGTTGGTATATTGTTCCAAATTTGAAAACTAAAACTAAAATAACTGAACGTCTACTTACCCGAAGCCCCGATCCAAAAGGAGTTATCTCCACTGTCTTTCATCTCAGTTATGTAACTTATTATAAAGGCCTCGTCGGACTGACTGAAAAGGAAACTCCATGTGTATGCACAGTGAAAAGTGTGAGGTTTTTACACAGTCGCAATATTAAAACGTTAATCAGGTTTTGATTCAGAAGAACAGATTATAAATGAATGTTGATTTTCATACTAACAATTTGAACAAGCGCACCGCAAGCGGTAGTTAGACAAAATAACCCGCCAAAATAACGGCATAATTAGTTAATTACACTATAAAAAAGAGTATGACAGTGGACCTTTGGAAACGGCCGAACACGACACATACGAAATATTGCAGTCTCTGTTTGATTGAGACTGTTCATGAACGGTAGTGAAATATGCTAGCTACCGCTCACGCCCTCTAGCCCCGGGTTGAGCAGAACTCAATATTCATAAAATCAATAGCACATAATTTTAACCATCCCGAATGTTCAGGTCATCTAATATGTATATTTGCTGCTTAAAATAACCTCGATTGATATGAGTAAACTGAATTATGAGTTAGTAACTCTTAATTCGACGCTCCAGTTTTGGGGTTTGCCTGGTTAAAGTCGTCTATAATGTGTCTATAGAGTTTGGATTCCCAACATATGTCTTATAATTGTTGAAAAAAGCAATTTTGAACCCTGACTTTGACAGTAAATAGTTCAGAAATTCTGAACCCTGATTTTGACAATATCTAGTTGTGAAAGTAAATCTGAACCCTGACTTTGACAATATCTAGTGGATAAAGCAATTATAAAACCTGACTTTCACAATACATGTATCTAGTTCAGAAATTCTAAACCCTGACTTTGACAATATCTAGATGATAAAGCAATTCTGAACTTTAACTTTCACAATATCTAGTTAAATTCTGAACACTGGCTTTGACAGTATCTAGTTCAGAAATTCTGAACGTCGACTTTGACAGTATCTAGTTCAGAAATTCTGAACCCTGACTTTGACAATATCTAGTTCAGAAATTCTGAACATTGACTTTGACAGTATCTAGTTCAGAAATTCTGAACCTTGACTTTGACAGTATCTAGTTCAGAAATTCTGAACCTTGACTTTGACAATATCTAGTTGTTGATAAAGCAATTCTGAACCTTGACTTTGGCAATATCTAGTTGTTGATAAAGCAATTCTGAGCCTTGATTTTGACAATATCTGGTTGAAAAACAATTATTTACCTTGACTTTGGCAATATCTAGTTGTTGATGAAGCAATTATTATATATAAAAGCAATTATAATCCCTGACTTTGACAATATCTAGTTGGGGAAAGTAATTCTGAACCCTGACTTGGAAAATATCCAGTTAAGACAGCAAAATGCATCATCAACCTTATTGATGCTTACCGAGTCGGTATTCCATCAACTCATATCGCACCTACCTGGTAATAATGATTAGAGTAAAAGTAGAATTCTAAAAAAAATGAGAAATAGGGTCCTATAGAAACCACAGCGTCCGAGCGCAATGGCATCGTAGGTCCACGCTGTATTGCAAACAAGGACTTGAAAATACAATGAAAGAGACAAAAAACAACAGAAAAGGTGGTGAAGACAGGGTTACCGACTTGGAACGGTCAGCAGGCAATAAGGCCCACTGGTTAGCTTGAATCGATTTTATATGCGCACAATCCACGTTATTATCCTGTCTTCAACGCCCAAATAGACAAGACAGTGTAAACAAAACTCGAAGCACACTTACCTTTTAATGCTGACTAATTCTGAGCCCTGGCTTTGGCAATACCTGGTTGATGCAGCGAATCCAAGCCGATACTGTGCATTGAACTGGTAGCAGTACGCTCTGTGACCAATCCAGCCAGGTAAGCATACGCCTGTTGACGAAAAATCAGAGAAAGCTGATGTTATCAAAACTTCCATACCAACTATATATAGTATACCCCTGTTTGACGAAAAATCAGAGAAAGGTGATGTTTTCGAAATTTCATACCAACTATCTATAGTGTACACCTGTTTAGCAAAATATCAGAGAAAGCTGATGTTGTCGAAACCTTCTGCAGTAACAATTTATAGTATACGTCTGTTTGACGAAAAATCAGAGAAAGCTGGTGTTGTCGTAACCTTCCACACCAACTGTCTATAGTATACGCCAGATCGACGAACAGAGAAATGTTCTGTTATCGTAATCTTCACCAAGCTACAGTATACGCCTGTTTGACAAACAATCAGAGAAAGATGATGTTGTCCAAACCTTCCAAACTACTTATTTATATTATACGCCTGTTTGAAGAAAAATCAGAGAAAGCTGATGTTGTAAAAACCTTCCTCACCAACAATCGTGATAAACGTATATAGTATACGTCTGTTTGACGAATAATCAGAGAAAGCTGATGTTGTAAAAACCTTCCTCACCAACTATCGTGATAAACGTATATAGTATACCCCTGTTTGACGAATAATCAGAGAAAGCTGATGTGATCGAAATATTCCACACCAAATATCGTGATAAACTTATATAGTATACGCAGTTGACGAACAATCATAGAAAACTGGTATTATCGAAACTTTCTACACAAAATATCGTGACATCTTGACATACGCCTGTTGAAAAACAATCAAATAAAGCCGAATTTTTAAAAACCGTACATACCAAATATCGTGATAAACGTATATAGTATGAATATTTGAAATATGTTAAAAAAAATATTATTAAACAGTTGTGTTTGTGATGACTTATTGCAAAATATTGAAATGAGTGTATGGTTTAGGCGGGGATGGACTTGGCCCCACTAGTCCTCACAAAATGTGAGTAAACTCTTCGTCTTCTATGCATTTTTGTATAGCATTGAACGAAATGTAACTGATACACTGAACAGTTCGGAGACAGTCCATTCGATGGATCAAATGTTTTAATTGAACGATCTGTTTAGCTTAAAATGTATATGTACGAACACCACTCATGATGAATTTGTAATCTAAATAAAAACGTTTTATTTAAAATACAACATGTTAATCGAACTAATAATTTGAGCAAACTTTTAATCAAAATGCATTTGACCTCCTCTGCATTGCCGTGTCTGTTATGAAATGCATACTTTTCTATGGCATTGTCTTATTTTAAATACCCCTGCTTGGTTTAACATTAAACATTTATATTGTGTTTCATTACTCGCATATGATACAGATTGTTTTAGAAAAAAACATGACTAAACAAAATTATATTGGTCATGCATGACCCCTTTCAATTGCATACACGGATTTATGTCTTCTTTTACCCCTGTCTGAGGATCATATAAGACACTACACTAAATAATACCGAAGTGTTTATACTGATACGCATATCAAGTTGTAATAATGTTTTCTGACCTTCCATAACCATACACCAGGTGTACAATTCGCAAAAGGTGTGTTTCATACAATATGGCTCACCTTCTGGTTTCCTGCAGACGAAGGCCTTGGTAGAACTACAATGAGTCGGGCTCCAGGCAGTGTCCCATGTGGCACCGTTGGACACCGTTGCGCATGACGTATTCAAATGGGCCCTGAAACGATCAAGCAAGTATGATACGTATAAGATCACGCCAATCCGGAAGTAGTTTTGCATAGTAACGTTGCACACGTACTTGCGTGTGCACACGTACTCGCGTAATGATAAGTTTTTATACAAGATGACACAAATAATATAATTGGTAGAGTGATGAGTGAAAAAAAACATGACATAAATAATATAACTCATAGACTGATTAGTGAAATTGTTGAGGTTGAAGAGAGAATTAACAATGCACATGCCTGTCTACATGGGGAGTTCCATGCCAGTAGCTTGTTGTCAGCTGTGTACCATTTGTCCACATCCAGGAGGCTTGTGTTGCACTTGTCTATAGAAAAAGAGTATATGGTATTTGTATTCTTACATTTTTCGTATATATGCAATAGTTTTCCTCTGCCGGTAGCTTAGTAGCTGGTTACTCGACCTCTGACACACTAGACTATAGAGGAAGTGTATCACGATAGCGTGGTCCCTGAACTTGCCAAAACGGAATTGGCTATTCCGGGAAATTTCCGTGAAACATCCCAGCCCTCAAGCAGGGGATGTTTTAGAGAAACCAATGGCGAACGTGAGTATCTGAGCAAATAATTTCGGTAGGGGTCTAATTAGTTTTATGTTCGCCTGTTATTTACATGAATGTCACTCAAAACATCCTTCCAAGAACACCCGATTTGTACATTGGGCTATTTCGATAACTCAATAAGGATGAGAAATAAATCCCCACTGATTTATTACCCCTTCCACAACCTGAAAAAGTGCATAAACGTATACCCGGCTGTCGGATTACGTATACGGCGCCGTGTATAGAATTTCCAAAGTTACCCAAACAGCTACTGTGTACATAGCCATGGCTGTGTATATAGCCTTGGCTACCTTGTAAATAAAGAATATTGCATATATGCATAACAATGTTTTATTTGAAGAAATATATTGCTTAGGATTATTCAAACTATAAATTGCATTGAACTGCATTCAAGAATTGCGACGTTTTTCCACCCTAATGGAATTAATAATATACCTTCTGTGAATAAAGTCCTATCCAAACTGGCTGGAATTAATAATAGACCTTCTGTAAATAAAGTCCTATCCAAACTGGCTGGAATTAATAATATACCTTCTGTGAATAAAGTCCTATCCAAATTGGCTGGAATTAATAATATACCTTCTGTGAATAAAGTCCTATCCAAATTGGCTGATGGTTATTTACAGCAATATCGTGCATGACTATCTCGTCATTCTGGTTGTCAATAGTAACTAGGTCCCCGCCGTTATGGTTACATAGTCGACTACAATTAAAATATTATTTGTTTTTAAAGGACACACCAATAATATATTTAAACCTATGGTAGAATAAGAAGAAACAATGAAAACTCGAGCTTGTAGTTAATTATATGCAAGCAGGTTCAATGTCTGATACTGGATTAATAAACTGAGACGAGAATGGATAAAAACTACTTTGTCTTGTGTCATTGTTTCTTGATATATTCTTTATTACTATAAAACAATAATACACGTCTCCTATCTGTTTCATCGCAGTATCAAAAACAACGATTATTGAAAAAAGAATGGCCAGTAGGTGGCCAGACAGGATACGATTGAAAACTAGAAATGTGTCCATAGTACAAGGATGCCCACGATATTGCTTCACATATTAATAAGGAAAGTGTTTACCGGACATTAATCCAAGTCGCGTAAGTCTGGAATTACTCAGGCGATGGGGGCGATTATCGAACTTGGCCGAGACATTGTGTCCATATACAATTTGACCAAGTTTGGAGAAGATTGGATAACATTTACACAAGTTAGAGTCCGGACAACATTGTTTACACGGACACACGCACGGACGCACGAACGCATGCACGGACGCACAGACAAGGGTAATACTATATGTCCTTCCACCATTCTTCGAATGTCGGGACAAAAAAATGGCTCGCCAAATTTCGTAAAAATAGCCAAATTTCGTAAAAATATCTCAAGGCCGTTAAATTTTCAAAAAAAAATGACGATACGTATGCTTAAAGCAAATCAGAGTTATGTCTTTTGTTTCATTCATCTCCCTTTATAATATTAAAGACATGTGCATTGTTACAACGAATACAAGCAAGCAGTAATTGGGAAAAGTCTAAATTATTTAGTCTGAAAGGCTGAAGTAGAAAAAGAAAATGATTTTCAATAGGCTATATTAGATCCGAGCGGGAAAAATAACTTATGTGCAAGCCCCTCAATGCCATTAATATGCATGCCAAATTTCATGAACATATTTCAAGGCAGTAATGCACGATCTAATACATCAGCTGTAACAGAATGGCCGACCATACTGGATCCAAGTGTACTCATACGCCTCTTATGTCATTACTCCTTAATAAAACAAAAACGTTCGGCGTTAACCCACAATCACAGGATCCAGGTATTGCGGACGGAGGAACGAACAGACGGTCAGCCTGATTGACAGAAGGACGGGTAGAAAAACTATAGTCACACATTTTTGGAAGTGTACCATTGATTATGTTGAAGTTTGTTTGTTTTTATTGTGGTTTACATCATTTTCAACACATGTAAGGTTATATATGACGGTCGATGTGGTTTTTTTTTGGTGGTGGAGGCAGACCACCCATGTTTCCTGGGTAGGCCCAGTATTGTACACCTCCCGTCATCCGTAAAAATTGACACTTTTCACTTATATATCAAGCTCCAGTGGGATTCGAACCCGCAGCGCACTCGGATGCGAGAAGGTTTACAACGCAACGTCGTCAACCCCTCGGCCACGGAGACGCTTTATGTAGAAGTAAGTGAAAGAAAAGTTCTCGCTTTCAACATACGTCTTTCAGCTTTAACCGTTTAATATGTGACACAAATTATAATAAAGCAAATGTATTGTATCCTCACTCCTTCTCGTCCTCCACGACGCTCCGCCCATATCCCTCCCCCTCCACCTCCCCTCCCCTCCCTCCCACACACACACACACACACACAGTGGCACAAATCTGTACTTGTTTTCGTCTTCTTATTGAACTTAATTACAAAGTTCCTATCTCAAAACAAATATTTACGGTATGTCAACAATGTGAATTATAATTTTGTACCTTTCATTTTGTTTTTTAAATAGGCACATATAATACACACAACACATGGGGTAAATCTGGCGTAACGGCTATTAAGGCACGCTATAAAGCCTTTAAACATACGTGGCACCATCCCAATTCCGTATAAAGACACGCTATAAAGCCTTTAAACATACGTGGCCACCATCCCAATTCCGTATAAAGACACGCTATAAAGCCTTTAAACATACGTGGCACCATCCTAATTCCGTATAAAGACACGCTATAAAGCCTTTAAACATACGTGGCACCATCCCAATTCCGTATAAAGACACGCTATAAATATTTCGAACATCTTAATTAAGAAATAGAACATCGTTTACTGTGAATTATCGTTTAATATATCACGGTTTGGAGTTCAATTGTAAACAATAATTTCAAAAGCCCGAAGGGCGAGTGAAATTATTGTTTACAATTGAACGACAAACCGTGATATATTATAGATAATTCACCGTAAAACGATGTTCTATTTCTATTCTAATACCCCTAAAATGTGAAAATAACGCACACATCTGAAATCTTTCGCATTGCTTTGCTTGCTCTCTTAACGTTGCATACGTTACAATTCGGAATGCGGAATGCGCAATGCTTATTCTCCTAACGTTGCAAAATTACAGTGATATATCATTCACTATAACGAGATATTTTAAACTAGGCTATATAGTGCGGGTGTATTAGAATTCGGTATAAAAGCACGCTATCAAGACTTTAAACATAAATGGCACCATCCCAATTCGGTATAAAGACACGCTACATACGTGGCACCATCCCAATTCCCTTTAAAGGCACGCTATAAAGACTTTAAACCTAGTGGCACCATTACATTTCCGTACAAAGAAACGCTATAAAGAGTTTAAACATCGTGGCACCATCCCAATTCGGTATAAAGACACGCTACATACGTGGCACCATCCCAATTCCCTTTAAAGGCACGATATAAAGACTTTAACCCTAGTGGCACCATCCAAATTCGGTATAAAGACACGCTATAAAGATTTCAAACATCTTAATTCTGTATAAAAGCACGCTATAAAGTATTTAAACATACGTGGCACCATCCCAATTCCCGTATAAAAGCACGCTATAAAGTATTTAAACATACGTGGCACCATCCCAATTCCCGTATAAAAGCACGCTATAAAGTATTTAAACATACGTGGCACCATCCCAATTCCCGTATAAAAGCACGCTATAAAGTATTTAAACATACGTGGCACCATCCCAATTCCCGTATAAAAGCACGCTATAAAGAGTTTAAACATACGTGGCACCATCCCAATTCCCTTTAAAGGCACGATATAAAGACTTTAAACCTACGTGGCACCATTACAATTCCGTATAAAGTTTAAAATCGTGGCACCACCCAATTCGGTATAAAGACACGCTATAAAGACTTTAAACATCTTAATTCCGTATAAAAGCACGTTATAAAGACTTTAAACATACGTGACACCATCCCAATTCCGTATAAAGGCACTCTACATACGTGGCACCATCCCAATTCCCGTATAAAAGCACGCTATAAAGAGTTTAAACATACGTGGCACCATCCCAATTCCCTTTAAAGGCACGATATAAAGACTTTAAACCTACGTGGCACCATTACAATTCCGTATAAAGTTTAAACATCGTGGCACCATCCCAATTCGGTATAAAGACACGCTATAAAGACTTTAAACATCTTAATTCCGTATAAAAGCACGTTATAAAGACTTTAAACATACGTGACACCATCCCAATTCCGTATAAAGGCACTCTACATACGTGGCACCATCCCAATTCCATTTAAAGGCACGATATAAAGAGTTTAGACATATATGGGACCATCCCAATTCCGTATAAAGGCACTCTACATACGTGGCACCATCCCAATTCCCGTATAAAAGCACGCTATAAAGAGTTTAAACATACGTGGCACCATCCCAATTCCCTTTAAAGGCACGATATAAAGACTTTAAACCTACGTGGCACCATTACTATTCCGTATAAAGTTTAAAATCGTGGCACCACCCAATTCGGTATAAAGACACGCTATAAAGACTTTAAACATCTTAATTCCGTATAAAAGCACGTTATAAAGACTTTAAACATATGTGACACCATCCCAATTCCGTATAAAGGCACTCTACATACGTGGCACCATCCCAATTCCATTTAAAGACACGATATAAAGAGTTTAGACATATATGGCACCATCCCAATTCCGTATAAAGGCACTCTACATACGTGGCACCATCCCAATTCCATATAAAAGCATGCTATAAAGACTTCAGACATCTTAATTCCATATAAAGGCACGCTATAAAGACTTTAAACATACTAGGCACGATCCCAATTCCCTTTATAGACACGATATAAAGACTTTAAACCTACGTGGCACCATCCCTATTCCATATAAAGGCACGCTATAAAGACTTTAAACATACTAGGCACTATCCCAATTCCGTATAAAGACACGCTATAAAGAGTTTAAACATACGTGGCACCATCCCTATTCCGTATAAAGACACGCTATAAAGACTTTCAACCTACGTGGCACCATCCGAATTCCCGTATAAAAGCACGCTACCTAGGTGGCACCATCCGAATTCCATATAAAGACACGCTATAAAGAGTTCAAACATACGTGGCACCATCCTAATTCCGTATAAAGACACGCTATAAAGAGTTTAAACATACGTGGCACCATCCTAATTCCGTATAAAGACACGCTATAAAGACTTTAAACCTAGTGGCACCATCCCAATTCCCGTATAAAGACACGCTATAGAGTTTAATCATGCGTGGCACAATCCCTATTCCCGTATAAAGACACGCTATGGAGTTTAATCATGCGTGGCACCATCCCAATTCCCGTATAAAGACACGCTTCATAGAGTTTAATCATGCGTGGCACCATCCCAATTCCGTATAAAGACTTTAAACATCTTAATTCCGTTTAAAAGCACGCTATAAAGAAATATAAAAAGATCGGACAGGGAAAGTAGCATTCAAGGAGGACAGTCAACCACAAAACACAGAAACAAACACGCAAACAGACAAACAAGAAGGCAAAAGTAATAATAAAAGCAAACGACATCACAAACACAAAAGGGTTGACAATAGGGCTACCGCATTGGAACGGTCAGTGGCAAAGAAGGTCACTGGGGGTTTAAACCGGTTCTAGGGTACACCAAACCTCACACTTACCATACTGTCATCCCATTAAAACAGGACAGTGTAAATAAAGAAATCCCCGCCATGATCTAATCTCTAACCAACAAGGCAGCATCAATAGGCAATATGAATAAAACACAAATATGCCCGTGTAAATATAATACAAAAAAAAAAAGTCTAGAAAGCCATAATGAGGGTACTGACGCCAGAGCAACAAGAGAATAAACCATTAAGGAGACGACAAGAAAGATCATAGACAAACATCAAACGCCACCGTCCCAATGGGCTTTAGGTAGGAGTCATCATAGGGTCCACAGCATGTCCGGTCATCGTACAATTAAAGAGGAAAGCATAGTGGAGAACTGTAAAAGGGTCCACCACCAAGCATGCAGTACGTTGCAAAATGATAGGATCATAACCTCGTTTGATAAACTTTTTAACAAGTTAACCAAGGTTAGTATGAAAGTGATCATGACCAAGAATCTTACGAAGTTTATAAATCACATCACCATAGAAGTCAGGTTGTGATAGTCCTTGTCTAATAACGACTTTATCCATCTTAATTCCGTATAAAAGCACGCTATAACGACTTTATCCATCTTAATTCCGTATAAAAGCACGCTAAAAAAGTCTTTAAACATCCGTGGCACCATCCCAATTCCCTTTAAAGGCACGATATAAAGACTTTAAACATACTTGGCAGAATTCCAGTTCCGTTTAGATCCGAAGTATTTAAAACAGGCTCCGTTCGATGTCTGCCATCCATGGTCGGCGTCACATGTTAATGGTATACCTACAATAGTTCATGACTATTACAGCGTCACATGTTAATGGTATACCTACAATAGTTCATGACTATTACAGCGTCACATGTTAATGGTATACCTACAATAGTTCATGACTATTACAGCGTCACATGTTAATGGTATACCTACAATAGTTCATGACTATTACAGCGTCACATGTTAATGGTATACCTACAATAGTTCATGACTATTACAGCGTCACATGTTAATGGTATACCTACAATAGTTCATGACTATTACAGCGTCACATGTTAATGGTATTCCTACAATAGTTCATGACTATTACAGCGTCACATGTTAATGGTATACCTACAATAGTTCATGACTATTACAGCGTCACATGTTAATGGTATACCTACAATAGTTCATGACTATTACAGCGTCACATGTTAATGGTATACCTACAATAGTTCATGACTATTACAGCGTCACATGTTAATGGTATACCTACAATAGTTCATGACTATTACAGCGTCACATGTTAATGGTATACCTACAATAGTTCATGACTATTACAGCGTCACATGTTAATGGTATTCCTACAATAGTTCATGACTATTACAGCGTCACATGTTAATGGTATACCTACAATAGTTCATGACTATTACAGCGTCACATGTTAATGGTATACCTACAATAGTTCATGACTATTACAGCGTCACATGTTAATGGTATACCTACAATAGTTCATGACTATTACAGCGTCACATGTTAATGGTATACCTACAATAGTTCATGACTATTACAGCGTCACATGTTAATGGCATACCTACAATAGTTCATGAATATTACAGCGTCACATGTTAATGGTATACCTACAATAGTTCATGAATATTACAGCGTCACATGTTAATGGCATACCTACAATAGTTCATGAATATTACAGCGTCACATGTTACTGGTATACCTACAATAGTTCATGACTATTACAGCGTCACATGTTAATGGTATACCTACAATAGTTCATGACTATTACAGCGTCACATGTTAATGGTATACCTACAATAGTTCATGACTATTACAGCGTCACATGTTAATGGTATACCTACAATAGTTCATGACTATTACAGCGTCACATGTTAATGGTATACCTACAATAGTTCATGAATATTACAGCGTCACATGTTAATGGTATACCTACAATAGTTCATGCATATTACATGTATTCACATACATATCTATAGCTAAACTCTTAATCTAAGATATTCAGGACTTGGAAAGAGTAGTTGTATTTTCGTTTATTTGTTCAGTTTTAACATGTGTTTTCAAACATAATGGAGAGAGAGAGAGAGAGAGAGAGAGAGAGAGAGATCGTCATTTTTTATTAATCCATAGTGTCCTATTCGTTTGTGAATAAAAAATACTAAATCAGTAGACCTTGCTTTTTCGAAAGTTCAGTTAGATATAGAAACTCAAACAACATAATAATATACAGATGTACAGTTAGCATATTTAGAAAATAATCTGTTGTTGCATTTAATATATAGAATATAGGTAAAAGCATATTCCGTAAAATAAGTTTGGCAATTAAAACGCATGGCAAATCCCGATGGACACATGTAAGGCTTTGTGTCGCAGCCGTCATGTGTAGTGTAAAAACCATGATTAGCAGGTATGCATCAGCGGGTATATACATCAGCAGGTACAGGTATAATGGCGGCCAGTAAATAATTCTCGATTGTTTTTGTGCCATTTTGGTTTATACGAGGGTCATTCAATAAGTTCTGTCACTAACGCGTTTTAACAATTATGTGCTTGTTGTGATTGTTGATGTTTGATTCCAAATAAAATAAAGTTTCAATACTATTCCATTGATGGTGAAATGATTGCTGTATCTTTTGTGTGACGAAAGTTATGGAACATTTAATACACATCACTTATTTTCGTCCTGAGTTTTTTCAGGTATGTTAATTGTTACTTTTACAATTCCTGTTTCTCTTTAAGTACTTGTCGAAGACCTTTGACATTTCTCATACATTACCAGGTATATCTGTGCATTACAAGATTCAGAATTTAAGCATGGTAGATGAAAAGGCATTGTCTTAGAAATTAACATTTTAAGCTAACGTGTAAAATTAATTTAATGATAAATGGACATTAAATGGAAGGGCAGTCTTCTGAAATAGCGTTTTTGGATGATCAATATTTTCACTAAACATTGTACAAAATTCTACAATAATGTGCGGAATATGAAATTTAAACACTGAAGGACTAGGATTTGTAAAACAATATGAATACATATTAATACTATAAGAATAATTACGACATTTAAATGATATTGTAACATTTACGTAAACAAAATTAAGAAAACTGGTGTTATTTCTGCTAAAATTAGGGGATATGCATTCACTCATATCTGGTTTGCAGCAAGACCTTTCCGAATTCTCGATAATCATTTTCATGGATTATGGGCGAATACAAAGAGATGGCGTACAAGAAAATTTAAAAGCATAGAATTATTCAAATAAATTTTACTACGTTTTGTAACAAGGACATTTTCAGAGATGCCAGTATCCAAAAGGTGTGGTAGGGGGAGGTAATTCAGGGGTATAAATAACCGGAAAATTTTCAATTTTGTTGTGGAATTTAAGACAGCGAACCCAGTAGTACTATAAATACACTACTTTATCTCAGTATAATATCAAGTTCAAAGGATATATGCCTAGTGACAGAACTTTTTGAAGCACCCTCGTATCACATTGTTGATCTATTTGTTACATTCTTCATGAATTCATCTTAAAAATTTCGATTTATTTTGGAAATGAGTGTATGAATACCATATATTTTTGTGTTATGTTTTTAAGGCAGCATTCATTCATGAGACAAGTTCTTTTTTTAGAAGATACATGACCACATAATTAGACATAACTCTCAACGTTACAATGGATCACGAATGATAAACGTGGGAAAAAGAATATCATGTCATGACAAGGTTGTCAAATACTTCACAGACTAAAATAACCGTTTATGTCCAACGGGATTAACTATGTTATTTAATTGCTAAACTTGTTTATATATAATATATTGTTCTAAAGGCAGCTGAAGGGAATCTATGTTCTATGTTCTGTGTAGAACAAGGATATCATCAATGAATTGGTGAAATTCACAAACCAGTCCAAATCAACACAGAGTTTAGTATCATAAACTGTGGTAATACCTCTGTCGCGGGAACATACGAATTTGTTCAAATCCGAGCAATCCTCGTCGTTAAACTTGTTCCCATTGATCTCGCCGCAGCGTTCCGTGCCGTGTGCGTTGTTGGGTGCACCTCTTGCCCATACGCTATTGGAGAGAAATGAGGAGAGAAATGAAATGAAATGGACTTTTACGTTCCGTTATATTGGGAAAGTGACCTCAGAGGGTCATCATTTTTTAAAAATGTTCTGTGTTTTAGGAATATATAGAAATTGTTTAACTGCTGCGTTCGATTATTAGTAAATCCTTCACTCGATGGCAAGCGTTTTGTTTTCACTCGCTCACTTGCCGGCAAGCGTTGTTTTTTTTTGGAAAAAAAACGCTTGCCATCGAGTGAAGGATTTACTATGTCCCCTTCTGGTCATTGTGTGATATATATTTTTATTGGAGGATAATTAATGTTCTCCTTTTTTATTTTTGTAACAGTGACCTTGACACCAGTGACCCGAATGCAGTCCCAAGCGTCCTTTTCATATAAGCTACCTCCCATAAAGTATCATTTTCATTCCAATATCTCATTCCTAACTGAAGTTATCGAGCAGAAACTGTTTTTCTTTTTTTAGAAGCAGTGACCTTGAGCTTGACCCAGTGACACCAAATGCAATCCCAAGCATCTTTTTTATATTAGCTACCTATCCATAAAGAGTCATTCCAATATCTCATTCCTAACTGAAGTTATTGAGCAGACACCGTATTCCTATTTTTGTACTAGTGACCTTGACCTTGATCCCAGTGACCCCATATGCAATAGCATGCTTCCTTTTCATATATGCTACATACCCATACATTTTAATTCCAATATCGCATGCCTAACTGAAGTTATTTACCGGAAACTGCTTTTCTATTTATAGTAGGAGTGACCTTGACCTTGACCCAGTGACCCCAAATGCAATCCATGCTTCCTTTTCACATAAACTACCTATCCATAAAGTTTCATTCAAACATCTTATTCTTAACTAAAGTTATTGAGCGGAAACCGATTTTATATTTAAGTAGCAGTGACCTTGACATTGACCCCAGTGGCACAAATGCAATCCCATGTTTCCTGTTCAAAAAGGATACCTACACATAAAGTTCCATTCCAATATCTCATTCTTAACTGAAGTTATTGAGCGGAAAACGCTTTTCTAATTTTAGAAGCATTGACCTTGACCCCAGTGACCCCAATTGCAATCCCAAGCTTTCTTTTCAAATAAGCTACTGACCCATAAAGCTTCATTCGAATATCTCATTCCTAACTGTAGTTATTGAGAGGAAACCATTTTTCTATTTTTAGTAACATTGACCTTGACCTAGACCCCAATGACCGCAAATACAATCCGAAGCTTTTTTATATAGGCTACCTACCCATACAGTTTCATTCCAATATCTCATTCCTAACTGAAGTTACTGAGCGGATACTGTTTTTTGTATTTTTAGTAACAGTGGCCTTGACCCCAGTGATCCAAAAATACACTCCCAGGCTTCCTTTTCATATAAGCTACCCATAAAGTTTCATTCTTATATCTCATTCTTAACTGACGTTTTTGAGCAGACACCGTATTTCTATCTTTTGTAGCAGTGACCTTGTTCTTGACCCTAGTGACCCCAAATGCAGTTCCGAGCTGCCTTTTAATATAAACTACCTATCCATAAAGAGTCATTCCAATATCTAATTCCTAACTGAAGTTATTGAGCGGAAAACGTTTTTCTATTGATAGTAGGAGTGACCTTGACCTTGACCCAGTGACCCCAAATGCAATACCAAGCTTCCTTTTAATATAAGCTACCTATCCATAAAGTTTAATTAAAAATATCTTATTCTTATCTGAAGTTACTGAGCTGAAACCGTTTTTATATTTTCAGTAGCAGTGACCTTGACATTGACCCAGTGGCCACAATGCAATCCCATGCTTATTGTTCAAAAAGGCTACCTACCCATAAAGTTCCATTCCAATACCTCATTCTTAACTGAACTTATTGAACGGAAAACGCTTTTCTATTTATAGAAGCAGTGACCTTGACCTTAATGCAATCCAAAGTTTTCTTTTCAAATAAGCTACCGACCCATAAAGCTTCATTGGATTATCTCATTCCTAGCTGTAGTTATTGAGCGGAAACCATTTTTCTATTTTTAGTAACAGTGACCTTGACCTAGACCCCAGTGACCCCAATACAATCCCAAGCTTTTTTATATAAGCTACCTAACCGTAAAGTTTCATTCCAATATCTCATTCCTAACTGAAGTTACTGAGCGGAAACAGTTTTTCTATTTTAGTAACAATAGCCTTGACCCCAGCGATCCAAAAATGCACTTCCAAGCTTCCTTTTCATATAAGCTACCTACCCATAAAATTTCATACTAATATCTCAATCCTAGCTGAAGTTTTTGAGCAGACACCGTATTTTTGTATTTTGTAGCAGTGACCTTGTTCTTGACCTTAGTTACCCCAAATGCAGTTCCGAGCTGCCTTTTAATATAAACTACCCACCCATAAAGATATTCATTCCAATATCTCATTCCTGAAGTTATTGAGTGGAAACCGTTTTCCTATTTTAAATAGCAGTAACTTGACCTTGATCTCAGTGACCCCAAATGCAATCTCAAGCGTCCTTTTAATATAAGCTACCTATCCATAATGTTTCATTCCAATATCTCATTCCTGACTGAAGTTATAGAGTGGAAACCATTTTTCTATTGTTAGAAACATAGACCTCAACCTTGACCCCATAGCCCCAAAAGCAATCCCAAGCTTCCTTTTCATATAGGCTACATACCCCTAAAGTTTCATTCCAATATTCATTCATAACTGAAGCTACTGAGCAGAAATCGTTTTTCTATTTTTAGGAACAGTGACCTTGACCTACATCCCAGTGACACCAAATGCAATCCCAAGCTTTCTTTTCATATAAGCTCCCTACCCAAACATTCCAATATCTCATTCCTAACTGAAGTTACTGAGCGGGAACCGTTTTTCTAGTTTTAGTAGCAATGACCTTGACCCCAGTGACACCAAATGCAACTCCAAGCTTCCTTTTTATATAAGCTACCTACCCATAAAGTTGTATTCCAATATATCATTCCTAACTGAACTTACTAAGCGAAAACAGTTTTTCTATTTTTAGAAACAGTGAACTTGAACTACACCCCAGTGACACCAAATGCAATCCCAAGCTTTCTTTCATATAAGCTCCCTCCCCAACCATTTTAATTCCAATATCTCATTCCTAACTGAAGCTATTGAGCAGAAATCGTTCTTTCTATTTTTAGTAACAGTGACCTTGATCTCAGTGACACCAAATGCAAACACTAACTAGCTACCTACCCATAAAGTTTCATTCCAATATCTCATTCATAACTGAAGTTATTTAGCGGAAATTGTTTATCTTTTTTTAGTAATAGTGACCTTGACCATGATCCCAGTGACCCAAAATGCAATTCCAAGCTTCCTTTTATATATGCTATCTACCAATAAAATTTGCATTCCAATATCTCATTCCTAACTGAAGTAATTGAACGGAAACCGTTTTACTATTTTTAGTAACAGTGATATTGACCTTGTTCCCGGTGATCCCAAATGCAATCCCAAGCTTCCTTTTCATATATTCTACCAACCAATAAAATTTGCATTCCAATATCTCATTTCTAACTGAAGTTATTGAGCGGAAACCGTTTTTCTATTTTTAGTAACAGTGACCTTGACCTTGATTCCGGTGACCCCAATGACCCAAAATGCAATCCGAAGCTTCCTTTTCATATATTCTACCAACCCACAAGGTTTCATTCCAATATCTCATTCGACTGAAGTTATTGAGCGTAAACCGTTCTTCTATTTTTAGTAACAGTGACCTTGACCCTAGTGACCCTAAATGCAATCCCGTGCTTCCTTTTTATGCTACCCGAAATTTTCTGGGGACCGTATAGTCGCCGCTTTGTCCGTCCGTCCCTCCCTCTTTTGTCCGGAGCATAACTTAAAAACTACTGACGGGACTATAATGAAACTTCACAAAATGATAGAGGGCAATAAGAGGAAGTGCAGCGTGCACGAACCGTAACTATGCCATCATGTATATTAGAGTTATTGCCCTTTGTAATTTTATATTTAGAATATTTGTCTGGAGCATAAATAACTTCAAAACTACTGTGGGACTACAATGAAACTTCAAACAATGAGAGAGGGCAATGAGAGGATGTGTTCTGTTATCATTTGAATTAGACTTATTGCCCTTTGCAATTTTATACATAGATTTTTTGTCCGGAGCATAATTTCAAATCTACTGTCGTCTGAGACTGCTTGAAACTTCACACAATGATAGAGGGCCATAGGAGGAAGTGCAGAGTGCAAGAACCATAACTCTGTCATCATTCAAGTTAGAGTTATTGCCCTTTGTAATTTTATACTTAGAATTTTTGTCCCGAGCATAACTTCAAAATTACTGACAGGACTGCAGTGAAACTTCAAACAAAGATAGAGGGCAATGAGAGGAAGTGCAGAGTGCAAGAACCGTAACTCTGTATCCATTCAAGTTAGAGTTATTGCCCTTTGTAATTTTATATTCAGAATTTTTGTCCCGAGCATAACTTCAAAATTACTGATAGGACTGCAGTGAAACTTCACACAAAGATAGAGGGCACTGAGAGGAAGTGCAGAGTGCAAGAAAACATAACTCTGACAGCATTCAACTTAGAGCTACTGCCCTTTGTAATTTTACACTTTGAATTCTTGTCCGGGGCATAACTTTAAAACTACTGATGGGACAGCATATTGAAAACTGCTGGGTGATACAAGTTGAGGATACATTTCGGTTAGCATCCATCGGTTCTACCGATTTTCTTGTTATATAAGCTAACTATACCTAACCTATACAGTTTCATTCCGATATCTCATTCCTAAAGTTCGTAAAGACTGAAGTTATTGAGCGGAAATGAAGTGTGACAGACTGACTGACGGAGTGCAATCTTATAGTCGCTCCGGGTACGGATTAATAAAACTGCTGAACACATATGTTGTCATTTAACATTATTTACTATGGATAATCATAAAAAGAAAATTGTTCCACTTAATTTCAGGCTGCATTAATCTGTCTTCAGTAACATCACACAAAGAAATTCATTTTCTCAAAAACATTCATTCCATAATACTGCCAGAAGTCAAACAATAAAAAGGCAAGTAAAACCAACTGGATTGCCTTTGAATTGTTTGACTTTTGACAGTATTATGCAATAAATGTTTTTGAGAAAATGATTTCTTTGTGTGGATTGCCTTTTTATTGTTTGACTTCTGGCAGTATTATGAAATGAATATGATGTCTTTGTGTGATGTAACTGAAGAAACCCGGAAATGCACGTGCATTTCGTAAAACTAATGTGGCACGAAATTTAGATATGAACGTATTTTATTTTTAAATGTCGACTAGTTATATAGTTTATATAATATTTTGTCCAAAATGCCTCAAATTCTAACTTTTAAAATAATGTGTTTTGCGGTGCATTTTCATTGACCGTGAGTAAAAGGCACTGACATAATATTATATTTATCATGCAGATTATCCACATTTTTTGTATGAATTACTATTATTAACTCAGAATGTAACCACAGGAACTGGTCACTTTTAATTTTTGCCTTCTATTATTATAATTGTCTATAAAGGACTTTAATGGGAAATTTTGGAAAATGCTGGTGTTCTTTTTCAGAGGTCAAGCAGACGTTCGAAACAATCTCAGTTACATGCACACTATATACTAACATGTGAAGAAATAAATTTCCTATCCAACAATACCTTTCTTCCTACGATCCCTTGTAAATTCGCTGAGATATCCGAGTTCAAAGTCACCAAAGTGCAATTTCAGGCTGCTCGTCGTTTGTTTATGTCCCCTATGTAAACAAATGAAATTTACCGAAAATCAGGTGTCCGTTAATTCCGTTAATTTCGGCGCAGTATTCCAGCTTCAAATCACAACCAATTCACTAAAGTAAAGCATCGATACGTAAATAAATCCATATTTTATCAGTTTGCATAGTCCGTATCACGAGAAAGTCACACAACAACGAGTATTTCGCCACTTGTTATCGGCGCTAGCAGACTTTACAAATGAAACCGCCATTTTCAAATGAATTACGGGGCCGAATGACGTCATAATGCGAATCTAACAGCTATGGTAAGTATTTTCACTTTTTAATATTATTCTTGAATATATTAGAAAATACGTTTGTGCTTATCCATAACACTATTATAATCAATAATAGTGTTATGGATAAGCACAAGCGTATTTAATAATATATTCAAGAATAATTTTAAAAAGTATTTTTTTTTACCATAGCTGTTAGGTTCGCATTATGACGTCATTCGGCCCCGTAATTCATTTGAAAATGGCGGTTTCATTTGTAAAGTCTACTAGTGCCGATAACAAGTGGCGAAATACTCGTTGTTGTGTGACTTTCTCGTGATACGGACTATGCAAACTGATAAAATATGGATTTATTTACGTATCGATGCTTTACTTTAGTGAATTGGTTGTGATTTGAAGCTGGAATACTGCGCCGAAATTAACGGAATTAACGGACACCTGATTTTCGGTAAATTTCATTTGTTTACATAGGGGACATAAACAAACGACGAGCAGCCTGAAATTGCACTTTGGTGACTTTGAACTCGGATATCTCAGCGAATTTACAAGGGATCGTAGGAAGAAAGGTATTGTTGGATAGGAAATTTATTTCTTCACATGTTAGTATATAGTGTGCATGTAACTGAGATTGTTTCGAACGTCTGCTTGACCTCTGAAAAAGAACACCAGCATTTTCCAAAATTTCCCATTAAAGTCCTTTATAGACAATTATAATAATAGAAGGCAAAAATTAAAAGTGACCAGTTCCTGTGAATGTAACGCTTATCGAGGAAGCCGCCATGTTGTTGTTTTTTGTTTGTTTTATGACGTCAGGCAACGTTACGTGCATGACGTCAGATAACGGTACTTACAATAAACGCCGAGGGATTCCGCATTGATTTGCTCTATTGGTCAGTGCCTAATAAAGCAAAATTTATAAGGTCACCCATTTATTAGGCAGAAAAGTGCATATCTGCATGATAAATATATAGAAAGAGAGAGAGAGAGTTCAAATTCTCTCCCTTTATTATATTTACTGAATTCACAGTATCCCCAAGATCCGGCACCTTTCATTGTCACTGTCTCAATATAGCTGTGTGTGGTTGAATGCTTAAATGGGGCCCAATCATATGAGCTATAAATGTATGTATGTATGCGTCAATATGTTAATTGTGCCTCCAGACGAGTGTGTTATGATGTAGAGATACAGTTCATCAACGTGTGTTGCAGCTACCTTTTTTTAAGGAGTGAATTTCGGTGTATCTCGTCATAGCTAGGCGCCCTGCCGTAGTTCGTCCGAAGGTTGTCTGTCCTTGATAGTTCACAAATATTTCAACATTTATGATTTTTTCTTGTTACACAGTGTACTGTGATTAAAACGTCTACAACATCACAGTTGTGTCCTTTCTCTAACTAACTGCAACTTTTTTTTTACAAAACATCTTGGGAGTTCTTTGCTATGTGGAATTAAGTGTGTAGTATATACAATATATAGTGGAAATTCCCGAGTTGCGTTTCTTTTTCGCTTTACATTGTAACATTGTAATAAAGGTTACCTCGCTCTGTCTTTTAAACGGGGGCGAATGTATGCTTTCTTGCCATTTGTCAGCAGTGACCAACATTTATTTTAGGTCGAAAGAATGCAAATATCGGTTTTTAAATTGAAAGGTTTCCAAATTAAAAAGGACCATTCTAGAATTCTTGAAAATAATGGAAAGCATGAACATAATGAAGATTGGAATGCGATAGTATTTTAAAGTAATGTGCCTTGCACCATCTCGCAACTTCTCGGGAATGCTCATCGCCAAGGCATCCTACTTTTTTAATATGTAACAATGGTGTAGATGTATACAAACTACACGTTTATTAAACGTGTAACCTTTCTTTGTATATGTAACGGTTGGCGTTTTTTGTTGAGTTGGAATTCTGCTAGAACTTACATGACGTTCCTCAAGGCTTGAGACCCATCAGCCCACTCCCATTTCGTCAGATACTCTCTGTTGTTTAGCCCCACCCACCAGTTAGTTGGTGGCACGTGAGTCCTATTGCGAATGCCTGCCAGAGTTCTAAATATCCAATTCTGAAAAGTTGAGAAAACATGTCCGTATGCAAAACACTAGTAAAACTTATAAAACATAAACATAAACATTTAATGTTCACATGATGGCACGTGGAGCTACATATGCATTTATTTCATGGAATACGTCACAGACATCAAAAGATGGAATTCATTATGAATTAGCAGTTTTATTTTGACACAGTACATCACGTACAAGTATGAGCATAAGCCATTATAATAAAAGAAGAAGAGATGATGTCGGACCTCATTTAAAACGGTAAATGTCTAAGGAATATACATAATTGTTTTAATTTGTCTATGTGTTGTTAAGTGTAGTGTTCCTGTGTTCAAAATGTAAGTTTAAGTTGATAAATGTTTACATTATTCTTTTCATTACGTTGGCGTTTAATACTTCACCAAAGCTGTTGTCGTTCTTTAAAAAATCACTAGAGGATTTTGACGTGCAGACATTTTTTTTATGTGATAAATGTTGATAACGTATATTATGTCAAGTTTTATTTTTAAATAATGTTACTTTTCATACGACCAGTTTTACTTTACTGCGCAACATTATTATTTTCTCGCTTCTCGGTGACAATAAGTGATATCTCAGTGATATAAAGTACAACAATGCAATAAATATCCTCTAAACTCGACAACTAAACCAATAATTTCAATAATTACCCTCTCTTGAATGGTGTCTATTTTAACAAGATCCCCACCATGTATCTTACAGAAGTCACGTGCGTCCTGCCACGTCATCTTGTCTTTTGATGAGTATCTATAACACTTACTGGCGGCTGAAAAGCCAAACCATGGTGACGGACATAGCTGACATTGCACTGAAAAACAAAATTGATAGACTTCTCAGATGTTGCCAGTAGACTTTGAGATGTGACAAGGCTAAAATCTTAGGAAGGTAAGCATCATATAGCACTCGGATAGTGAAAACATATGTCAATGCTCAAGGTTTATGACATGGTCCTCTGATGTGGCCACTTACCTTGGTGATCAGATAGTGGTAAAGGTCTACGAGAGGAAATTACCCTAGAGTATTTTGATGGTTCTAATAATGTTGGTGATGTGGCAATGTTAATACCGTATGCGAGGGAATAATGAAAGGGTCTTCTAATGTTATCTGCATTCTTACCGATGTGGTAATGGATCGGCTAATGAGGGGAACTCCGCATAGGATCTTCTGATATTACCACTTATGTTGGTGAAGTGACAATGGTAAAGGCGTATGCGAAAGATTACCAGTGTTCTTTGGTGTTGTTTTTTGATGTTGCCACTTATCTATATATGATATAACAATGGTAAAGGTTTATGCGACGGAATCACCAGTTGGTCTTCTGATGTTGCAAGGATTCTCGCAGGCAAATCCGCATAGGGTCTTCTGATGTTGCCACATATCTTGGCGATTTGAACATCATGGTAAAGGTTAATGAGATGGAATTACCATAATGTTTATGATGTTATCACTTATAGTGATGCTATAACAATGTAAAATGTGTATGGGAGGGAATCACCACTGTCCACAGGGTCTTCTAATATTTCTAGAATTGGCAAATGTAAAGGCTAATGAGGGGTCATTCGCATAGGGCCTTATGGTATTGCCACTTAATTGCTGGTGTGACAATGGGAGGAACTTATGATGTTGGAAGGAACTTATGATGTTGCAAGGATGATTCTTGCTGATGTGCCAATGGTATAAGTGTATGGGAGGTAATCACCAACAGGTAGTCTGGTGTTGCCAGAATTGTTGCTGCTGTGGCAATGGAAAAGGTTTATGCGAGGGAATCACCAACAGGTAGTCTGATGCTGCGGCAATGGTAAAGGCTTATGGGAGAAAATTACCAACGTTGATCTGATGTTACTAGATGTATTGCTGCTGTGGCAAAGGTAAAGGCGTACGGAAGGGAATTATTAAAGGGTATTCTGGTGTTGCACGGATCCTTGCTGCTGTGGCAATAGTAAAGGTGTATGGGAGGGAATCACCAGTGGCATATGATGCTGCCACTTATCTTGCTGATGTGACCATGGTAAATACTTACTGTATGGAATCATCCAAGTGATATTGCAAGGACGAAATCACCATACGGTCCTCTGATGTTGCGAGTCTTGATGCTAATGTGATTACTGTATGGAATCATCCAAGTGATATTGCAAGGATGTTTGCTGCTGTGGGGTATTTTGATATTGCCATTTATATTGGTCATGTGACAATGGTAAAGGTTTATGAGAGTAGATCACTAAAGGATATTATGATGTTACAAGTAATCTTGAAGATGTGGGAATTGTAAAGACAGAGAAGAATATTTAGGTGATGTGGCAATGGTAACGACTAATGTGAAGGAACTACCATATGGTCCAATGATGTTGCCGGTTAGCTTGGAGGTGTGGCAATAGTACATGTTTATGAGACGAAATCACCATACGGTCCTCTGATGTTGCGAGTCTTGATGCTAATGTGATAATTGCAAAGGCTTATGCTAGGAACTCATGATGTAGCCCTCTGATGTAGCCCTCTGATGTTGCCAGTTCTATAGTAAAGGTTTACGTGCGGGAATTGCTGTAGGGTCCTCGGATATTTGATAAATGGGTACAACAAAATAGTATTTCGTCGTATAGAATATTTCGAAACATTCTACTTCTACTACTAGTACTACTTAATTTACTATTGCTACTTCTAATACTGCTCGGGGCGTCCGTGGCCGAGTGGTTAGAGTCTCTGACTTGCAATCACTTGCCCCTCACCGCTGTAGGTTCAATCCTTCAGGGGCGAAGGAATCTTTATGTGAGGAAGCTATCCAGCTGGCTTGCGGGACGTCGGTGGTTCTACCCAGGTGCCCGCCCGTGCACGAAAATTGCCCGGAGGGGCACCTGGGGTCTTCCTCCACCAGTTGAAGCTGGAAAGTCGCCATATGACCTTAGCTGTTGGTGCGACTATAAAATCCAATTCAATTCAATTCTAATACTGCTCCTGCTTAACTGCTATTACCGTGCTTCACTTTAGTCGTTATGCTGGCCTTAAGTTAATCCCAGCTTTACGCGTATATGCAGGATCGCGTGGAGGTTGGTGCAATACTACAGTTGGCGAGACTCTTAGCTTAATCTTACTGATTAGATAATTGTACAACTAGTCAACACAAATACAGTCGTATTGTAATCTTATCGGGGCTATTTACACTCCATCGGCTTTGTAATAATAAGATGTTCAAACGTGTACCTTCATAAAATTAGGTCTAGTTATTGACACATACTAATATGAGTTATCAAATATTAGTTATTGACACATACCGTACTAATGTAGATTAGCAGATATAAATGATATACATGCCATGCACTCTTATATTCAGATTCTGATGTATGATTGCCAACAAAGCATTATGTCACATGATAGTTTAAAACATTTCTTATTAGATATTTTCGAATTCTAAAAACAGTTATGTTTTTAAGTTCTTTTAACATGAAAAACATATTACAGCTGTTTTAAGTTTTTTGAGTTTTTGTAAAATAACTGTCTCACAAATAGTTTAAGGAACCTCAAAGCTATACACAGTTATTTTTGCTTTGCTTTGCTTTGTTTTTAAAGTGTTTGTAAAATAGCTGTCTCACAGTGAATTTAAGAAACATCAACGCTTTTTTAAAGAAAGCTGTGTCCCATGGATTTGAAGATAATTGTTTAAGCTTCGGAAAAGAGCGGGGTGTCATCACGATGTTAAGAAACTTGGGATCTATAATATAATTTTAATATGCAGTTTTGTTTCAAGATGTTTTGCAAAACACACTAAAAAAGTGCGTCGTTATTGCATAGTTCGTTGGTAATTTCGATGCACTTTGAAATTGTTTCACGGAAAAAAACGTAAAACATTCACAATGCGTGCCCGTTGCATTCAATAACGACAGTCTCGACAATATCGACAACCGCTACGCACTTTGTAATTAACACTCAGTCGATAAAAATTGTTCGTTTATCTCTAAAATAAAAGTGTTGGGGATAAACGTAGTTCTAAACGTAGAACAGGAAATTTAGCATTCAAGGACCACAACGTTTGATTTCAAATAGCAAGCCCGATAAAACTGTATATGTTTATTAGATTTTAATATCGTATAACATATATGGCACTCGAGTTTCATGTATTCATTACAGGTTAAAACATGGCGTAGCAGTGCCTTTCAGTGAGAATAGCACCCAGGAGAATGATAATGGCCCGAGGGCTTTAGCCCGATATACAGATGAAGTTGGTATTATATAGATGTAGTAGGTAATATATAGATGTAGTAGGTAGTATATAGATGTAGTAGGTATTATACAGATGTAGTAAGTAATATATAGATATAGTAGGTATTAGATAGATGTACTAGGTAATATATAGATGTAGTAGATATTATATAGATGCAGTAGGTATTATATAGATGTGGCCAGTATTACATAGATGTAGTCGGTATTATATAGATATAGTAGGTATTATATAGATGTACTAGGTAATATATAGATGTAGTAGTATTATATCACTAATAAAATATTGAATATATAGATATACTAGGTAATATATAGATGTAGTCGGTATTATATAGATGTACTAGGTAATATATAGATGTAGTAGTATTATATAGATGTACTAGGTAATATATAGATGTAGTAGGTATTATATAGATGTACTAGGTAATATATAGATGTAGTAGGTAATACATAGATGTAGTCGGTATTATATAGATGTAGTAGGTATTATATAGATGTAGTAGGTAATATATAGATGTAGTAGGTAATACATACACTCAAGTGATATGAAAACGCAACACGGGAATTTCCGCTATATATTGTATGTACAATATGCTGCTTTTAATCGAATGGTATATTGCTACGTAAGACCTTTCCTTTGGAAAAAAATACTAAAACAACAAAAAATACAGCAAATAGTATTCCTGCAATGTTTCATTATTCACAGAGTACGCGTTTGGCTCAATCATGTGAGCAAACTTAGGATGCAAAATTTTGCAAACTATTTACGTTAAATACAGTACTGAACTAGCTCAATTTTTCGAAGGGCAACTTCAACATTGATGAAGTTCTTGTTACAAAATGTAGTGTGATTAAAACGTCTATAACATCACAGTTGTGTCCTTTCTCTAGTTAACTGCAACTTTTTTTAAAAAGAACATCTTGGGATTTCTTTGGAATATTATGTGCAATTAAGTGTGCAGTATATACAATATATAGCGGAAATTCCCGTGTTGCGTTTTCATATCACTTGAGTGTAGATGTAGTCGGTATTATATAGATGTAGTAGGTAATATATAGATGTAGTCGGTATTATATAGATGTAGTCGGTATTATAAGGAAAATATAGCTAGCAAACATTGTAGACACACACGTTTGTGATTTGATTCTTATTAGTTGTTTTTTTACATTATAAAAAATGTAACGTTATGTCCCATGTCCCTTCATTACTTCTCAGGATATTTCAGAACAAAGACCTTGTAAATTACCATTAATATTTCTCTAATTGAATAGCCATAGTTTTATGAGCGTGAAGTACTTTTTGGCAGTAATCAGTCTTTCGAACTTGATAGTGTTGGCATTGAATGAATGTAATTGAATCTCTGTCGCATACACTCGCAGGAGGTCAAGCAGGGAAGGCCGTGATGTATAATTACTTAGAAATATTGTAGTTCATTCACCATCATAGTTTTTACATTGTCGTATTTTTTCAAATAATTCCTATTAAAAAGCAGTTTTAAACAAGAGGCACAAGAGTGCCTGTGGACGCTCTACTGGCTATGTATAAGGGGCAATAACCCTGTCAAAACTCATTCAACTGGAACATGGCAACGATATACGGAACTAGGCTTGGTACTGATCAAACCTGCCAAACTAGCCCAGAAAATGTTTGTGTATCAAAAACCTTAAAAAGGCCGTAACTCCGCCAGAAATACATCAATCAGAACATGACAAAGATAAGCAAAAACTGGACTTAGTACTGATCATGTACTGCAAAATTTCGTTGAAATCCCGTCAGGGGTTCAGGAGAACTAGTCAAGACAAAGTTTGTGTATTAGAAAAGCAATGATGAGACCTGGAACTGATCATCTCAAAAAACGTTCGTTTAAATCCGGCCAGGGGTTCAGGAGAACTAGTCCAGACGAAGTTTGTGTATTAAAACCTTTAAAGGACTATAATTCTGCCAAAATTATTCAACGGAACACGGTGAAGATGTGTACAACTAGGCTTGGTACTGAGCATCCCTGCAAAGTTTCATTTAAATCATGCCAAATGAAGGCCCTCCCATCTTAACGAGGCAAAACAAAGCATTTTTAACTAAATCAAGGGCCATAACTCCGGTGTTACTAATCCGATTTGGTTAGTTTTCAAACTTTCCAGGCTTTCATTGATATTAACAATCTGGTAAAGTTTGGTAAAGATCGGGTAAAAAACTAATGCCCTATCGTCTTAACGAGGAAAAATATAGTATTTTTAACTAAAGCAAGGCCATAACTCCGCTGGTGCTGGTCCGATCTAGATGGTTTTCGAACTTGTCTAAGCGTTTATTGTTATTTACAATCCAATAAAATTTGGTAAAGATCGGATGTAAAATGAAAGCCCTATCGTCTTAACAAGGCAAAACACAGGATTTTTAACTATATCAAGGGCCTCAACTCTGGTGTTACTAATTCGATTTGGCTGGATTTCAAACTTATCCGAGCTTTCATTAATATTAGTAATCCGGTAAAGTTTAATAAAGATCAGATGAAAAACAAACGCCCTATCGTCTTAACGAGGCCAAAATAAAGCATTTTTAACTAAATCAAGGGCCATAACTTTGCTGTTACTGGTTCGATCTTGCTGGTTTTCAAATCTGTCCGAGCTTTTATTGATATTAACAATTTGTTAAAGTTTGGTAAAAATCGGATGAAAAATGAAGGCCCTATCGTCTTATCGAGGTAAAAGTTAACAGACGACGGACGACGAACGACGGACAACTCGCCATCCCATAAGCTCTGCTGGCCCTTGGCCAGTAGAGCTAAAAAATAAACTCACCTATTTGGAATGTTCCAACAAAAATCAGACCAATTATTAAAATCCATCCAGACATGATGCAAATTTAAATGCAGTTCTTCAGCATACATTCACGAGTATAATGGATAATTCAAAACAAGTCTGTTTTAACATAAATTAAATTTTACATCCAACTATGCATTTATTAAAACCCCAACTTGTACAGAAAACCTTCCAATTATTTGGCCACCTTCAGCCGTCTGAAGTAACTATCACCTATATCAGTCCCATTTCTTATCTGATAATCTGTATCTGACCGACGAGCTTTGACCAGATTTGTTTATTTATACACAGGCCCTTAATGACAGTATCTGCCGGGGGCCAATTATGTGATACAGCTGTTCTGCTCTGGTAGGGAACGTGAGCTAAAAGTCAACACTTAATAAATTCTTATTGTACTATTGAACGGACGGACAGTCTGACAGTAGCTATAATACTGTTATAAAAGCCTGGGGATATTGTTACTTTGGTCTATGCAAACATTACCAGTTTCGAAGAAACGTTGAAGTTTGTTCGAACGGGACACTGCAACGCCACGTGTTTTTCAGACATGCCGCCGCGAACCATACCAATGTACTGCTGCCTGATATTGTCGGGAAGTCTAGTCATTTTAAATGTAATCTACACTATTTTTACATTACATGGGTAAGATAACAGTCGCGCGCTGATATCAACAGTGACAGTTGCATGACGTCATTGTGTAAAGCTGGCAAAACGTTAGTAGTTGGCGATGTCAATGCTCAATGATATGCAAAAAAAAAAGAAATCCGGTTCAGAGATAGGAAAATTTCAAGCCTCGTTATGTATTATAAGAATCGTTCATGGGTATCCGGTGAAGATAGGGAATTCCAACCCTCGGTATAAGTGTTTGATTCGGGACCTCGGCTCTAGTTTTTATCGGAAACTTGGCTCTGCCTGCAGCACATGTATTTAAAAAAAGAAAAAGTCAACGTATAAAAGTGTTGAGCTTTTAAAGTCTTTCTGTATACTTCCGCTCCCCCAAGATCGCATTTTTCTCTCTCTGTTTTCCTCCCTCTCTGCTTTACCCATCCGCCAGTTTTTCTCTCTCCTTCTCTCTGCACTGTCATTATCCTTGCTCCCTCTCTTCTCTCTCTTTCCGTCCCTCTCTCTCGTTCTAACATTCACCCGCTCCAATTTGTTATCTACATATTTCTATTCCTTATACTATATTGGCCCCTTTCCTTTCCCTCGCGTCCACTTTTCTCTCGCTCACTCCTCCCAACATACATGCTCTCTATCTCCCTCGCTCTCACTAGTTCTCTCTCAAACACACGTTCCCCTTCTCTCCATTTTCGCTCTCTCTCTCTCTCTAGTTCTATCTCACACGCACGTTCCCCTTCTCTCTCTCTCTCTCTCTCTCTCTCTCTCTCTCTCTCTCTCTCTCTCTCTCTTTTTAAGGGAAATTTTGTTAAACTTACCCTACTTTTAACTTACCCTACTTGTGTTTTCATTCGATCAACACATTAATTCAATTTGAATAATCTCATAAATGGCTAGGTAATTGATATTTTCAAATGCAGCTTATCATGCATTTTTTTTTTTTACATTTTTAGATATATTTCAACAGTGAAAGTAGAAAGTGTATTCAATTGCAAGGGGGCGAGCAAATATTAACATTCATCCAGAGATTGAAAAATGAGCGGGGTCATAATATGTGGGGTCAGTTTACCCATTACACCGGATTAAGCGGTATTCTGATTAAAAGCAATAGTGATAGGGCTCGATGACCCGAAAAGAATGAGTTTTCGATGCCCTAAGCATAAATCGAATTGTATTGGACAACAAACAATGTATTTCAAATTCGAAAAAGTTTCACTAGAACCAAAAATAAAAGAGTATGATAATGGACCTTTGGAACCGGCCGAACACGATACATACAAAATATTGCAGTCTCGGTTCCACTGAGACTGTTCATGAACGGTAGTGAAATAGGCTAGCTATCGCTCACGCCCTCTAGCCCCGGATTGAGCAGAACTCAATATTCATAAAATCAATAGTACATAAGTTTAACCATCCCGAAGATGGCATGCATATGGCGGTGGACATAGAGATTTTCCTCCCCATATCCAGCGGCGTATGGTCTCAGTATCTAACAAAATACTATGCCCCGAAGAGCGAAATAAACAAAATGGAATTTAGTTGGGAGCAGCGGTTATGAAGCCTGCATATCACAAGTAACAGCCAAAAGATTAAATTAAAAAACAGACAACATATCCTATGAGTGGTTAAACAATACCCAGAGCCTTTTATCGGCCGGAGTAGTGGAACCACCGAATCGAAAAATTAAGTAAGAAAACAAAAGCAACTGAAAATGTACCACCGATAACTAAATATAAGTATCGGGCTCAGCGATCTCCAAAGATCGAATGAATAACAGTCCTGATTGCAAGCGCGGGGAGACGTTTTACTGCCGCCACACTGCACAAGCAACGCCACTGTGCTATATAAAAGAGTATCTCAGTTTGATTGACTCACATTTCTTCAACGAAATGAAAATTAAACGTATTCGATCTTAGTTTGTTCACATTTGAAACTTTATGGAGGGTGCCCACCGTGCATGTCAGATGAGCTACGTCATAGGTTTCCGAAAGTGTTTCGAAAGTCAACTTAATTATAGTTTTGACCAAAATATCACGCTATAAAAATTTATTTTATAACAACTTTACTTTTTTTTGCAACTAACTACCCGAATATACAATTAACGATGGCATTTCCCTCCGTTTGTGAACAAAATCTATGAAATCATGCACCATCCGATTTAATACGAGATAATCCGAGACTGTCGAAAACGAAAGTCAAACACGTATGACGGCGGGATAATATGCAAATAACACTACTAAAGCCATCTTAGTTTGCAACACTACTAAAGCCATTTTAGTTTGCAACACTACTAAAACCATCTTAGTTTGCAGCACTTCTAAAGCCATCTTAGTTTGCAACACTACCAAGTCCATCTTCGTTTGCAACACTACTAAAGGCATCTTAGATTGCAGCACTACTAAAGTCATCTTAGTTTGCAACACTACTAAATCCATCTTCGTTTGCAACACTACTAAATCCATCTTCGTTTGCAACACTACTAAAGCCATCTTAGTTCGCAACACTACTAAAGCCATCTTAGTTTGCAACACTACTTAAGCCATCTTAGTTTGCAACACTACTAAAGCCATCTTCGATTGCAGCACTACTAAAGTCATCTTAGTTTGCAGCACTACTTAAAGCCATCTTAGTTTGCAGCATTACTAAAGCCATCTTTGTTTGCAGCACTACTAAAGCCATCTTAGTTTGCAGAATTACTAAAGCCATCTTAGTTTGCAGCACTACTAAAGCCATCTTAGTTTGCAGCACTACTAAAGCCATCTTAGCTTGCAGCACTACTAAAGCCATCTTAGTTTGCAACATTACTAAAGCCATCTTAGTTTGCAGCACTACTAAAGCCATCTTAGTTTGCAGCACTACTAAAGCCATCTTAGTTTGCAGCACTACTAAAGCCATCTTAGTTTGCAGCATTACTAAAGCCATCTTAGTTTGCAGCACTACTAAAGCCATCTTAGTTTGCAGCACTACTAAAACTATCTTAGTTTGCAGCATTACTAAAGCCATCTTAGTTTGCAGCACTACTAAAGCCATCTTAGTTTGCAGCACTACTAAAGCCATCTTAGCTTGCAACACTACTAAATCCATCTTTGTTTGCAGCACTACTAAAGCCATCTTCGATTGCAGCATTACTAAAGCCATCTTAGTTTGCAGCACTACTAAAGCCATCTTAGTTTGCAGCACTACTAAAGCCATCTTAGTTTGCAGCACTACTAAAGCCATCTTAGTTTGCAGCACTACTAAATCCATCTTCGTTTGCAACACTACTAAATCCATCTTCGTTTGCAACACTACTAAAGCCATCTTAGTTTGCAACACTACTAAATCCATCTTCGTTTGCAACACTACTAAATCCATCTTTGTTTGCAGCACTACTAAAGCCATCTTTGTTTGCAGCACTACTAAAGCCATCTTCGATTGCAGCATTACTAAAGCCATCTTAGTTTGCAGCACTACTAAAGCCATCTTAGTTTGCAGCACTACTAAAGCCATCTTAGTTTGCAACACTACTAAAGCCATCTTCGTTTGCAGCACTACTAAAGCCATCTTAGTTTGCAACACTACTAAATCCATCTTCGTTTGCAGCACTACTAAAGCCATAATAGCTTGCAGCACTACTTAAGCCATATTAGCTTGCAGCACTACTAAAGCCATCTTAGTTTGCAGCACTACTAAAGCCATCTTAGTTTGCAACACTACTAAATCCATCTTTGTTTGCAGCATTACTAAAGCCATCTTCGATTGCAGCATTACTAAAGCCATCTTAGTTTGCAGCACTACTAAAGCCATCTTAGTTTGCAGCACTACTAAAGCCATCTTAGTTTGCAACACTACTAAAGCCATCTTAGTTTGCAACACTACTAAAGCCATCTTCGTTTGCAGCACTACTAAAGCCATCTTAGTTTGCAACACTACTAAATCCATCTTCGTTTGCAGCACTACTAAAGCCATAATAGCTTGCAGCACTACTTAAGCCATATTAGCTTGCAGCACTACTAAAGCCATCTTAGTTTGCATCTTAGTTTGCAGCACTACTAAAGCCATCTTAGTTTGCAGCACTACTAAAGCCATCTTAGTTTGCATCTTAGTTTGCAGCACTACTAAAGCCATCTTAGTTTGCAACACTACTAAATCCATCTTCGTTTGCAGCACTACTAAAGCCATCTTAGCTTGCAACACTACTAAAGCCATATTAGCTTGCAGCACTACTTAAGCCATATTAGCTTGCAGCACTACTAAAGCCATCTTAGCTTGCAGCACTACTAAAGCCATCTTAGCTTGCAGCACTACTAAAGCCATCTTTGTTTGCAGCACTACTAAAGCCATCTTAGTTTGCAGCACTACTAAAGTCATCTTAGTTTGCATCTTAGTTTGCAGCACTACTAAAGTCGTCTTAGTGCAGCACTACTAAAGCCATCTTTGTTTGCAGCACTACTAAAGCCATCTTAGCTTGCAGCACTACTAAAGCCATCTTTGTTTGCAGCACTACTAAAGCCATCTTAGTTTGCAGCACTACTAAAGCCATCTTAGTTTGCAGCACTACTAAAGCCATCTTAGTTTGCAGCACTACTAAAGCCATCTTAGTTTGCAGCACTACTAAAGCCATCTTAGTTTGCAGCACTACTAAAGCCATCTTAGTTTGCAGCACTACTAAAGCCATCTTAGATTGCAGCACTACTAAAGCCATCTTAGTTTGCAGCACTACTAAAGCCATCTTCGTTTGCAGCACTACTAAAGCCATCTTAGTGCAGCACTAATAAAGCCATCTTTGTTTGCAGCACTACTAAAGCCATCTTAGTTTGCAGCACTACTTAAGCCATCTTAGTTTGCAGCATTACTAAAGACATCTTTGTTTGCAGCACTACTAAAGCCATCTTAGTTTGCAGCACTACTAAAGCCATCTTCGTTTGCAACACTACTTAAGCCATCTTAGTGCAGCACTAATAAAGCCATCTTTGTTTGCAGCACTACTACAGCCATCTTTGTTTGCAGCACTACTAAAGCCATCTTCGTTTGCAGCATTACTAAAGCCATCTTCGTTTGCAGCACTACTAAAGCCATCTTCGTTTGCAGCACTACTAAAGCCATCTTAGTGCAGCACTAATAAAGCCATCTTTGTTTGCAGCACTACTAAAGCCATCTTAGTTTGCAGCACTACTAAAGCCATCTTCGTTTGCAACACTACTTAAGCCATCTTAGTGCAGCACTAATAAAGCCATCTTTGTTTGCAGCACTACTAAAGCCATCTTCGTTTGCAGCACTACTAAAGCCATCTTAGTGCAACACTAATAAAGCCATCTTTGTTTGCAGCACTACTAAAGCCATCTTAGTTTGCAGCATTACTAAAGCCATCTTTGTTTGCAGCACTACTAAAGCCATCTTCGTTTGCAGCACTACTAAAGCCATCTTAGTGCAGCACTAATAAAGCCATCTTTGTTTGCAGCACTACTAAAGCCATCTTAGTTTGCAGCATTACTAAAGCCATCTTTGTTTGCAGCACTACTAAAGCCATCTTAGTTTGCAGCACTACTTAAGCCATCTTAGTTTGCAGCATTACTAAAGCCATCTTTGTTTGCAGCACTACTAAAGCCATCTTAGTTTGCAGCACTACTAAAGCCATCTTAGTGCAGCACTAATAAAGCCATCTTTGTTTGCAGCACTACTAAAGCCATCTGAGTTTGCAGCATTACTAAAGCCATCTTTGTTTGCAGCACTAATAAAGCCATCTTCGTTTGCAGCACTACTAAAGCCATCTTAGTGCAGCACTAATAAAGCCATCTTTGTTTGCAGCACTACTAAAGCCATCTTAGTTTGCAGCATTACTAAAGCCATCTTTGTTTGCAGCACTACTAAAGCCATCTTAGTTTGCAGCACTACTAAAGCCATCTTAGTTTGCAGCACTACTAAAGCCATCTTAGCTTGCAGCACTACTTAAGCCATCTTAGTTTGCAGCACTACTTAAGCCATCTTAGTTTGCAGCATTACTAAAGCCATCTTTGTTTGCAGCACTACTAAAGCCATCTTAGTTTGCAGCACTACTAAAGCCATCTTAGCTTGCAGCACTACTAAAGCCATCTTAGTTTGCAGCACTACTAAAGCCATCTTAGTTTGCAGCACTACTAAAGCCATCTTAGCTTGCAGCACTACTAAAGCCATCTTAGTTTGCAGCACTACTAAAGCCATCTTAGTTTGCAGCACTACTAAAGCCATCTTAGCTTGCAGCACTACTAAAGCCATCTTAGTTTGCAGCACTACTAAAGCCATCTTAGTCTGCAGCACTACTAAAGCCATCTTAGTTTGCAGCACTACTAAAGCCATCTTAGTCTGCAGCACTACTTAAGCCATCTTAGTTTGCAGCACTACTAAAGCCATCTTAGTTTGCAGCACTACTAAAGACATCTTAGTTTGCAGCACTACTAAAGCCATCTTAGTTTGCAGCACTACTAAAGCCATCTTAGCTTGCAACACTACTAAATCCATCTTTGTTTGCAGCACTACTAAAGCCATCTTAGTTTGCATCATTACTAAAGCCATCTTAGTTTGCAGCACTACTAAAGCCATCTTAGTTTGCAGCACTACTAAAGCCATCTTAGTTTGCAGCACTACTAAAGCCATCTTAGTCTGCAGCATTACTAAAGCCATCTTAGTTTGCAGCACTACTAAAGCCATCTTAGCTTGCAGCACTACTAAAGCCATCTTAGTTTGCAGCACTACTAAAGCCATCTTAGTTTGCAGCACTACTAAAGTCGTCTTAGTGCAGCACTACTAAAGCCATATTAGCTTGCAGCACTACTAAAGCCATCTTAGCTTGCAACACTACTAAATCCATCTTTGTTTGCAGCACTACTAAAGCCATCTTAGTTTGCATCATTACTAAAGCCATCTTAGTTTGCAGCACTACTAAAGCCATCTTAGTTTGCAGCACTACTAAAGCCATCTTAGTTTGCAGCACTACTAAAGCCATCTTAGTTTGCATCATTACTAAAGCCATCTTAGTTTGCAGCACTACTAAAGCCATCTTAGTTTGCAGCACTACTAAAGCCATCTTAGTTTGCTGCACTATTAAAGCCATCTTAGTTTGCAGCACTACTAAAGCCATCTTAGCTTGCAACACTACTAAAGGCATCTTAGTTTGCAGCACTACTAAAGCCATCTTAGTTTGCAGCATTACTAAAGCCATCTTAGTCTGCAGCACTACTAAAGCCATCTTAGCTTGCAGCACTACTAAAGCCATCTTAGTTTGCAGCACTACTAAAGCCATCTTAGCTTGCAGCACTACTAAAGCCATCTTAGTTTGCAGCACTACTAAAGCCATCTTAGTTTGCAGCATTACTAAAGCCATCTTTGTTTGCAGCACTACTAAAGCCATCTTAGTTTGCAGCACTACTAAAGCCATCTTAGTTTGCAGCACTACTAAAGCCATCTTAGTTTGCAGCACTACTAAAGCCATCTTAGTTTGCAGCACTACTAAAGTCGTCTTAGTGCAGCACTACTAAAGCCATATTAGCTTCCAGCACTACTAAAGCCATCTTTGTTTCCTGTACATAATTTAAAGAAACTAACCCGCCAAATAACGGTAAAATTACATTGTAAAACCGTGTTTCAAAGCTCTATCCAGGTGTTCAGGTCATATCATAATGTACAAGTGCCGATTAAAATTAAAGGTTTATTCACGAGTTCTAAAAATACCTATTATTGAATATGCGTAAAATGAATTATGAGTTAATTCAAAGCTCCAGTTTCGCGGTTAGGGCCTGGCCGGTTAAAACCGTTTATATTGTGTCTATTGAGTTTGGATTCTCAGGATATATAAGTTGTGTATATACTTCGTCGTCAGTAGGTTTAGAAACGGTGTACATATGATGTAAAAGTCGGCTGTTAATGACGGGATAGCTACTTTAAATAAAAGTAATGACGGGATAGCTACTTTAAATAAAAGTCAGAGGTTTGAAATGTGATAGTGATGTATGCTTTAAAACCTGTTATCTTCATTAACTGACTATATAGGATATGGAATTTTAGATTCATTGTTGAATTACCGTTCAGAAAGTGTATCATTGGTATCACATCACGGCTCAACGGCGTGTTCTAACTGAACGCACCCTATCCTTAAAGATAACATATTAATATTTGAACTCATGATATGATGCTATAGTATCTACGTTTATGAACCGCTTTGACCACCGATCTCATTGAACTTCGTAACAAGTACGAGCTAGCACACTTGCATTGTGTTTGTGTTTATATTAGCATATATGATACAATACGTACATATTAAAGGGACACATGGTAATCTTGATTTTTTAAAACTCGCGGCATCCAGTTCGTTTTCCTACATAAGTTGCTTTTGTTCAATCATTAATATTAATTATTATAATAGTTCAAGGCAAAATGTGTTTACCTATTACTAAGTGTCGTAAATATTGCACCAATAATATACATGTATTTAAATATTTGGTGGAATAGCGAAGACAATTGAAATATCTTCTTTTTTTTCTGATGCTGAGGTCTTATCTTATTTTCACTATGTGATAAAATTTGTGTTACTCGGTTTTTATCCTTATGTTCTATAGTAAAATAAAAATCTTTGGCAGCGTAAAAAGACTATAGTTTTCAATATTTTCATTTTGAAAGATACATATACTGAATCAATTTGCATGGATGTGCATGAACTATTAAACGTTTTGAAAGAAACACACTGTAGATACCTTAATTTTATCATTAAATTTGGTTAAACAACAAGGATAAAGTCCGAGTGTATCACCTACCAGAATGTATAGGTAAGTTTAATTTCTGGTCACTGATTGGTCAGTTTTTTTGATGATGCTCTATCAAAATTATGAATAATTATTAAAGTCAGAATTATACAGGATTTATAATAAATCGAGGTGATAGTTTTAATGCTTAATATAAAATTCAAGAATGCCGTGTGTCTCTGTAAAGTCGGGCAAAATATACTGGATGCAGCATATCTCCAACTGAGATTGTTGTTTATCATAAAATTCAGTGTTAGAAAAATCCTTGTTCAAACGAATCATAAATGGCCCTGTTTTACCTATGCAATATCCTTGTTCAAACAGAAGTAAGTATGTCCCATTACCCTCATGGCATTTATGGTTTTCTTCTTTGCTGAAACTAAATCAAGACATATCAACTGTACATGGCATGCGTACGACCAACAGTAATGTAGATGCAAGACATGTAACTGAAGCTATGTTACAACTGGATGTAACTGATGCTATGTTACAACTGGAGCTTTTTAATAACCATATTAAGTTGTATGAAAAAGAAATTGCATAACTTTTGATGGACAATATACTTTGAGAGTTTCGGTCACGATACTGTTTTATTGACAATTCAGTTAGCGCAGGCGAGCATTGTATTTTTAAAACAGTAATGTGTTAGTCATGTAGTAGCAAATTATTTGAAGTGAAGTTTTGAGATTAGTTTGAAAACGGGAGAATGGGTATTGTCGAATTTTTTTTTAAAAAAATCATCAACTTTTTTTTCACGTTTTCAACCTATCATAACCGCTGACGAGTCCCGTAGTTACGCTGAGGAGACATTTTGGAGGATACATATTGCACATAAAAATACCCTTCATATCGTTATATGATTAACCACTGACATATAATGTCTTGATTGAAATATTGTTACAGGAAATGCGCTTATAAAATGCAGGAAATCGCATGAAGAAATCAAAATAAAGTCGGGGGCATGCCAACGGCAACGGACCCCTTCACCTGCCTCGGTTAAAGGCTGGCTATGGTACTGCTTACATTTAAAGTCCCTAATTGATGGTCAGTTGACTTGAGCTGCGTCCGTGGTTAAGCTGAAGTTCACTGTGACCTTCGCCGTTTTAATATTGACCTCATCCTATCATACCCAAAATAAACATAGATGCGTTAAGAAGAAACAGAGATAAATTGTAAACATAATAAATTAATTGTCTCAAGTTCATACTGTAACTTACTGACCTAAAGACCTTGATCATTGAACTCGAGATATAAAAGCAATAGGTCGTTATCCTACCCAACGAGGTTATCTTATTCCATTCCCAACGATTTAAAGACACTTAATTATGCAAAAACTACCTCCACTATCAATCTCACAAAACACAAACTACTGCGCAAAATTGACCCTTGTGGTTGCCGGGGGCACCGTTTGGTCACGGGGCAAAGAATACGGCCACTGCAGATCCCTTTGGAGGGGTAGGCAGAGGGGTAGAATCCCCCCAAATTCATGTTCATTTTATCATTTTTTGTTCGTGTTCATTAAAGGTCTTCATCATGATCCCTGCATTGTTTCAGGTGCTATCTCGCTCACATCAAAAGAGCAGTGGCAGAAAAACATTAACGTGGCTCCAGCGTAAATGGAGTTTCTACGATAGAATTTGCAGCAACTCTGCAGTTCAGGGTGAGAAGTTTCTAGGCCCATTTTCCATATTTTATCTCGATGTACATGGAAGATGAGCCTGGCATGTTCATGCCTTTTAGGCGCCATATAACCTTTTCATGTGTTGGTGCGCCTTAAAACCCCAATTCAATTCCACAGAGCCTCTGAGAGCGCGGGACCGGTTTGTTTTTAAAAAATCTCTAAAAGTATGAACGGAAAGAATGCTAATTCAATTCTTTTTGTTTTTCAAATGAAGTTAAATAACCGAAATAATTTATGGAGAATAGTTTTACCATAATGAATTACGTATTAAAAATACTTTTGATTTTTCGTTTTCTTGTTGGCGATCATGGACAGGGAATTACAGAGATCATCGGAGTTTAATACCAAAACTAGAACTGTGTCTGGGGACACATATGCCTCCGCTGTATCTGAAACACACTTGTCTGTCAATGGTAAGACACGCCAGTGGCACCCTTGAAAATTTCGCGAAAAGCTAGTGGTTTGTGACAAAAAACAAAGTGCGTTAACTCATGTTATATTTCATCAAACTCATGTAGCTTACAATCATTAATATTAAGTATTCATAATTTTTCATTGCACAGATGTTGAGATTTTATCTTATTTTCAGTAGGTGATAAAATTTGTGTTACTCGGTTTTTATCCTTAGGTTCTATAGTAAAATAAAAATCTTTGACCAAGTAAAAAGATGATAATTTTCATGATTTTGATTTTGAAAGATATGTATGTTGAATCAGTTTGCATGAATATGCATGAAATATGCAGGGTTTTAAAAGAATCACATTGTAGATACCTTAATTTTAACAGTAAACTTGGTTGAACATCAAGGATAGACCGAGTTTATCACCTACCAGAATGAACTACATAGGTCTTATTTCTGGTCACTGTTTGGTCAGTTTTATTGATGATGCTCTATCAAAATTATGAATAAGGATAGTAGAAAGCATGCGTCTTTTCAAACTTATGTCCCATATGTCATGATTAAGGCAAATATAAAAACGAATTGTATATTTCCATGTAATATTGACTAGGAATGTAACCTAGATTTTAACCTCATAATAGTTTTGAGTAGTTGAAATGCATTGCATCTATTATTATAATTATTGTTATCATTTTGTTAATTAAGTTAGTAGATGTATACTGATAGGCCTATGGCTTTTTATATTAATAAACTATCTATATATTTGATTATAAAATAACAAACGTGTATTCATCAGATGGACAATAATGAATATATTATATATTCTGGTAAAAGTGATGCCAGCAAGCCATTGACTGTTAAATTATAAATATGATGTGTTTTGTATTGTATTCTGATAGGCCATTTGGTCTTTTGTATTAATAAAGTTTACATATATATATATATAAAGGGACATAATCATCAACAATGATTAAAGTCAAATTGAAAAAAATATTCATTGAATACCCTTAACTGTAAAGGAACCATGTGTACAAAGAGTGCAACCTTGGTGCATATCTCCACATGCGAGTGTGCAAAGTTGCACTGTAAAACCTGGAATGGTTTAGAAGTTCGAGTCACAGTTATTTTCTCTAAAATGTTGTTATATATATATATGGAAGAAATACATGTTCCGTAACTCTGTATTATTGTTTATCTTAATTTAAAAGTCAGGTGCACATACATAATATAATACACAAGTGTGCAAGGTTTCGTGGAACTAGACGGATGTTCCACGGGACACTGTGTCCCCTGCCATGCGCTTATTTCAGCAAGATTGATTGTATTGGGTTTTAAGGCGCACCAACACATGAAAGGTATGGCGCCTGACAGGAATGAACATGCCAGGCTCATCCCCCATGTACATCGAGATAAAATATGGAGAATGGGCCTAGAGCCTTCCCACCCTGAACTGCAGAGTGGCTGCAAATTCTATTGTAGACACTCCATTTACGCTGGAGCCACGTTTATTGTTTTTCTGCCACTGCTCTTGTGATGCAAGGACAATCTAAATAATTAATTGAAGACGGAGAGTACAATCCTTCATAAATAATGGAGAATATATTTGTTTAAATTGTTAAAGTTTTATGAAAAAGGGCATTACTCTGCCAAAATGAAAGTTAGAGTTATTGAACATTTATTTGCTAAAGAAGAACTGTATAACGTTTCATAAGATTTTATGACAAAAGAAAGAACTCTGCCAAATGAAATTCAGAGTTACTGGACAGGTCAATGATATTTGAACAAGAAAATTCAGCGTATTGATATCCCCCGCCTTTATGCACTTTTTTTGACACAGATTTTTACACCACGGAAACACAATAATGGTTGAAATTGTGTTGCAAATGAACAAATGGAATTACTTTAAAAATTCCACTCTTTACAATCTCACACATGTTACTTTACAAATGCTTGAACGGTTTCGGAGGCAATTATTTTCACGCCACAAATTATTTCCCTAGACATTACATATAGCCAACGACATATATTACATATATGCAAACGACCGTCAATACTTTAGAGGTACATGTCATTCAAACGACCATCAGTTCTTTATAGGTGCATGTCATGTAAGCAACCAAAAATACTATAGAGGTACATGTAAAGTAAACGATCAAAAGTACTGTACATGCCATGTAAACGTCATAGAGGTCATAAAGGTACACGTCATGCAAACGGCCAACAGTACTATAGAAGTACATGTCATGCAAACAATCAACAGTACTATAGAGGTACATGTCATGTAAACGACCAACAATAATACAGAGGTGTATACAGGTGCATGTCATGCAAGCGCCAAATGATACTATACAGGTACATGTCATGCAAACGACCAACAGTACTATAGAGGTATTTGTCATGCAAACGACCAACAGTACTATACAGATACATGTCATGCAAACTACCAACAGTTATAAACAAGTACATGTCATGCAAACAACCAACAGTACTATAGAGGTACATGTCATGCAAACGACCAACAGTACTATACAGATACATGTCATGCAAACTACCAACAGTTATAAACAAGTACATGTCATGCAAACAACCAACAGTACTATACAAGTACATGTCATGCAAACAACCAACAGTACTATACAGATACATGTCATGCAAACTACCAACAGTTATAAACAAGTACATGTCATGCAAACAACCAACAGTACTATACAAGTACATGTCATGCAAACAACCAACAGTACTATACAGATACATGTCATGCAAACTACCAACAGTTATAAACAAGTACATGTCATGCAAACAACCAACAGTACTATACAGCTACATTTCATGCAAACGACCAACAGTACTATACAGGTACATGTCTTGCAAACGACCAACAGTACTATACAGATACATGTCATGCAAACTACCAACAGTTATAAACAAGTACATGTCATGCAAACAACCAACAGTACTATACAAGTACATGTCATGCAAACAACCAACAGTACTATAGAGGTACATGTCATGTAAACGACCAACAGTACTATAGAGGTATATGTCATGCAAACAACCAACAGTACTATACAAGTACATGTCATGCAAACGACCAACAGTACTATAGAGGTACATGTCATGCAAACGACCAACAGTACTATACAGGTATGTGTCATGCAAACAACTAATAGAAATATAGATGTACAGGTCATGCAAACAACTATATGTAATATAGATGTACATGTCATGCAAACGACCAACAGTACTATAAAGGTACATTTCATGCAAACAAACAACAGTACTATAGAGGTACATGTCAAGCAAATGGCCAACAGTACCATAGAGGTACATGTCATGTAAACGACCAACAGTACTATAGAGGTATATGTCATGCAAACAACCAACAGTACTATACAAGTACATGTCATGCAAACAACCAACATTACTATAGAGGTACATGTCATGCAAACGACCAACAGTACTATACAGGTACATGTAATGCAAACTACCAACAGTTATATACAAGTACATGTCATGCAAATAATCAACAGTACTATACAAGTACATGTCATGCAAACAAACAACAGTACTATAGAGGTACATGTCATGTAAACGACCAACAGTACTATACAGCTACATTTCATGCAAACGACCAACAGTACTATACAGATACATGTAATGCAAACTACCAACAGTTATATACAAGTACATGTCATGCAAATAATCAACAGTACTATACAAGTACATGTCATGCAAACAACCAACAGTACTATAGAGGTACATGCCATGCAAACAATCAACAGTACTATAGAGGTTTATGTCATGTAACGACCAACAGTACTTTACAGGTAAATAATGTATCATGCAAACGACTTACAGTACTATACAGGTACATGGCATGCAAACGACAAACACTACTGTACAGGTACATGTCATGCAAACGACCAACACTACTATACAGGTACATGCCATGCAAATGACCAACAGTAGTATAGAGGTACACGTCATCCAACCAACCAACCGTACTATAGAGGTACATGTCATGCAAACGACCAACAGTACTATACAGGTATGTGTCATGCAAACAACTAATAGAAATATAGATGTACAGGTCATGCAAACAACTATATGTAATATAGATGTACATGTCATGCAAACAACCAACAGTACTATAGAGGTACATGTCATGCAAATGACCAACAGTACTATAGAGGTACATGCCATGCAAACAACCAACAGTACTATAGAGGTACATGTCATGCAAACAATCAACAGTACTATAGAGGTACATGCCATGCAAACAACCAACAGTACTATAGAGGTACATGTCATGCAACGATCAACAGTACTATAGAGGTATATGTCATGCAAACAACTAATAGATATATAGATGTACATGTCATGCAAACAACTAAATGTAATATAGATGTACATGTCAAGCAAATGACCAACAGTACTATAGAGGTACATGTCATTCAAATGGCCAACAGTCCGATAGGGGTACATGTCAAGCAAATGACCAACAGTACTACAGGGGTACATGTCAAGCAAATGACCAACAGTACTACAGGGGTACATGTCAAGCAAATGACCAACAGTACTATAGAGGTACATGCCATGCAAATGGCCAACAGTCTGATAGGGGTTCATGCCATGTAACAACCAACAGTACTACAGGGGTACATGCCATGTAAACAATCAACAGTACTACAGGGGTACATGTCATGTAACAACCAACAGTACTATAGGGGTTCATGCCATGTAAACAACCAACAGTACTACAGGGGTACATGTCATGTAAACAACCAACAGTACTATAGGGGTACATGCCATGTAACAACCAACAGTACTATACCGGTAAATGTCTTGCAAATTAAACAGTACTATAGAGGTATATGTCATGCAAATGACCAACAGTACTGTACAGGTACATGTCATGCAAATTAAACAGTACTATAGAGGTATATGTCATGCAAATGACCAACAGTACTATAGAGGTACATGTCATGTAACAACCAACAGTATTATAGGGGTACATGTCCTGTAAACGACCAACAATAATATACAGGTACATGTCATGTAAACGACAAACAGTACTCTACAGGTACATGTCATGCAAACGACCATCACAACTATACAGGTACATGTCATGCAAACGACCAATGATATGATACAGGTACATGTCATGCAAACGACCAACACAACTATACAGGTACATGTCATGCAAACGACCAACACTACTAAACTTTGTTTATGTCATGCAAATGACCAACGTTAGTATAGAGGTACATGTCATGTAACAACCAAAAGAACTGTAGAGGTAAATATCATGCAAACGACCAACACTACTATACAGGTTTATGTCATGCAAATGACCAACAGTACAATCATGCAAACGACCAACACTACTATACAGGTTTATGTCATGCAAATGACCAACAGTACTACAGAGGTGCATGTCATGTACCAACAGTACTATATAGTTACATGTCATGCAAATGACCAAAGTACTATACAGGTACATGTCATGCAAACAACCAACAGTACAATCATGCAAACGACCAACACAACTATACAGGTACAAAAAATACATGTCATGTAACAACCAAAAGTACTATAGAGGTACATGTCATGTAACAACAGTACTATATAGTTACATGTCATGCAAATGACCAAAGTACTATACAGGTACATGTCATGTAACAACCAAAAGTACTATAGAGGTACATGTCATGTAACAACAGTACTATATAGTTACATGTCATGCAAATGACCAAAGTACTATACAGGTACATGTCATGCAAACAACTAACAGTACAATCATGCAAACGACCAACACAACTATACAGGTACAAAAAATACATGTCATGCAAACAACCAACAGTACAATCATGCAAACGACCAACACAACTATACAGGTACAAAAAATACATGTCATGTAACAACCAACAGTACTATACAGGTACATGTCATGCAAACGAACAACAGTACTATACAGGTACATGTCATGCAAACAACCAATAGTATTATAGAGGTACATGTTATGCAAACGACCAAAAGTACTGCAGAGGTATGTGTCATGTTAATGACCAACAGTACTATAGAGGTACGTGTCATGCAAACGGCCAACAGTACTACAGAGGTACATGTCATGTACCAACAGTACTATACAGGTACATGTCATGCAAACGAACAACAGTACTATAGAGGTAAATGGCATGTAAACAATCAACAGTACTATAGAGGTACATGTCATGCAAACGACCAACAGTACTATAGAGGTACATGCCATGTACCAACAGTACTATACAGGTACATGTCATGCAAACAAACAACAGTACTATACAGGTACATGTCATGCAAACAACCAATAGTATTATAGAGGTACATGTTATGCAAACGACCAAAAGTACTGCAGAGGTACATGTCATGTTAACGACCAACAGTACTATAGAGGTACATGTCATGCAAACGACCAACAGTACTATAGAGTTAAATGTCATGTAAACAACCGACAGTACTATACAGGTATATGTCATGCAAAAGACCAAGAGTTCTATAGAGTGAAATGTCATGTAAACAACCAACAGTACTATAGAGGTACATGTCATGTAATTGACCAACAGTACTATACAGGTATATGTCATGTAAATGGCCAACAGTACTATAGAGGTACATGTCATGCAAACAGTCAACAGTACCATAGAGGTACATGTCATGCAACGATCAACAGTACTATAGAGGTATATGTCATGCAAACAACTAATAGAAATATAGATGTTCATGTCATGCAAACAACTAATAGTAATATAGATGTACATGTCATGGAAATGACCAACAGTACTACAGAGGCACATGTCATGCAAACAACTAATAAAAATATAATCAAATTCCAGAAAAAAACCCGTCTTTTTCTAGAAAATTATGTTGCCACCTATAAAGGTATGATGTGTACTACTAGGCATTATGACCTGGTTACAGTTGGTATTCCTTCCACTTACCTTGCTCGAATCAGTGAACTTAAAAACAATAAATCTGAATTGACCAGGCAATAGCCATGCAATTTAAATGGAATATGCAGCTTTAAGATAGGAAATGTAGATTATATAGCTTTAAGATAAACAAGAAGTACCGCCCGTCGATGCAGATGCCTGACTGTCGAGGCCTTTCTATTTATTGGGAAACTAAGTTGAAATGCATAATTCTGCTCAATTACCTTAAAGACTAATGCCACTTTCTCAGACTTCTTCATATGAAAGTGAATGCATGTGTGATGGTTCACTAAATTCTTAAAGGCGATTCTGAGATATTATAAATGAAAATTTTAAATTAAAAAAAGACTAAGTTGACAAGCTTATATACAAAACTGATCGATTTTTTCTAAGCATCAATTTAAAGGAGTCATAATTTTGTTAAAATAAAAGTATAATGTTAGTCTACATGTGTGAAGTTTTAAACCATTATGTTACTGGTTTTCGAGATACAAGCTTATATACAAAACTTCAATCAAATTTTTAAGCATAAAAGTGGCCATAATTTTGTTTAACTAAAAGCCTGAGTTGTAGAACTAGGCTGTATGATGTTGTCTGGTGATGATGAATACATGATTGAGTGAATTTCGGAGAATCAAGCTTACATACAAAACGTTAACCAGACGCAGATGCAAACGACGATCTCAAGATGAAAATAGATCTTTATTTTTCTTCATAGGTCAAGCTAAATATGCATATTATGTAGCTTTAAGATAGAAAATATAGATTATGTAGCTTTAAGGATGTTTTGACATTTTCAAGTTTAAGAATTTTATTTTTTAAGAAGATTTTTGCTTAAAATAAGCTTTAAATATCAATTTAAACATCTCAGCACTATGTCCATTCCCAGCCAGCCTCCTTAAAGGGACACATGGCAATCTTGATTTTTTAAAAACTAGCGGCATCCCCGTTAGTTTTTCTACATAAATTGGATTTGTTCAATCATTAATGTTAATTATAAGGATTGTATTAAGCCATTTCTTTTTGCATATTATTATTTTTTGATATTATTGCACCAATAATATATAAAACTTATAGTATAATAAGACGAATTAGTGAATACTTAAAATTTGATTTGTATCCAGGGTAAAAGTAACAAGAGATCAATGACCTTGAAGCTCTACTGATTGATTTTGATTTCAGGAAGTAGTCGCTACAGACTTGTTTTTTGAAAAAATATTTTTAGCCGTGGCGGCCATCTTGAATTTCCTGCAGACCTGAAATTTTGCTAGGATCAATGAGACATCGAGAGCAACATTCCTGTGAAGTTTCATGAAAATCCGCAAAGTTGTTTCAAAGGAGTAGTCGCTACAAGTTTTTACTATATAACTCTATGTAAACAAAGATGGCCGCTGGCAGCCATGTTTTAAAGTTGAATCAAAACAATTTTTGACAAGGACCAACATCATATCATGCTGATCATTTTAGAAAAAGTCCCATATCAATATCAATTATAGTTTTCAAGAAGTAGTCGCTACAAACTTGTATTTTGAAAATTTATTTTTAGCTGTGGCGGCCATTTTGAATTTCCGGCCGACCTGAAATTTTGCTAGGATCAATTAGACATCAAGAGCAACATTCCTGTGAAGTTTCATGAAAATCCGTCAAGTAGTTTCAGAGGAATAGTCGCTACAAGTTTTCATTATATAACTCTATGTAAACAAAGATGGCCGCTGACAGCCATGTTTAACATCGAATCAAAACGATTTTTGACAAGGACTAACATCATGTCATGCTGATAATTTTTACAAAAAGTCCCATATCAATATCACTTATAGTTTTCAAGAAGTAGTCGCTACAAACTTGTATTTTGAAAATCTATTTTTAGCCATGGCAGCCATCTTGAATTTCCGGCCGACCTGAAATTTTGCTAGGATCAATTAGACATCAAGAGCAACATTCCTGTGAAGTTTCATGAAAATCCGTCAAGTAGTTTCAGAGATGTAGTCGCTACAAGTTTTCATCATATAACTCTATGTGAACAAAGATGGCCACTGGCAGCCATGTTTAACGTCGAATCAAAATAATGTTTGACTCTGATAAGCATCATGTCATGCTGATCATTTTACAAAAAGTCCCATATCAATATCACTTATAGTTTTCAAGACGTAGTCGCTACAAACTTCTGTTTTAGAAATCTATTTTTAGCTGTGGCGGCAATCTTGAATTTCTGGCCGAACTGAAATTTTGCTAGGATCAATTAGACATCAAGAGTAACATTCCTGTAAAGTTTCATGAAAATCTGCCAAGTTGTTTCAAAGGAGTAGTCACTACAAGTTTTTACTATATAACTCTATGTAAACAAAGATGGCACCTGGCAGCCATGTTTAATGTTGAATCAAAACATTTTTGACAAGGACCAACATCATATCATGCTGATCATTTTAGAAAAAGTCCCATATCACTATCACTTATAGTTTTCAAGAAGTAGTCGCTACAAACTTGTATTTTGAAAAATTATTTTTAGCCGTGGTGGCCATCTTGAATTTCCGGCCGACCTGATATTTTGCTAGGATCAATTAGACATCAAGAGCAACATTCCTGTGAAGTTTCATGAAAATCCGTCAAGTAGTTTCAGAGAAGAAGACGCTACAAGTTTTCATTATATAACTCTATGTAAACAAAGATGGCCGCTGGCAGCCATGTTTAACGTCGAATCAAAACGATTTTCAAAAAGGACCAACATCATGTCATGCTGATCATTTTAGAAAAAGTCCCATATCAATATCATTTATAGTTTTCAAGAAGTAGTCGCTACAAACTTGTTTTTTAAAAACCTATTTTTAGATCTGGCGGCCATCTTGGATTTCACATCAACATGAATTTTTGCTAGGATCAACTAGACTTCATGGACAGACGGACGGACAGACGGACGACGGACGCCGCACCACGGCATAAGCTCTGCTGATCTCTGATCAGTAGAGCTAAAAATGATACTGGATATATAAATCAAGACACCCATTTCAAATACTTCAAGATTGCCGTGTTTCCCTTTAAGATAGAAAATGCGTCTTGTTCGAAAAGTATCCAAAACAAGTTTACACTCCAAAAAAGATGTAAATTCATTCCCAGGAGCCTGTAAAAGGCACGGTATTCAATTCATCCCTTTGTGTAGATTAAGTCTGAGCATGGTGATAAGTAATTCAGATGACGGACAAATATATTATGTGAGGGCAGAATTGAATACAGAAGTCATGTGTGGTCTTGTACATCTCATCAAGTTCACTTTAATACATCCAGAAAAAAGAAATTGTGTGAAACAAAAATCACAGACAATTTATAATACTTCTATAGTCATCAATTAACAGACAATATAAACACACAATTGTATAGAACTCGATGTTTGGTCGATTATATTCTGTCATTTTATCGTCACAGTAAAATACACAAAAATGCACAAGAAATATATAAAACTAGAAATGTGTCCATGGGACATGGATGCTCCCACTGAAAACAATCAGCAAGAAACGTAAGGTTTTATGAAAAAAGGCCGTAACTCAGATAATACATGGTCGATTTTAGCACTGAATCAATATGCACATTTTGATATCATAGATAATCATCCTTTAAAATTTCTGAACCAATCGGTTGAAAACTGTGGAAGAAATACACACACAAGATATTTTAATGCAAAATTTGACAAAAGTAACTCCGATAATACAAGGTCGATTTTGACGCCAAATCAAAATGCACATCATAGGTAAGCATACTGTAAAATTACGAAACAGTTGGTTGAAAACTGTGGGAGGAGATAGACACACGAGATATTTTAATGTAAAATTTGACGAAAAAAGGGCCATAACTCCTATAATACATGGTCGATTTTGATGCCAAACCGATATGCATATCTTGACATCATACTAGGTAAGCATCCTATAAAGTTTCGAAACATTTGGTTGAAAACTGTGGAGGAGATACACAAACTTTTTGAGACGGATATGGCTATCGCTATATGCCACCTCGCCATTCCATGGTGGAGGCATAAAACAACCATTCTTTGGCTGGAAGCATGTTATTAATATAACAGCTGTTTGCCTATTTCACGACAAAATATCCCAATGTATTATTAATGGTTCTAGTCTAGTCCAAATCTGCAACTGTTCATATATTTCATTTTTTATTCACAAACAAAGATACATCTGATTGATAAACCAAACTTGTGGCATGTATTTCTACATTCTCAGTTGACTAATAAAATCAGACAGGGAGCTTTTAAATATTGTTTTACATCTTCAGATCTGTTTATTGAAGGGACTGCAGGTGATTTGGAAGAGTTGTTGGACCTTTAAACTCCAAATACAAAAGAAAAACTGTGCTTCAGTTTCATAAAAATGTACAAATGTGCTTCATTTGCAAAGATGCTAACTTCAGTTTCATTTTTTTCCATTAAAAAGTTGAGTATGGAAATCTCATTTTAGTTCTCCTTTCAAAAGTTCATTTTTGAATTTATAAACTTATTTGAATTTAAGTTGCTCCATATCTCCAAAAATATTAAATAGGCATGCATGTTTGTATTAAATCAAGGTTCCAATATTTGAAAAGTAAATGCTATTGGATATATCCATAAGACAAGTTATATTGATAGCCCAAGGGGACACGACTTTTAATGGACTATTCAGGTATTTCAACTATAAATGCCCTTTAATCTTGCCTCAGTAAAACTTTCTAATATAAAATAATTTCCAGTCTGAATAGTTAAAATATTACACTAAATAAGTAACAAAGTTCAATCGAAAATAAACATCCACAAGAGCGTAGTCCTGAAATTCAATTTCAAGTCATCGAGTTTTTTAAATAATATCCAAAACAGTCTAAATCATCCATGCTGTGGGCTCAACACAAAACTATTGTATCTAGTTCTTTATTTATAAATAGTTACAACAGTTTTGCCTCTATCCCTCGATATGCACGTTACAGTCAACTGGCACACATTCTTTTTCCCTTAGAGCAATTCCTGAGTTAAATCAAATTATAATGCTGATTACCTCACTACCCGACACAAAAACCCACCACCCATAAAGCAGAAATATACATTGCCCACCATAATACAGATTAATCTACAATAAGAAGTCTAGTCTCTATCTTCCAGACACTCTCAAACAGACTGGTGGTGCAAACGACCGTCTAGACTCGTTCATTGAAATGTTTGATTTCGAGGTTAAGCTAATTTTGCTGCATCGTCAATGTGCGGGTCACATTACGTACAACATTAGTTTCAAAGCTGTGTTGGTATGTCTAGTTGAAATGTGCAATAAACTTCACCCTTTGTACATTCGTATAAACTGATATAATCTTTATAATCAAAGCATAATTATCTAAAAATTAATTCATAGCATTAATTGGGATCCTTGGTGTTGTTTGATGCAGTTGTATAACACAATATTGCATGTAATGCCACAAATGTTGGCATCAACGTGGGTGGGTGGAGTAGGGATAGGGGAGGGGGTGGGGGGGTGGGGGAGAGTTCATAACTGACATAGACCAATCAGCAATCATATCTGTTTTTTTGGTATGAATTTGTTTTGATGTCAATTTTTAAGAAGCAGACCACTGCATGGACTTCTTTTGAGAGATGTCTTGCGAAAGGCGCATCAGGTTATTATATATACACACAATATTCTTAACTGTTTTGATTTTCAGCTGATTGCGGGAATAAACAGTATCCTTATAGCACATAAACTGCATTAGAACTAGTTTTTAAATCGACAGTCAATCTTAAATGGCAGTTTTATTTCCAGTAATTGTTCACATATAAATAGTCACAAAATCCATTTGATTTGACTTAGACTGGTAATGCAAGAAATCTAAATTTTACAGTTCAAGTTCTCTGTCTGGTGGTAGAGGGGAGAAGTACCAGTCTACATGCTCTTTGGTGACACCTTGTAAGGTTGATGGGTTCCATTTTGGAGATTGGTCTTTATCTTTTAAAACTGAAAAATATAGAAAGTTTTTGCTGGTTAACTCGCTAATATAAATGGAGGGCATTCAAATCTAAATCTAACAGTTTATAATAATACACAATGCTGATTGGTTATTCAATATCTGTTAGAATTACATTTTGTTTGGCCTATTTGTTCAGGAGTTTTTTTTCTCACTTTTTATGCTGCTCATTACCATAGAGTTAAACTCAGGTTTTAACCTTTCTCAGCCATGTGCATCATTGATCTGAAGATGGCCGTCACTTTCAGGTCAAGTGTTAGCTCTTCAAGGGACATCTAGACTGGTAATAGGTGAAAATAGCCATAACTATACACAAAACGTATACTTCACTAAATAAACACCTGCTCTAACTCATTCGTATTCTTCACTACAATATACACACCTGCTCTAACTCACTCGTATTCTTCACTACAATACACACACCTGCTCTAACTCACTCGTATTCTTCACTACAATACACACATCTGCTCTAACTCCCTCATATTCTTCACTACAATATACACACCTGCTCTAACTCACTCGTATTCTTCACTACACTACACACACCTGCTCTAACTCCCTCATATTCTTCACTACAATATACACACCTGCTCTAACTCCCTCTTATTCTTCACTACACTAGACATACCTGCTCTAACTCACTCGTATTCTTCACTACAATATATACACCTGCTCTAATTCACTCGTATTCTTCACTACAATACACACACCTGCTCTAACTCCCTTATATTCTTCACTACAATATACACACCCGCTCTAACTCCCTCATATTCTTCACTATAATACACACACCTGCTCAAACTCACTCGTATTCTTCGGTATACGGACAAATGCCCCCCTGCTCATTTTTGTATAGGTGGACAAATGCCCCCTCATGTTTTTGTATAGGTGGACAAATGCCCCCCTGAACTTTTTACAAGGTGAACATAAGCCCCGCTGATAATTTTGCAAATTAAATTCATACAAAAGAATAATCACATAATTCACAGGTAATTCCCAGTTTGTAATTATTCAGAGCTATAAAAAAAACAAAGTGTGACCAACACAAACAGATTAATTACTTACAAACTGGGAATATGTATCAAGGGGGCTTATGTCCACCTTGTAAAAAGTTCAGGGGGGCATTTGTCCACCTATACAAAAATATGAGGGCATTTGTCCACCTAAACAAAAATGAGCAGGGGGGCATTTGTCCGGGGGGGGGGGGGGGGGGGGCATTTGACCAAGATTCGTATTCTTCACTACAATATACACACCTGCTCTAACTCACTCGTATACTTCACTAGAATATACACACCTGCTCTAACTCACTCATATTCTTCACTAAAAAAACACACCTGCTCTAACTCCCTCATATTTTTCACTACAATACACACACCTGCTCTAACTCCCTCATATTCTTCACTATAATACACACACCTGCTCTAACTCCCTCGTATTGTTCACTACAATATATACATCTGCTCTAACTCTCTCATATTCTTCACTACAATATATACAACTGCTCTAACTCCCTCATATTCTTCTCTACAATATACACACCTGCTCTAACTCCCTAGCATTCTTCACTACAATAAACATACCTGCTGTAATTGGCTGGTATACTTCACTACAACATACACACCTGCTCTAACTCCATGATATACTTCACTAAAATATACACATCTGCTCTAACTGCCTTGTATACTTCACTACAATATACAAACATGCTCTAACTTCCTGGCATACTTCACTACAATATACATACCTGCTCTAACTCCCTCATATACTTCATTACAATACACATACATTACAATACACACACATGCTCTTACTCCCTCATATACGTCACTAAAATATACAAACCTGCTCTAACTCCCTTGTATACTTCATTACAATATACACACTTGCTTTAACTTCCTCGTATACTTCACAACAATACCCACCTGCTCTAACTCCCTCGTATACAGTACTTCACTATATACACACCTGCTCTAACTGCCTCATATACTTCACTACAATACACACCTGTTCTAACTCCATCGTATATTTCACTACAATATACATACCTGCTCTAACTGCCTTGTATACTTCACTAAAATATACATACCTGCTCTAATTCCCTTGTATATTTCACTACAATATAAACACCTGCTCTAACTGCCTCGCATACTTCACTAAAATATACACACCTGCTCTAACTGCTTTGTATACTTCACTACAATATACACCTGCTCTAACTGCCTTGTATACTTCACTACAATACACACCTGCTCTAACTGCCTCATACACTTCACTACAATATACACCTGCTCTAACTCTCACATATACTTCACTACAATACACACCTGCTCTAACTACCGTGTATACTTCACTACAATACACACCTGCTGTAACTCCCGCAGATACTTCATTACAATACACACTTGCTCTAACTGCCTCATATACTTCACTACAATACACACCTGCACTAACTCCCCCATATACTTCACTACAATACACACCTGCTCTCTAACTCCCTCATATACTTCACTACAATACACACCTTCACTAACTCCCACATATACTTCACTACAATACACAGTATAACACACCTGCTCTAACTCCCATGTATATTTCACTACAATACACACCTGCTCTAACTCTGCGTATACTTCACTACAATATACACGTGCTCTAACTCCCTCACATACTTCACTACAATAGACACCTGCTCTAACTGCCTCATATACTTCACTAAAATACGCACCTGCTCTAACTCCCTCGTAGAAGTCTTTATCTTCAATGCATCGCTGACTTAACCTATATTCTATCTCCAAGTCGTCCTGTAACGTCCTATTGGCACCCTCCAGTAGCAGACGTAATGTGATTTTCATTGACACGGGCGACTGGAATATGTGAAATGTATATAAATAAAAAATTCTAATGTATTAAATTATGCCATTAATTTGTGCCAAATTATACTAAGGAAGTTGTATTAAAAAATGTGCCATATCAAGAAGCATCAATAGCGGCTCGAAAGCTGCAATGCTAACTGTTACCTCAAAAAATCTAAGATGAAAAGAGGAATGATTTTGGTAAAAGGCATGACAGTTATAGTGCTTGTTATATATGGTTATTATGTTGAACATGTATCCCAAGTTTCAAAGCTTTCTGTCAATTTTTTTTTTTTAATATGAGTTTTAACCAAAATCTAAGTGGAAAAGCTGCATAATTCTGGTAAAATGCAAGTTAAGGTTCCAAGCTTTCTGCCAATTAGTTTTTGGAATATCACGGTGTATTCAAAACTTTAACCAAGACTCAAATTACACAAGAAATCTGCGGATTCACGGGACTTAAAAATAAAAGACAATGAAGTTTACCGTTTGCTGAGATGATATTTAAATGCATTTGTTTAAAAACAAAATGCCATTCTATATATATAATTTTTTAAAAAAAAAAATAAAAACATCAGCTCCACAAAGTCGGACAATGTCATAGATGAAATCCAGCATCCAAAAAGACGCACTACCCACGACACAACTATGTCAAAATAGAATGTTTTGTCTTCCAAAGATTAAGCTATAAACTAAGGTTTAAAGCATCTAGTGCATAATTATAGCTCATTAACAAGAGGTCAATGACATTGAAGCTCTACCGATTGATTTTGATTTCAGGAAGTAGTCGCTACAGACTTGTTTTTTGAAAATGTATTTTTAACCGTGGCGGCCATCTTGAATTTCCGGCTGACCTGACATTTTTCTAGGATCAACTAGACATCAAGAGCAACATTCCTGTGAAGTTTCATGAACATCCTTCAAGTAGTTTCAGAGGAGTAGTCGCTACAAGTTTTTACTATATAACTCTATGTAACCAAAGATGGCCACTGGCAGCCATGTTTAACGTCGAATCAAAATAATTTTCCACAAGGATCAACATCATGTCATGCTGATCATTTTAGAAAAAGTCCCATATCAATATCACTTATAGTTTTCAAGAAGTAGTCGCTACAAACTTATTTTTTAAAAATCTATTTTTAGCTGTGACGGCCATCTTGAATTTCTGGCAGATCTGAAATTTTGCTAGGATCAATTAGACATCAAGAGCAACATTCCTGTAAAGTTTCATGACAATCCTTCAAGTAGTTTCAGAGAAGAAGTCGATACAAGTTTTTACTATATAACTCTATGTAAACAAAGATGGCCGCTGGCAGCCATGTTTAACGTTGAATCAAAACGATTTTTAACAAGGATCAACATCATGTCATGCTGATCATTTTAGAAAAAGTCCCATATCAATATCACTTATAGTTTTCAAGAAGTAGTCGCTACAAACTTGTATTTTAAAACTCTATTTTTAGCTTTGGCGGCCATCTTGGATTTCACATCAACATGAATTTTTGCTAGGATCAACTAGACTTTATGGGCAACATTTCTGTAAAGTTTCATGAATATCCATCCAGTAGTTTCAGAGGAGTTGTCGGTACAAATAAAAGTTTACGGACAGACAGACAGACAGACAGATGGACAGACGGACGGACGGACAGACGACGGACGACGGACGCCGCACCACAGCATAAGCTCTGCTGATCTCTGATCAGTAGAGCTAAAAAGTGATGTAAATGTAACAATTAAAGTTATCTGCACTTTGCTTGGATGGTGAAGGTCACATCGACATTTGCTTATTAACATGTTATGATGTACTACCCAAAAAATCAACTATAAGCAAAGTTTGAAAGATCTAATGCATAAAGTTTGTGAGAAAGTGACCTAAATGCAAATGTTGAAGGTAAAAAATATTAAGTTATCTGCCCCATGCTTGGAGGCTCAAGGTCACATCCACATTTGCTTTCTCATTTTGCAATGTACCACCCAAGATACAACTATAAACAAAGTTTGAAAGGTGTAGCGCATACAGTTTGTGAGAAAGTGACCTAAATGCAAATTGAAGGTAAAAATTATTAAGTTATCTGCTCCATGCTTGGACGGTCAAGGTCACATCCACTTTTGCTTTGTCATGTTGCAATATACCACCCAAGATACAACTATAGGCAAAGTCTGAAAAGTGTAGTGCATACAGTTTGGGAGAAATTGACCTCGGTGCAGTAGTTGAAGGTAAAAATTATTCAGTTATCTGCCCCATGCTTGGACGGTCAAAGTCACATCCACATTTGCTTTGTCATGTTGCAATGTACCACCCAAGATACAACTATAAGCGAAGTTGGAAAAGTCTAGCACATACAGTTTGTGAAAAAGTGACAAACACAAAAGTTGAGGGTAAAAATTATAAGGTTATCTGCCCTTTTCTTGGAGGGTCAAGGTCACATCCACATTTGCTTTGTCACGTTGCAATGTACCACCCAAGATACAAGTATAAGCAAAGTTTGAAAGGTCTAGTGCATACAGTTTGTGAAAAAGTGACCTAAACACAAAAGTTGAACGTAAAAATTATTAAGTTATCTGCCCTTTACTTGGAGGGTCAAGGTCACTTCCATATTTGCTTTGTCACATTGTGATGTACCACCCAAGATACAACTATAAGCAAAGTTTGTGAGAAAATGACCTAACCCAGCATTTGGTCAAACGTTATTTGTAACATTTGAACTGAAAAATCTTCGTCAAAAAGGGAGATAATACAGGTCAATATATGACAGAGTTATGGTGCTTGTCATATAATATTGTATAATGAGCATGAACAAGTTTGCAGAGTCTCGCTTTCGAACAATCCATTTTTGTAGAAATGAGCAAAAACAAAAGTTTAACCAAAACGCATAGAGGAACAGATGAATGTATGTTCTCTCTATTGTTCTTCTAGTCATTTAACAGAAGTATTGAGCCACATAACAGAAACGGAATGAACTGCAAATTTTGTTCTCTATTGTTTTCTCCTAACCGCTCAAGTATTCAATTGTAACCTCGGACAGACAGACAGACAGACGGACGGAAATCACCAAACCATAAGCCTGGATTTGCTACGCAATCTGGTCAAAAATTAAGTCAAAATATAACACTTTGAAGTGATACACGTTATTCTGTCAAGTTGTGTGTAAATCTGCCATGAAATCACAAAAATCTGCCTATTGTGTAAAAATATTCCATTAAAGGGACACACGGCAATCTTGATTTTTTTAAAACTCACGGCGTCCCACTAGTTTTTCTGGATAACTTACATTTGTTCAATCATTAATATTAATTATAAGAATAGTAATAAGCAAATTGTATGCACATGTTATTCAATTTTGATATTATTGCACCAATAATACATTAATAAAACTTAAAGTAAAATATGACGAAAAAGTGAATACTTCAATTTTTATTTATTTAAATGTAACCAGGTTAAAAGTAAACATGATCCTGGATATATAGGTCAAGACACCCATTTCAAACACTCCAAGATTGCCGAGTGTCCCTTTAAATTGTGTAAATTCATGTCATCAAATTGTCTTAGAAGCTTATAATGTTAAATATTCAACACATTTAAGTATTAAAAGACACAAAATAGTTCGAACACTTGAACATGGGCCCTTCTTGGAAACGAATAGAAAATTCAATAATGTTTTGCATAACGTTATGTTTTATTTTGGAACGGAAAAGACAAGGGCTGTCAATATTTCATGTTTAGAATTACCATTTTCTTGAGTAAAGCGAGTTGTTTGTTCGCCCACTCAGATCCATCTCTCTCCAGATTCTGCATGATTTCTTCCACGGTCTCTCCGTCAAATAACCTGTTGATCTCCTCCATGTGTTCTCGTAGAACAAATTCGTCATCAGGTATATCTGTACTCTAAATCAGAGAATACATGAAATATAGGACAACAACAACAGGCTTCCATTACGACAGTACAGAAGGACAGAGAGAAGAAGAGTGTTACAGTATATGTATATAGTAAAGGGAAGGCTAGAATCATTATACACTCGTTTTTCCAGTTTTTTAATACATTTTTTATTAGTCTGTTTGCAAATTTCACTCCGCGATTGTGTCAGATATATAGAGGATATTTGTTGTTTTGGAGTGAATAACATACTTTATTTCATCGAGAAGTGAGAAAACTTTATATTTTCACGACTGTGAAGCATGAGTAAAAATATAAAAGTTTTCTCATTTCGAACTGAAATAATATATGTTATTCACGACAAAACAACAAATTTTCTTTTTATTTTATGATTTTACAAACAATTATTTAAGCAATTTCAGTAAGTGAACCGTTTTACAAACGCTTCTTTCCAAGTCACGATGATGTAACGAAACGTTACATGACGTCACCTTTTTTAAAACCATTAAAGTCACAGAAAAAGGGTAATTAAATAAACAGTGGATTTAACAGTATAACAGTAGGAATATCTTGTGATCCGTGTTACTGTGCATGCATTTGTGTTGGCTGAGCATTCAAAAAGTAGTCCTGACAGCTACTGTGGAAATAAAACTCTATATTTCACAGTGTGGAATAACACTTTTATTTCACTGATAAATCACAGTATTTCATAGCTTATCATAAAATAAACATTATTCTTCTGCAACACTGGCTTATACTTATATAAATATACACCGACGTAGAAATTGTTCATCAATTGTCGAAATTTGCCGAATGAATGGAAAATTACACAGAACAAAAAATGATTACACTACGTGTTCACATGACCGATGTGATCTTTTAAATTTTATTTTGTGACTCTCCTTTTATTCCTTCTATTTTTTGATGGCAAAAATGTTTACATTGGATCTACCAAATCAAACAAGAGGCCCAAGAGGGCCTGTGGACGCTCTACTGGCTAACATGGCTCTTATAACATCAATGAAGCGAGAGACTGCCATTTATGTTATTTTGAAAGTTTTGGGCAAAATACAGCTTTTTAACTAAATCAAGGGCCATAACTAAAGAATCTGGTAAAGTTTGGTAAAGATCAGATGAAAAATGAAGGCCTACCATATTAACGCGGCAAAATATAGCATTTTTAACTAAATCAAGAGCCATAACTCCTCTGTTACTGGTCCGACTGGTCCAACATAGAGCTAAAAAAAAAGGGGGATTTTTTTTTTTAATAAAAACAATTAAAAAAGAGAAAAGAAAAAAAAAAGAAAAAAATAATAATAATAACAAGAGGTCCATGATGGCCCTATATCGCTCACCTGAGTAAATCTGAACCAATACAAGAGGGCCAAGATGGCCCTAAAGCGATCACCTGAGTACTGGCACATTATCGAACTTCTTCGAAATCTTATGGTCATATACAATCTGTGCAAGTTTGGTTAAGATTGTTCAAGAAATGTGGGCTCTGTTGTGTATAACAACATTGATATAGACGGTTTAAGACGCTGACAAAGTTTGGTAAAGATCAAATACAAAATGAAGGTGCTAAAGAGTAACACCTTGGGCTGAGCCAAATGTGACCCCAGGACTACATGTAATATATGAGAGCTGTGTACTTTGTGGTTTTAGAGAAGAAGATTTTTTAAGTTTTTCCCTATACAAGTCTATGTAAAACGTGACCCCTGGGGCGGGGCCAAATGTGAACCCAGGGTCACCATTTGAACAAACTTGGTAAAGGACCATAAGAGTATAGTAAATGCAAAATATTAAACCTCTGGCTCTTGTAGTTCCAGAGAAGAAGACTTTAATGTAAAACTGTGACCCACGGAGTGGGGTCAAATTTTACCCCAGGGTCACCATTTGAACAAACTTGGTAGAGGACCATAAGCTTATAGCAAATGCAAAATATTAAACCTCTGGCTCTTGCAGTTCCAGAGAAGATTTTTTCAGTTTTTCCCTATACAAGCCTATGTAAAACTGTGAACCCCGGGGCGGGGCCAAATGTGACCCCTGGGTCACCATTTGAATTGAATTGAATTGGATTTTATAGTCGCACCAACAGCTAAGGTCATATGGCGACTTTCCAGCTTCTACTGGTGGAGGAAGACCCCAGGTGCCCCTCCGGGCAATTTTCGTGCACGGGCGGGCACCTGGGTAGAACCACCGACGTTCCGCAAGCCAGCTGGATAGCTTCCTCGGGTCACCATTTGAACAAACTTGGTAGAGGACCATAAGCTTATAGCAAATGCAAAATATTAAACCTCTGGCTCTTGCAGTTTCAGAGAAGAAGATTTTTTAAGTTTTTCCTATATACATGTCTATGTAAAACATGTGACCCTTGGGGCGGGGCCAAATATGACCCGAGGGTCACTATTTGAACAAAATAGGTAAAGGACCATAAGCTTATAGTAAATGCAAAATATCAAACCTCTGGCTCTTGTAGTTTCCGAGAAGAATATTTTTTTCCCCCCTATATAAGTCTATGTAAAACTGTGACCCCCAGGGCGGGGACAAATTTGACCCCAGGGTCACCATTTGAACAAACTTAGTAAAGGACCATAAGCTGATGCTACATATAATACATGAGACCTCTGTGCCTTGTGGTTTCAGAGAAGAAGATTTTTTAAAGTTTTTTTCCTATATGTCTATATGAAAAACAGGCAAAATCTCAATATACAAACTTTGGACCCCCGGGGCATGGCCATTTTTGACCCCAGGGACTTCATTTGAACAAACTTTATAGTCTAGCAATGGATTATTTAAGGTTTCGACCATATATGGTAATGGTGGCCATCTTGGATGTCGCGCTGACCTAATTTTAAAAAATATAAAAAGCATTCATCTAAGGATCACCCACGTGAAGTTTGGTCAATATTGGCCAAGCGGTTTCTGAGGAGAAGTCGTTTGAAGCAAAAGTTTACGACGACGGACGGACAACGGACGAAGAGTGATCCCAATAGCTCACCTTTGAGCCTTCGGCTCAGGTGAGCTAATAATAATATAAAAAAAGAAAGTCATAAAATCTGGTCAAGTTTGGCAAAGATCAGATGCAAAATAAAGGCCCTATCGTAAGACGAGGCAAATTATAGCATTTTTAACAAAATCAAGGGCCATAACTCAGCTGTTACTGGTCCGATCGGTCTGGTTTTCGAACTTGACAAAGCTTTTTTTGACAAAAACAATCTGATAAAGTGTGGTAAAGATTGGATAAAAAATAAAGGACCTATCGTCTTAACGAGGCAAAATATAGCATTTTGAACTAAATCAAGGGCCATAACTCCGCTGTTACTGGTCCGATATAAATGGTTTTCGAACTTGTCCGAGCTTTCATTGATATTAACAATCTGATAAAGTTTGGTAAAGATGGGATGAACAATGAAGCCCCGATCTGTCTGGTTTTCGAACTTGAACAAGCTTTTATTGACATAAACAATCTGATAAAGTGTGGTAAAGATTGGATAAAAAAATAAAGGACCTATCATCTTAACGAGGCAAAATATAGCATTTTTAACTAAATCAATGGCAATAACTCGGCTGTTAATGGTCCTAAATTATTCCGATCTGGCTGGTTTTCAAACTTGTCCGAGCTTTCATTGATATAAAGACACTGGTTAAGTTTCGTAAAGATTCGATTAATAATGAAGGCCCTAGAGTGTTAACAAGGCAAAAGTTAACGGACGGACGACGAGGGACGGACGGACGAGGGACGGATGGATGGACGGACGAGGGACGGACGGACGGATGGCGGACAACTCGCCATCCCATAATCTCTGCTGGCCTTTGGCCAGTAGAGCTAAAAATGTGTTACCACAATACCATTTATATTTCAAATGAGTCGAAAAAGTTCCATGGAAATTTTCAAATTGTTATGTGTTCAATGTCCAATAGGGGCGTCCGTGTGGTTAGATTCTCCGACTTGAAATCACTTGCCCCTCACCGCTGTGGGTTTGATCCCTCATGGTCCTAGGAAACTTTATGTGAGGAAGCTATCCAGCTGGCTTGTGGAATATCAGTGGTTCTTCCCAGGTGCCTGACCGTGCATGAAAACTGCCCGGAGGGGCACCTGGGGTCCTTCTCCACCAATGGAAGCTGGAAAGTCGCCATATGACCTTAGCTGTTGGTGCGACTTTAAAATCCAATTCAATTCAATTCAATGTCCAATGCTGCATAGAAAGCATAGGAAGCCCTGCTCCCATTTTTTGTAATTGTTTAAATGGCTCAGTAGATTTAATTTATATATGGACATACCTGAGCTTGGAAGGAATCTAACAAATGTGCCACGTCTTGAGAAACGGGGTTGTCTAACTGGAGTAAGGCTTCCTCCAGAGCAGCCATCTAGAGGTAAAGACAAACAGTGGTGAAATACAGCATCACATTCTTTGGCCATGAACATACAGTGCACAGTCACAGTGGCGAAACCACATCACTTTTTTGATCTGGTTCACGGCAACAAATTACCATTATTGATTTATCCACTACTGTCTCAAAATTAGCCCTTCCATAGTCCTGGATCTGAAAGAATGTGTATGAACATGTACATTTCTAGAGCTTGTTGAATATTTTTTGCCAATGAACCCAATCAAAAAGTCACATGGTTCCCAACCGTGACAATGGCGACAAACGGAAGCAGTATTCTTTTATATAATGCAATTTACAAAATAGCACTTGACCTTCAACTTCTTAAAAACATTTTTTGTAACATTAACAGAATTGAATTGAATGTTGTTTAACAGCTCATCAACACAGTATAGGTTATTTAGAGCCGCTCCAGAGAGAGGGGAAGGATACATAGGAATCTGGGAACTGTACCCTACTCTTATTATCGAATAGATTCCTATGGTTCTTTTAACGTGCTCGGAGGATAGATCGATAAATAGGACCGCCCGATTTACATCCCCATCCGACGGACAAGGCTAAGGGAAAGTGTCTTTCCCAAGAACACACCGACGAAACCTAGTGGCACCACGGAGGATTGAACCCGGGGCCTCCGGTTACAAAGCTGCGGCGCTACCGACTGTGCCACGCCAGCCTACCTAACATTAACAGGAACAATTAATTTATGTAAGCTTAGATATTTAATACAATGTAGTGGAATAACAGTTACTGATACCTTATTGGCCTGTACAAAGTGTGTAGCCACGCCTGCCTTCTGTACATCACGCCCCTTTATGCGGAAACCTGTCAGGGCCAGGTAGATACCTAACTTACCTCCCAACCTGGGGAGGAAATATCCCCCACCTACGTCTGGGAATAACCCTGATAAAAAATAAAGGAGAGTGTATTACAGCCTTATTAATATCTGAGTTTACTTACACACACGTTGAAGTATCATTGAATGTAAGTATTATAACTTTATGAATATTGAAAATATGAAATGTATAATTGTTTCCGTGTGTGTAGTTCCGAGGTTTATAGACCCTCCGCATTTTAAAATCCTGTAGGTATAGGCACAATAGAGTCTGGACCATAGAAAGTATTTCCCTTTAGGTAGTGGCCTTTCTATTGTTCCTTTAAGTTTTTTATTTTATTTGTATAAAAATTATATGATCTTACAAAGTTCCCAGTTGCAATTCTTGACCTTGGCCCAAGTAATATTTCTCATTCATAATATTTATGCATCATGTGATATCAGTTTGCGACAAGAGCTTTCGTCTGAAATCTTAATTTCTGGAAACTTTAAAAACCTTTAAAAAGAAAAATGTCGGGTAAACATAATGACACTGAACAACACTTTGATGAATTCGCAAGCACGGTTTAGCATCCTGTATAGTAAGAAGCACAACTACACAAATATGTCGGTGTGTGCACAAAGTTTTGGAAATATCTCGCATACGGCCATCCCTAAACATGATGCTCTACTGGCTAACAGGGTTCATATAACAATAGATGAAGTTAGGTACGTATTATGTCAACCTGAAATGAAATACTCAAGTATTATATATGTATTCTAAAAGAAACAATAGAGAAGAATGTTTTTTTCTGTTTCCCTTGATGTCGATAATTATATCATTTTTTGTCAAAAAATGATTCCCCTTACCTTATGGTTGGACTGGACATAAATATTCATGTCTTGTAACACAAAGTCTATTGGGCAATTACAACGACAATACTGAACAACAACAACAGCATCAGCAGCAAAAACAACAACAGATCCAATGGCCAAAAGACCTAACATGGGATCATTTGATAAGGAGAAAAATGAGAATTAAATTAACAACAAACACGGATTCGAAACAAAAGAAATGTGTACAAGGGTCACGGATGACCCCGCTACAGCTTCACATTTTAATAGGTAAAGTGTCTTTCGGATAACACTGATTTCATGATATTCACTATTCAAGGGGCATAACTCTAAAAAAATTGAGGAGATGGGGCTGATTATCAAACTTGGCCGAGACATTGTGTCCATATACAATTTACCAAGTTTGGTGAAGATTGGATCACAATTACACAAGTAAGAGTCTGGACAACATTAATTTCGTGATTTTCCACTATACCAAGTGGCATAACTCTGGAATGTGATTCAGGCAGAGTGGCTGAAAAGTTTTGAAAAGATTAGATATTAATAACCCAAGTAAAAATCCGGACAATGTTAGTTTTGAATTTATAATATACCATGAGACATAACTCTGGATGATTGGATAACAATTACCCAAGTTAAGAGTCTAGATAACATTTTCGGTGCAGACAGACGGACAGACAGACGGACAGGAGTAACATTATATGCCCTTCCACCATCCTTTGAATGACGGAGGCATAGAAACTAACAAAAACAAGATGGCTAAATGGCCCTAAATCGCTCCCCTTATAACCTTGGCAAAGAGGAAACAAGTCAAACAAACTGAAAATTAACAGAGACCAATAACTTTATAACAAAAATCCCACTGTAAGTTCATTCCAAATAGTGAAATCCTCCAAACTGATTACAGCATGCACATATTAAGTGAGTATTTATGAAATGTGCGAAGTTTAATTGCAATCAGAACTAAAGCCTAGGAAGAGTTGAGCACAAAAGCTCATTTTCATAGAAAATTGAGAGATGATGTTATGTTCAATAAGCTGGCCAAGTTTGATGAAGATCAAATGAATGGTGAAAATGCTACATGGAAAACAAGCCGAAAGTTAGCAATTGACGAACACCCGACGAAAGACTAAGTTATAAATGTAATTATTTTGCTGTTTTCTGACCAATAATTTTGTAAGTGCATAGGTAGGTGACTTTTTCCATCTTAGGAAACAGTCAAACATTTTGAAATTAAAAGAAAACTATCTTAAAGATAGCAAAAGCAAGAGCACTGCCTAGTGGGGGCGTACATGCCTGTCGTTTCATTGTTGTAAAAGGCAAGGTTACGTTCCAGATTAAACCTTTCAAAACTTAAGTCAAATAATTAGATAATTAGCCTTTATCAAATATATTTATTGAACCGCACTGAAGATGTGTACAAAGTTTCTACATCTTATACATGTTATACTTCGGAAGTTATTAGCCACAACCAGTTGTCAGCTGAAAATTAACGGACATACAGACAGATGCATGGACGGACGAATGCACAAGGCCATGACAAATCACGTCCCTACGTGTGTATACAAATAAATAACTAGAAATTGTTATTGTCCATGGGACAAAAATGTATGGCTCCCCCACTCGCCCGAACAGACATAACTGACGACTCTAGGTCCAACCGTACTCTATTGATCTGAGATCGTTTTGATATTCAATATCCCCCTGACTGTATCTACTATCTGTATCAGTAAGGCCACATAAAAAATATATGTGTGGTTCAGGTAACCCGACCGACCCTATTTTTTAAAGGGGCCGACACTAAAACTTTTTATGCAAAAATTTAAAAAAAAAAAAAAAAAAAAAAAAATGTTGATAATGCCTAGGTCCGACCATTCTCTAGTTATTGATCGGACATTGACTAGTTATTGATCGGGGATCGTTTCGATAGTCAAGGTCACCGCAACCTTGACCTTTGGCCTAGTGACCCCAAAATCAATAGGGGTCATCTACTGGTCATGACCAACCATCCTTCCAAGTTTGAGGACCCTAGGTCCAACCATTGTGTAGTTATTGATTGGACATCGTTTTGATAGTCACGGTCACCGCGACCTTGACCTCTGACCTAGTGACCCCAAAATCAATAGGGGTCATCTACTGGTCATGACCAACCATCCTTCCAAGTTTGAGGACCCTAGGTCCAACCATTGTGTAGTTATTGATCGGACATCGTTTTGATAGTGAAGGTCACCGCAACCTTGACCATTGACCTAGTGACCCCAAAATCAATAAGGGTCATCTACTGGTCATGACCGACCATCCTTCCAAGTCTGAGGACCCTAGGTCCAACCATTGTGTAGTTATTGATCGGACATTGACTAGTTATTGATCGGGGATCGTTTCGATAGTCAAGGTCACCGCAACCTTGACCTTTGGCCTAGTGACCCCAAAATCAATAGGTGTCAGCTACTGGTCATGACCAACCATCCTTCCAAGTTTGAGGACCCTAGGTCCAACCATTGTGTAGTTATTGATTGGACATCATTTTGATAGTCACAGTCACCGCGACCTTGACCTCTGACCTAGTGACCCCAAAATCAATAGGGGTCATCTACTGGTCATGACCAACCATCCTTCCAAAATTGAGGACCCTAGGTCCAACCATTGTGTAGTTATTGATCGGACATCGTTTTGATAGTGAAGGTCACCGCAACCTTGACCATTGACCTAGTGACCCCAAAATCAATAAGGGTCATCTACTGGTCATGACCGACCATCCTTTCAAGTCTGAGGACCCTAGGTCCAACCATTGTGTAGTTATTGATCGGACATCGTTTTGATAGTCAATGTCACCATGACCTTGACCTTTGACCTAGTGACCCCAAAATCAATAGGGGTCATCTATTGGTCATGACCAACCATCCTTCCAAGTTTGAGGACCCTTGGTCAACCATTCTCTAGTTATTGATTGGACATCGTTTTGATAGTCAATGTCACCACGACCTTGACCTTTGACCTAGTGACCCCAAAATCAATAGGGGTCATCTACTGGTCATGACCAACCATCCTTCCAAGTTTGAGGACCCTAGGGCCAACCATTCTCTAGTTATTGATCGGACATCGTTTGTGACACAGACAGACCTACAGACAGAAAGCACAAAATCAATATGGCTCCCCTACCACAGTTTGTGTGGGGGAGCCATAATGATATAAAATTGCTATTCGAAGTGTTGGGTCTGACCCTTTTCCTTTTTTCTTTGGATAGGTAGTCAAACTGCAAACCACTTAGAGTTGGTCTTGGACTATTTGTTTTATACTATAGAAACACAATTTTACGAATTACCTTTCCATGGAAACACCCAAAATGTTATATGAATAAGATACACTAAAAGAGATTACTAGGTTCAAAACAGGGTTAGGGAAATCTCAAACGGTTCAAGACCCGGGATCGTGTTGATCTATCCACTACAATGAGGGATGGAATCGTGTAGATCTATCCCCTACAATGAGACATGGGATCGTGTAGATCTATCCCCTACAATAAGACCCGGGATCATGTAGATCTATCCTCTACAATGAGACCTGGGATTGTGTAGATCTATCCTCTACAATGAGACCTGGGATCGTGTAGATCTATCCCCTACAATGAGACATGAGATCGTGTAGATCTATCCCATACAATGAGACCTGGGATCGTGTAGATCTATCCCTACAATGAGGGATGGGATCGTGTATATATATTCCCTACAATGAGCGATGGGATCGTGTAGATCTATCCCCTACAATGAGACCTGGGATTGTGTAGATCTATCCCCTACAACGAGACCCGGGATTGTGTAGATCTATCCCCTACAATGAGACCTGGGATTGTGTAGATCTATCCCCTACAATTCGAGATATTGCATCTATCCCCTACAATGAGACCCGGGATCGTGTAGATCTATCCCCTACAATGAGAGATATTGCATCTATACCCTATAATGAGAGATATTGCATGCAAATGAAGTTTTGTCTGTGAAGACATATACCATGGAAACAAAAGTGTTACCAGCCTACAACTCAGAAGCATAAAAACACATGTGACCATATAAAAGCTGTTAATATGGACACTAACCAATGGCAGTTTCTGGCATGGCAAACACGGTCTTCTCTGTGGCAACTCTGAATGCACCATGTACCGACAACCCAACACCCTGTAAAATTAAAGAGATAACGATGCTAAGGTTTTCAATCTGGGATGGTACCGCGTCGCTGTAAAACGAAATTTCAGACCGAAAAACAAATCACATACTGTCCCAGATTGAAAATCTTAGCATGGCTATCTCAATTCTAATGTATTTCCATTCAAATGCTACAAATATAAAAATAAAACATACACGCTTGTTTTTCTATGAAAACTCAAATTCACGGATGCTAGCATTTTGCTGACGTCATCCAATGACGTCGTTTGTATCAATGTTATATGTGACGTCACATATTTTTTAAGACGGTAAATCAGCGGTTTTACGGTCGCAAATTTGAGACGTTAGCCAATAAAGCATTGTGCTACATAACAGTTGCATCAGAATTAATAATAACCAGTATAGCACACATCACACCTTGCAAATAATAACCAGAATAACATACACAGTTTAGCCAGGGTCTTATCCCTATAGCTAGATACCCTAATTTTCTTTTCTGGAAAGTTAAGAAGGGTCTCCTTATTTAGTTTATCAGTGTTTGTCACATTTAAAAGTTAGGCAAGTGAGAGCTTTCAGATTTTGTATTTCAATACTGCCTTGCAGAATATTCTTCAGAATTCATTACACTGTCATTTTGAAGTATTACACATACCAAAAATACATTTCAACAACCAAATAACGGTTTGTTTGAAAAAGTTCATATAACAACACTTACCCCTCCCATTGTAATACCATCTATCATTGCTATGTATGGTATCTGGTAGGTTCCTATAAATAAACTCATAAGTATTTTTTATCAATAAAGTGACATTTTAAAGGAGCAAAAATACTGATTCCTACTTCTAACTATCAGGGTGGCGAAACCATGTGTCTGTTTGATCGGTTTGAAGGTAAACAATTGTAAACAAAACACTCGATTCAGTTAGGTGTTCGTTTCATAACTCTCTAATTTGTGTAACCGGAGGCCCCGGGTTCAATCCTCCGTGGTGCCACTGAGTTCGTTCGTGTGTTCTTGGGCAAGACACTTTCCCTTAGCCTTGTCCGTCGGATGGGGACGTAAACCGGGCGGTCTTGTGTATCGGTCTATCCTCCGAGCACGTTAAAGAACCATATTATCTATTCGATAAGAGTAGGGCACGGTTCCCGGATTCCTATGTATCCTTCCCCTCTCTCTGGGGCGGCTCTAAATAACCTATACTGTGTTGATGAGCCGTTAAACAACATTCAATTCATAACTAATATTTATCGGATTTTATTCAACTAGGGTGCACATACCCCTCCAAAGTGAGCTCTTTCCTCCGCCGAAGAAGGTTATTCGATTAATCTACTTCTTTCTGAGATTAATCCTCCCAAAGTCTTGGAAACGAAAAAAAGTCTATGATCTAACTACAAATATTTCCGAAATCAAGGTAAGTACTTATTTGCAGTAATACAAGGCCAAAAATAAAATTATGTTTGTTTCCCCTTCCCGACCAATGCAAAAAAGGGTTGGGTAGGTAGGTAGGTAATTTTTTTTTTTTATTTCATTTCTTTTATTTGAGATCAAAACTGGAATACATGCTACCTATAAGACACATTTAAGACAAAAAAAAAAAAAAATAAATAAATAAATAAAAATAAAAAATAAAAAAAATATATTTTTTTCGCCAGTGTCGAAAAAATAATTCGGGTCGCGGCAATTTCGGTGGGTCGGTCGGGAAGGGGAAACAAACATAATTTTATTTTTGGCCCAACAAGAATTGATACCTATTTTGTTATTAAGAATATACTCCTCTTTAAAAAAGTCCTTTGCCAATTGACCTCCTAGTTTCCCGGATTCTGTAACAGCTGAAATATATACGCAAACATATTTCATCATACAAGAGTGATGAAAAACATCTTAATGTAATAAACCAAATGAGTATAAAAATGTATTCTTACAAACAGGTCTGTCCTAATCTATTTACTATCATTATATTTTTCTTAAAACCAAAACTTGCTATTTGTCCCATACTTACACATTGTACATGTTGTATATGAAACTAAAAAAAATATTATAAAGGTTTTATTTGTACTTGGGTTCAATGAAAATGCCTTGATTTTTGAGGAAACAGACAACAATGATATTTTTTGCTCTTTTTTTGTTGTTTAAGTTCTCTGGCCATGTTTTGTTTCATGAACATGTTCATGTTTATTTAAACTGAAATCAATACACATCAATACACTACAATAGGTATTTACAATTCACACATTGTAATATCTGTGAAAAGCGAGAATAAGATTTTATATGATGGAGTATAAAACTTTGAACAGATAAATTAATCCACAATTTATCAATTATCTGGTAATAGTTGTGCAGCTATGCAATTCAGATTTACCTCATTTTCCCTTGCAGTCACGCAGTGGTAAAAGTAGTATCTACGTCATGCAATAATACTTATTTTTACAAACAACTAAGTAGCGGTTTTAAATATATGTTTCTCTCCGGGACTATCAAGAAATGTTCATATGATGTTCAAGAGTTAACTTTGTTAATTGATAATACTACAAAAAGGACGGCCACTCACCTTTAATACTAATAAATTGTTTTTTTATTTTCAAAATAAGAAGTTTTATATATATATAGTATTATCCCAATTTGCTATTTATTATACATCTGTCAAACATATTCTCATCAAAAGCAATGCATATATGGGAGAGGAGTTCGCAGGAGAAGTTAAAGGTGTGCATGGCTACACTAAGTACTCGCTGTTCAAATACTGACCTACTTTCCTTTAACTTAACTATGAGGGCTGGCCTGAGCGTAGTAGGTAGAGCGGCGGATTTGTAACCGGAGGCCCCGGGTTCAATCCTCCGTGGTGCCACTGAGTTTCGTCGGTGTCTTCTTGGGCAAGACACTTTCCCTTAGCCATGTCCGTCGAATGGAGATGTAAACCGGGCGGTCCCGTGTATTGGTCTATCCTCCGAGCAGGTTAAAGAACCATCGGAATCTATTCGATAATAAGAGTAGGGCACGGTTCCCGGATTCCTATATATCTTTCCCCTCTCTCTGGGGCAGCTCTAAATAACCTATACTGTGTTGATGAGCCGTTAAACAACATTCAATTGAATTCAATTAACTTACCTACAATATCACCGCCAGCACAAAATGCCTTGTCCCCTGAACCCTTCATAATAACCATTGTCATCAGTGGGTCGTTCTCCCATGCCTGCAAATCAGAGAAATTAAGGATTTTAGAAAATAACTTATTAACGGTTTAGATTTGAACAATGTTTCCTTTATAGATTTTAATTTAAAATTATAATCCTCTCACTTTAATGCAATCAGACGTTTCTGAAATAATATGGAGGTACACACTTACATTCATCTGTGGCATGATCTTTCGTATCATGCTCAGGTTGAGAGCATTCAGAGCCTTGGGTCTGTTGAGAGTTATCACCCCTTTAGTATCTTTTTTTTGTAGCAATACCTCATCTCCACCAGCGGCTGTGCTGTATGGGGATGCCATTTTCTGGATTGTGAAATGTTACAAAATTAATATTCTCAATAAGTAACTTCTTGCATTCAATTTGTTTAAAAGCCGCTATCCTGCCAACAATAGGTAAATTTTACAACAGATGTACACCATTTCTAAACCTACTAACAATACCATATCGAGGGTTTAGCACAAGACTATTGCATCTCATTCTTTATTCATATGTAGTTACAATAGTATTGCACTGACACCTCGATATGTAACTTACATGTATTGCTAATCCGAACTCTGTATCTACAATATAAACATCTTAACCGGCAGTCAAAACATCATCCTTTATCGTTGCCAAAGCTTCAAATTATGAGATCAACTCTTCATTTTACGCATTTTCAATAACGGATATTTTAAGTACCTGTAAATAAAACTAAACTTTTAATCAGAACATATGTATTATTTTATGACCTCAACACCTAGATAGAGTTTGGAAGAACGGTTTTGAAGTGAATTTTTGTGGTTTAGTTTCTTTAAAAAAATCATTTCAAACTTTGACATAGATGTAACACTTTTAAAAGTTTCAGTACAATATCTTACCACATGCTTGTAGAGAATGTACAATATCTTACCACATGTTTGGAGAGGATAAACAACCTTCTCAGTGGTCTCTGCAACATCTCCAGGCTCTGATCCCGCTCCGACAGATCTGAAAAGAATGCATGCCTTAGCATTTGGAATCGGTTGAAAATTTATGATAGATCATCAGATTTTGAAACCAACTGATGATCGATCATTAATAACTAAGTTTACATGTAATAGAGTATGGTCTCATCGAGTTGGTTGATTTAAACATGGAGATGTTTAAATTAACCACCGAGTTGAGACCATACTCTATCTATTTTGTAGCATGTTTATTTCACCTGTCTGCCATACTCTTACTTCTGATAACTGGTAGCAGTGTTTTTATCTACCCAAAATATTCGGCAAACATCGTACCCCATTCCCCCATTTCCCCCCTTTGTGAGAAAAAAATCCCCTCAATTTTTTTTTATATATATGTTATTCTTTTTTTACTTTTAAATGTTGTTTCTTAGTTGACCATCCATAACATGTCCATCAAACATCTTGACGTAAATTTAATATTAAATGAAAGACTGCCACTTAATACATATAACAAGAGGTCAATGACCTTAAAGCTCTACTGATAGGTTTTGATAGCTAGATCAGGATTCCAGTGAATTTTCATGAAAATCTGTCAAGAAGTTTCAGAAGAGTAGTCGCTACAAGTTTTTACTATATAACTCTTTGTAAACAAAGAAACTTTTTGTAAACAAAGATAGCCGCTGCAGCCATGTTTAATGTTGACTCAAAATAATTTTCAACAAGGACCAACATCATGTCATGCCGATCATCTTGGAAAAGTCCTATATCAATATCACTTCCAGTTTTCAAGAAGTAGTCGCTACAAATTTGTGTTTTTTAAAAATCTATTTTTATCCATAGCGGCCATCCTGAATTTCCGGCCAACCTGAAATTTTGCTAGGATCATCTAGACATCAAGAGGAACATTTCTGTTTTAAAAGAGCCATGAAAATCCTTCAAGTAGTTCCCGAGCAGTAGTCGTTGCAAGTATTTACTATATAACTCTATGTAAACAAAGATTGCCACTGGCAGCCATGTTTAACGACGAATCAAAATGATTTTCACCAAAGACCAACATCATGTCATGCTGATCATTTTAGAAAAAATCCCATATCCATATCACTTACAGTTTTCAAGAAGTAGTCGCTACAAACTTGTTTTTTTAAAAATCTATTTTTAGCAGTGAATTTCCAGCCGAACTGACATTTTGCTAGGATCAACTAGACATCAAGAGCAACATTCCTGTGAAGTTACATGAAAATCCATCAAGTAGTTTCAGAGGAGTAGCCGCTACAAGTTTTTACTATATAACTCTATGTAAACAAAGATCGCCGCTGGGCAGCCATGTTTAATGCCAGATCAAAATGATTTTTGACAAGGTCCAACAACATGTCATGCTGATCATTTAAAAAAAATTCCAATGTCAATATCACTTATAGTTTTCAAGAAGTAGTCGCTACAAACTTGGGCCACTACCCCCTTCCCCCAAAAGTAAAAAAAAACACTGGGTAGAGCACATCACTTATTCTGACAGGTGTTATTTTCAATAGAACAATTTACACCTGTGACAATACAAAGGAAATTTCAATGAACATTCTACAAGACTTCTTTATTATACTGAAGTAGATTCTGGTTATAATACAACATCATACAGAATTGTTACTTAAGACAACATTTACACATAAGAGGGGCAGTCAGAAAGTTCTGAGACTGATTTTATAACTTTATAATGTGTGCTCACAATAAACACAAATTTGGTTAGCAAAAAATCAATGTATTTGTGACAACCTGTGAAAATTTCATTCAGTTATTCACAGAATTATCAAAACAGCAATAATTTGTAAACATACATGTTGCATACTATGGAGCACTTTGACGACGTTCGTGACGTCGCTGAGACGTTATTTGTTTTTAAATATTTGCCACTCGCCCGAATACAGTTGTTGTGACTTTCTATCCACTTGTGGTAAATGTCAATAAAACCATTTTATTCAATTGATTGAACTGGATTTTATAGTCGCACCAACAGCTAAGGTCATATGGCGACTTTCCAGCTTCCATTGGTGGAGGAAGACCCCAGGTGCCCCTTCGGGCAATTTTCATGCACGGGCGGGCACCTGGGTAGAACCACCGACGTTCCGCAAGCCATTTTATTCAAATGTAGAAACATTTCTCACCGCCATTCGCAGTTCACCTAGTTTTGTGAATTTTCGACCACGCGAGTGAGTCTTTCACTTTTTTGTCACAATCTGTCCGTGTTTCGGTTTTCCTGATAGCAGACCTTCGGTGCCATCTAAATACCAATTCCCTTTCTACTTTTTGGGATTGTTTACTATTTGATATAATTATCTAAGTCAGGGCTTCTAAAATTTTAAAATGCAAATCGGTCCAGGTTTTTAACTGCCGTAAGAATCGCGCTTATTTTGAAAAAATCACTAAAATCGCCAAACCCCACCCACCATGTCAGCTACACCATGAATTTTTTCCGTTCAGTCATTGATATAGAGAACTATTTAAAATGTATGTTTGTATTATATTTGTATTATTTCTAACTTACTTTATCACAATTTGTACATTTTAATGACTGACATCATGTCTTCGCTTTACTGAATGAATAATTTTCACTCAATATTAAAATTGTTGATCATTTGAGGAATTGAACCGGAAATGTCTAATAAACCGGGTAGGTATAAAACGCGGACTAACACGCGCGGACTAGCGGATTATATACGATTTTACATAAATTTGAGTAATATCGTTTTTCATCAATTAGCTTAATTAATACCAAATGTTACGACTAACGCAAACAATTTCGGTCCGACTTAAAAAAAAAACAGTGTCAGGTTTGATCACTTTCCTTAATATTATACTTAAAGTTATTGTAAAAAAAAAATCAAACAAACAATTAACACATCTCGGTATTTTAATGACGCAAACAAATTTCAGTCACAGCTTTGGCCACAAAAAAAAAAACCGACACAAGCAAACAGGCTAACACCTTACGACTAACGGTATATCAAAGAAATCACAGACGGTAACACTCGCTTCAGTGAACCGACAGAACGCGTGATATACTTTCACTGATCACACATCAAAGTCGTGCTACATGGCTATAGACTCTTCCGGAAAACTCCCTTCTATCGGTAATGGTTTAGTCCAAATTGACCAAATTGACCTACTTTCGCACAGCGAGTGACAAACAATCGTGTTATGGATCAAAGAATATTGCCGCAAGGCATATTTCAAGGAGTGTGTAAGGTAATTGTAGATTTTTTAACGACCGATAGATAAAATATCTGGGACCGATTTTAACAGAGATTTTGAAAAGAAAATCGGTCCGGAGAAACAGAACAAGCGACACAGTTTTTTTACTTCAACGAAAAATTGCACCTGTACTTTAAAAGCAGACGACTTCAAAATTTGTCAAATTACTTTTGCCAACGTTTAACAATTTCCAACGTGCTCCGTGATATTGTGTTGCTATAGCAATGTTTTTACGATGCATGGGACATACACATATAGCGAATCTCCAAGGAAACATTCCAAAGAGGTTGAGCAGTTATTTACAGAAAATTAAATGCGCTATGATGTAAACTATTTTATATATGAAGGCAGTCTCCGAACTTTCTGACTGCCCCTTTTATAACTGTTCAGTGCCTGCTCAATACACTCATGGTACAGCATCAGTGGAGCCATGAATGCATTGTCAACGTAAGAAATCGAGTGGGTTTCTTATATAAATCATTTTACCAAAAAAGTAAATTCAGTGTTAATACTTTATCACATATTCCATGACAACTGGCACAGGGGTTTCTTTGAAAATTGTTATCAAATGTAATTTTAAAACTTATGGACATCTGTCAGAATCATCCAAAATCAGTCTGATCTCATTTTCAGATCCACAATCAGTGCTCCAAATAAGCTTTCAGCAAAACGTGTGCTGTAGACATGATAAAAAACCAAATTTTAACTATCATACATGTGATATTTTCAAGACCTCAATCTGGGAGTTTAGTGATTATTTAAGGAAGATTCAATCATGCAAAAATCTTGGAGTTTTTTTAACTTTTCTCTTTATTTTAGCGCAATAGCGATATATTTTTTTATCAAAATCAAAAAATGGATACCATAAAATTCACATTTAAACTATTTTTTTATAATAAAATTGGTATCAGGGGAGATAACAAAGAGAAACATTTTTAAACAAGATTTTAATTTTGTTTTCATTATTAATACGAAGAACATTAATTTTAATATCATTGAACACTAAGTCATTTAGTCACTTACACAGTTGTGACGTCCCTTTCTAACACACAAATATGAAACACATTTAGTATCCTTTTATGAGGGTCCCAAAGGGGGTGTGTGTTCACGTGATCACGTAAAATAAAAACAAGGATCACGTCTTCACGTGAAAATAGCAGAACTTTCACATTTCATGTTAAATGTGGATGAGCAAACATGAAGCTCTATAGGCTCGAGCTTCTCTAGTCCCCGGGGATTCCCTGTGCCAGATGTTCGCGCAAGTACGAAAGTTCAGCTCTCGGGGGAGGCTCGGGGGAGGAGGAGGGACACTAAAAAGACTGAAAAGGACTAAAAATTCACGTTTCACGTCACCATATCACGTTTTACCAAGACCAAAGTCACGGATCACGCTGATATAATTTTCACGCAATCACGCAAAAATATTGTTTGTTTCACGTGTCACGTTTTTAAAAACACCCCGATCACGTTTTCACGCAAAACACCTTTGGGACCCCCTTTTATCACTAAAAGTTCAGGTCTGTGATGTTGTTTATTCAGTATGTTTTTCCTTAAGTGAAACATTAACTTTATTCATCAAATTAATAATAAATTTAATCAAACACTCGCCAAAGTTTACTTTCATTTTCTATTCTTATTACCCCATTATCTTAAACAAACACTCATTATAACTGACAAGGGTATTTTGTTATGAGTAAAATCTAACTTTTCTATTACAGACATCATTAACAACTTCTAAGGATCAAAAAAACACTCAATCTGCTAATCAAACAAGTTATCACCAGGCTATCATCAATGGTCAAGGTGTGAATCTGTGACAGACGCAACCTACCAATGATTGGCGTCAGGTGCATAGTTCACCCTGATTGCTGGTGAAACAAAGGAAAACTGCGTGATTATGTGTTTGTTTGCAAATTAAGATTTTATGGGAGGTTTGGACAAATTTCCGTGGGGGCCATGAAGTGGGGTAAATTCCCGTGAGTTTCTGTCTCATGCCGGGAGGTATTACATGTATGACATATACTACTCAAAATTGCTAAGGATCACTTTTTTGATGTCTAAATTTCTTGCTGATATAAATAGCATTATTTCTATTTTTTTATTTAGGGCAGTGTATGGTCATGTGATCTCATGACTCAAATTGTGGAATTGTTGAAGTATCAATGAAATTAATATCGTTATTGTGAATTAATATCTAATAAAATTATATGGAAGAATAAAAGTGATCCGTAGAAAATTTTGAGTAGTATATTTATAAAAAAATTTTTTTGGACAAAGCATCAATGTAAAATGGTTACTCTTCAGTTATTACCATAAAATATTGCGTATTTCCTCTTCCCCTTACATATGTTATCGGACCAGAAAAATTATACATAAACATTTATGTACTCAGCGGGTTTGAACTCGGGACCCCTTGCATGTGAAGCGAACGCTTTACCGATATCGCAATAAAAGCTAGCTCTGCGGCGAGAAAGTAGTAACGTGCTTATAAACCTATCTATTTACATACCCCTGAGTCCTATTACATATATACATTCAACATTGCTTGTCTTTTTTAAATTGCAAGCATCTACTAGTAAAATTTTCGTAAAATTTAGTAAATTCAGTTCTTCAAACTTCAAAAAGCATTTATTGAGTATATCTATTTTTCTATGCATAATTACGCAGATACATGCCGTATCTGGAGCACTGCACAATCAACAATCGCAATGCCTCGTCTTAATGTATTTTCCGAGACACAAATCTCCACCCTGATTATGTTGCCTAAAACTTTTTTCGAGATCTGTGTTGAGTTTGACAAGTCTAAGAGTGATGTCAAAACAATATGTTCCAGCCATGAAATTAAAATCAGTAAGTAAGCAGCGCTCCAGATAAGTTTTTGGTCATTTTACTCCATTATTTTAATAGTAATTGGGCATTTGCATTTTGTAATTGAGTAAATGCTTATGGCATTTATTTGCACTTCTGAAGTAGGCTACTTCTTTGCATTTGTTGTGAGACGCCAGTTTTGCAGCAGACGCATAATTAAGATCACCCACCAAGGGCCTACACCATAGACATGTGTACATCAAACAACTCAAATTGAGTAAATTGCGCTCAATTAAAATGCATTTGGGACCCATTCTTTACACTCGGGTAGAACTGCCCTTAAGATGTAATTGATACGGGTTTAGAGATGTTATGCATACTGAGGGAAATAATACAATACATGATTGATTGACAATGAATTGCACATCACAATTCTTTTATGTCATGATATGCATGCTATGGTATTCCTATTGCTTTTTCATCATTTTAATTGCGTATCTACTCAAATACACACCTTAGGCCAAATCAAAAAATAGGTGTGGTTCAGGTAACCCGACCGACCCTATTTTAAGGGGCCGACCCTAAAACTTTTTATGCAAAAAAAAAAAAATCAAAAAAAAAAATTATTTTTTGTTGATAATGCAAAAAAATCGACATCGAGGTATAGTAATTAACATATTAAATTCATTATCAGAATTGAATTCATTATTAAACAAGAGATCAATGACCTTGAAGCTCTACTGATAGCTTTTTGATAGCTATAGATCAGCATTCCTGTGAAGTTTCATGAAAATCTATGAAGTAGTTTCAGAGCATGCAGAGGGGTAGGACCCCCCCCCATTCATATTCATTTTGTCATTTTTTGTTCATGCTCATTAAGGTCTTCATCATGACCCCTGCATTGTTTCAGGTGCCATCTCGCTCACATCACTAAGAGCAGTGGCAGAAAAACAAAAAACGTGGCTCCAGCGTAAATGGAGTTTTAACGATAGAATTTGCAGCAACTCTGCAGTTCAGGGTGAGAAGGTTCTAGGCCCATTTTCCATATTTTATCTCGATGTACATGGAAGATGAGCCTGGCATGTTCATGCCTGTTAGGCGCCATATAACCTGTAATGTGTTGGTGCGCCTTAAAACCCCAATTTAATTCAGAGGAGTAGTCGCATAAGTTTTCATTATATAACTCTATGCAAACAAATATGGCCGCTTGCTGCCATGTTTAATGTCAAATCAAAATAATTTTTGACAAGGATCAACATCATGTCATACTGATCACTTTAGAAAAAGTCCCAGATCAATATCACTTATAGTTTTCAAGAAGTAGTCGCTACAAACTTGTATTTTGAAAATCTATTTTTAGCCATGGCGGCAATCGTGAATTTCCGGCCGACCTGAAATTTTGCTAGGATCAATTAGACATCAACAGCAACATTCCTGTGAAGTTTCATGAAAATCCGTCGAGTAGTTACAGAGAAGTAGTCGCTACAAGTTTTTACTAGATAACTCTATGTAAACAAAGATGGCCACTGACAGCCATGTTTAACATCGAATCAAACGATTTTCGACAAGGACCAACATCATGTCATGCTGATCGTTTTAGAAAAAGTCCCATATCAATATCACTTATAGTTTTCAAGAAGTAGTCGCTACAAACTTGTTTTTTGAAAATCTATATTTAGCCGTGGTGGCCATCTTGAATTTCCGGCCGACCTGAAGTTTTGCTAGGATCAATTAGACATCAAGAGCAACATTCCTGTGAAGTTTCATAAAAATCTGTCAAGTAGTTTCAGGGTAGTAGTCGCTATCAGGTTTTTATTATATAACTCTATGTAAACAAAGATGGACGCTGGCAGCCATAGTTAAAGTCGAATCAAAATAATTTTTGACAAGGATCAACACCATGTCATACTGATCATTTTAGAAAAAGTCCCAGATCAATATCACTTATAGTTTTCAAGAAGTAGTCGCTACTAACTTGTATTTTGAAAATCTATTTTTAGCCATGGTGGCCATCTTGAATTTCCGGCTGACCTGAAATTTTGCTAGGATCAATTAGAATCAAGAGCAACATTCCTGTGAAGTTTCATGAAAATCCGCCAAGTAGTTTCAGAGGAGTAGTCGCTACAAGTTTTTACTAGATAACTCTATGTAAATCAAGATGGCCGCTGGCAGCCATGTTTAACGTCGAATCAAAACGGTTTTCGACAAGGGTCAACATCATGTCATGCTGATCATTTTAGAAAAAGTCCCATATCAATATCACTTATAGTTTTCAAGAAGTAGTCGCTACAATCTTGTTTTTTAAAAATCTATTTTTAGATTTGGTGGCCATCTTGGATTTCGCATCAACATGATTTTTTGCTAGGATCAACTAGACTTCATGGGCAACATTTCTGTAAAGTTTCATGAAAATCCATTCAGTAGTTTCAGAGGAGTAGTCGCTACAAACAAAAAGTTTACGGACGGACAGACAGACGGACGGACAGACGGACACCGCACCACGGCATAAGCTCTGCTGATCTCTGATCAGTAGAGCTAAAAAAACATAAAAATAACAACCTACCTACCTACCCTATTTTTTTTGCCAGCGTTATCTGAACCACACCTATTTTTTTGTTTGGCCTTATCTGAAGCTCTGAAGTAAGGATACTCGACAAAATGTCCATTTCTAGACACATACTGTATCCTCAAGTATCCTATTCTCGAGCTACCTACAATCTCGAGGTAACTTTTATTTTGCGTAGTTTTCCGAGACTATGAAGCGCAATGACAGATGATCAGCCGGTGCTTACACTACAGTCAAAGGGTTGGTTAGCTATTTGACGAGCTAAGAACAAAATAACAAGAGGTCAATGACCTTGAAGCTCTACTGATAGATTTTGATAGCTAGATCAGCATTCCTGTGAAGTTTCATAAAAATCTGTCAAGTAGTTTCAGAGGAGTAGTCGCTACAAGTTGAAGTTTTTACTATATAACTCTATGTAAACAAAGATGGCCACTGGCAGCCATGTTTAATGTCGAATCAAAATGATTTTCAACAAGGACCAACATCTTGTCGTGCTGATCATTTCAGAAAAAGTCCCATATCAATATCACTTACAGTTTTCAAGAAGTAGTCGCTACAAACTTGTTTTTAAAAATCTATGTTTAGCCGTGGTGGCCATCATGAATTTCCGGCCGACCTGAAATTGTGCTAGGATCGACATCAAGAGCAACATTCCTGTGAAGTTTCATGAAAATCCGTCAAGTAGTTTCAGAGGAGTAGTCGCTACAAGTTTTTACTATATAAATCTATGTAAACAAAGATGGCCGCTAGCGGCCATGTTTAAAGTCACATCGAAATAAATTTCGACAAGGACCAACGTCGAATCAAAACGGTTTTCGACAAGGATCAACATCATGTCATGCTGATCATTTTAGAAAAAGTCCCATATCAATATCACTTATAGTTTTCAAGAAGTAGTCGCTACAAACTTGTATTTTAAAAATCTATTTTTAGCTTTGGCGGCCATTTTGGATTTCACATCAACATAAATTTTTGCTAGGATCAACTAGACTTCATGGGCAACATTTCTGTAAAGTTTCATGAATATCCATCCAGTAGTTTCAGAGGAGTAGTCGCTACAAATAAAAGTTTACGGACCGACAGACAGACAGACGATGGACGCCGCACCACGGCATAAGCACTGCTGATCTCTGATCAGTCGAGCTAAAAACCAGAATAAAGCTAATTTTAAGTTATTATTTATTGAAGTCATACATACCCGGTACCTATTTTATAAATTTTTCACTAATTCCAAGGATTTGTCAATAAACTTATTGACAAATCCTTGCTAATTCCAACTTTTCAATCTCTGTTTAAAATGTTATAAATCGAGTTATAAGCGTCCTACTTGCATGAAAGTGTATTGTGTTACTAAAAGTCAGTAATCGATGAAGAGCTTGATAACAGGGCTCAATCTAGGCCAGGAACTTAGGGAGAAGTCACTTCTCCCTCAAGTGATTTTAGGGAGAAGTGGAGAGAATTTAGGGAGACTTCATGCGACGTGTTAACGTAGACAACGGTTGAATAGTCATCACCATGTATATTGCAATGCAGTGAATACAGTGTAATGCACACTAATTCTTTTTACTCTATAATATGAGCTTGAAATATTGATGCAAATTTCTATGATAATGGATTTATTACTATACTATACTATTTTTTAAACTGCTTTTTTTTTATTTATTTTTTTTATTTATTTTTTTTAAATTTCGGCGACTTGAACTTCGCTTTGATGTGCTGCCAAGGCGAAGTCAAGAGATCGCGGGCGCGTTCTTCGCCCGAATCGCCCTGTAGATTGAGCCCTGGATAAGAAAAAATTCTATGGAAGTCAATTTAGGTCATATAAGTTACCTAAATATAGTTTAAAAAACAAATAAAAATGAATACATATTGTTTAAAAACATCACTAAATGTAAAAAATAAACTGTGGATACTAGGTTCTAGGTATTCTTCATTTTTTCGTATACCATATAATTTATGGTTTATGGGCGGAAAAAAAACACTCTTGGTTAAATATTGACTGGATTTTTCTTATTAATATAAATGTATATACGTTTGTTTGAGATATTTTTATAGAATGAAATATTTTGACATATCAAGCATTTGATTCAGCCTGTACAGAAAACAATTTCTAATGGAGTTAACTCCAGGCCGGCTGTCAAGACTTATATTTTAATACTATTTCATGCTGACAGTCACGGTCCTGGATCCCGGACGAGCCCCCAAATATAACAGGTGGTGAAAAAATCGTTCCTGAACCGGGACTCGAACCCAGGGTCTCTGGTTTACCGTACCAGCGCTCTAACCACTGAGCTATCGAGGACATACAGTTAGGAATCAATATTTCACCATATACCTGTACCCAGTTACATATGTGTCCCGTATTACACACCTTATGTGGAAAAAATACAGTTATGACGTCATTAGCCGCTTTTTCAAAACTACCTCGAGTATTGGAGTAATTTTTTTTACTGATCAAATTTTGACTGACATTTATTGGAAACTTTGCTGTTTTGATGCAACTGAATTGGATTATTGTTGGAGGAAAATTGAGACAGGTTAGTCACGTGTTTGTGTTCATTTTGTATCGGCGATCGCTTAGACTATCGAGAACAGGTAACGCCAGGATACTACACTAAAAGTTAAACATGTATGTTATCTTCAAAATGTAATGTTTCTAACCTGTCTGATTTATTTGCCCCGTTTTATGATCAGATGTATCCATTATTCAATTCATATCATAACAACAGCTTGTATTACTTTATTTGAACAAGCCACCAAAACAAGGACTGCTCCCTACACTAAAAAAACATACCAAGGTCGTGTATCCCAAATTGGCTTTAAAATTCGACCTTAATTCGGCATGTCATGTCAATATTTAGGATTTTGTACTATAAATATACCTCAGTGCAACAGTACGTTACCTGATATTGTACATATGTACCTGTATATTGCTGTTATCTGTACCTGATTGCAGTCACAAACTAGAATCTGACCAAGTCCCGAAAGTGAAACTCTTCAAACGGAGGTAAGAAGATTCCTTCTTGATTACAAATGGCGGATGCTGTCAAGTTTTTCGAAGAAACAAACGAACCTGGTGGTTTTACGGAAACTAAAGAAAAGATAAAAGTGTTCATCAGTCAACATGCGGAAAATAAGATTCCGGTTGTTCTCGTAACGGTAATTTGAAATGTCAATATATACACTTATTTTAACGGAGTGTCTATTGAAAATAGCACAACCGTAAGATTAGGTCGATTGTGGTTATCACGCCCGTTTTTATTTACATTATATTTCACTATTGATATCGAGTTCAGATTGATATTGCAATTTGGTTATAAAATTAAATATCTCTATGTGTTCTCTCGCAGATAAAATAAAAAATAAACAATATTTTAGCTTTCTATGTATTTATTTATCGTACACTGTCAGAGCCCCAGATAAGCTGCGTATTTGCGTAATTACCCAATTAAAACAATGAAAAACCCAATTGAAATTAAAATCAAGCGTACCAAAAAGCATATGAAATCCCATTTAAGCAATTATTTAAAAAATTTGTGTGTACAAACTGTTTTCCATTATTGCAATCGCACGTTGTCTCTGACTTCCTAGAATGTAAACAAATCTTCGTCGTTCTGTATTTTCCCGGATAATTAGCGAACCCGTCTAGTAGAAGTTACTGGAGTATTTAACAGTATGTCGCTATAGAAGAAGTAGTAATTTCATAAACCAGTCCAATATAAAATAAAGTCTAGATCACTACGTGGCTTGGTAATTTTTAAGCGTTTGTGTAAAATGGCGTTCGTCAAAAGAGGTCGTAAAAAGGCCAGTAATTGTAGGGTATTTTGGAATTCCCAAACCATTAGATGGTGACAGGGTTGTTTCGGGAATTATAGAGGAATTAATCGATATATGTATTCACCCGTCAATACCAATTGTTCACGATGTATTAAACAATATTTTGTCATCGGTAACAAAACCGAAAAAACACGACGGCAATCGTGTTGTTACTAAAACCGTTAGAGACTGGAAAACTAAATATCCGTGGCTAATTGTTGTCAATAATGATGATGATGATGATGAATAAATCTGAATCATGTGAACTATTCAGCAAAAATAAAACAATCAGTTAAAACCTACAGTTTAAAGTTACAGTTTATGTTTCCAGCGTAAATGGAGTTTCTACGATAGAATTTGCAGCAACTCTGCAGTTCAGGGTGAAAAGGTTCTAGGTCCATTTTCCATATTTTATCTCGATGGAGTGTTCATGCCTGTTAGGCGCCATATAACCTTTCATGTGTTGGTGCGCCTTAAAACCCAATTCAATCAATCAATTCAATGTTTACCGTTAATTTGTTCAGACAAGATGTAAATATCATTTCAAATTAAGAATTCATGTGAAATAGAAGCCACAACAGAGACTATCATACAACACACAACATAAAGATCTGAAAAGTACACTATTGTAAGTACCTATTTGTACTATTTTGTGTTGATACCCAATTAACTAAACATTTGATGGGTGAATTACTTTGTTTTACTCAATTGTATTTTAAAATACCCAATTGACAAAAATATAGGTGGGTATTTAGGCAAATCAAGCCAATGTTTATCTGGGGCTCTGCACTGTAATTATATTTGTTATGTATATAGATATTTATTTGAAAGTATTGCATATTTCTTCTACGTTCTTATACTATATTAGAATAGTAGACATTGCCATTGTCATATATTAATGTGTGTGTCAATAATGAAAGAAAAGGTAACCTATCATACCTTGCGTCTTTTTATTGATTATCGTTCCTGAATTATTTATACGTATTCAAGATTTCAAATATTCTTCTTTTACATGTTATATCACATGTTCTAAATGTGTAATAATTATATATCAGAATAAATATGTATTTTTATATGTAAATGCAAAATGTATAATTAATTAAATAAACCTAAATGTAAGCCATATATCTTCACTTTGTATATAGTTCAATCAATACGTAATACACAAGTACAACATTTAATTAAATGATAGAATATACTCAAATTTGTGTGAACAGTACAGGTGTAAAAACCTTTGAATCCTCATTTGATTAATTCTTAGAAAGGTGCCTGACCGCCGTCTGGGCACTTGAATGATTTTTTACAAAACAAGTAGACAGTTGAGTCAATTCGACCTCCATTCGCAACATCTTGTACACTACTCGAAGCATGACTCGAACGTGTATCGAAGGTCACCATATTGTTACGTCATACTAGCATGAAAGGCATCAGATTCCCGCCAAAGCAAATTTGAATTCAAAATCAAACTTGATCTTCTTTTTGCAATGCCATTCAGCCGATTGCTCCATCTATACTTTATTTTACATGAAAGCAGTAACAAAACCTTCATCTGTATTGTAAATAACAAACATGCAATGCAAATCCAGGGCTCGACGTTAAGGACTGTCTGCTTTCTCCGGGCAGGTAAAACATTGATCCAAGCAGGTAAAATCTCAAAGGCTCAATCCCATCGAGCAACTTCAAAACTGAGCGAGTCAAGGACTATATATCAGGGGTGTAAAATTCCAATTGCCCGCTCGCATTGGTGAGTGCAAGCTGCCTGCGGACGAGTAACATTTGGCGTCTGGTCGTCCGACAGGGCGAGTGACTTTTTGCACTATAAAAATTAAGTTAAACTATCGTTCAAACACGATGTTGCAATATTTCAAATCTGGATCATTTCCGACGCGTAATTTTGTTCCGTATTGTCGTTTGCAGGACCCAGATTAATTGGTGTTTGTTTGTTACCATGTAACCCACACGTCATATAGACTGTGATTCCAGGGATCACCCTAGGAGTGAATTTCAATTTAAATCTAGACAAAATGTCCCATTTGCTTGATTTTAATGAGACATTCACCATTTTCTTGAACCATTTTGGATGCGAAGCCGAACGACCAGTGGTTGTTCGTGGACCGCATGTATCGCTGGAGGTTGCTAGGCGGGTTTGGGGGCATGACCCCCAGAACATTTTTAAATTTAGATGTGATTTCCTGCATTCTGGCTCATTCCCAATAGTGAAAGTAGAAGTTGTTAAAGCATCTGAAATAAAGCGTGTCCGAATTTACGTCAACTTTTTATGCTAACAGTTTTATAATTGCTTGCCCCACTCCAGTACATAGTTAATCGCGTCAAATCATTATAGATTGGGGGATAATGTTCAGATATGACTAGAAGTTGATGAATTATTATAAAAATGGCCATGTTTATTCATAATCAATCGATTTTCTTTGACACCCCTGCCCTGCTTTCGCAAAGCAAAAGTGAACCGGAAGTTTACCGACATAATCTGGTTTTGATTTTTTTCATGTGATTTTCGAATAATTTGATATTTTCTCATTTTATATATTTTAATCGCGAATAAATGGATCTGAACAAATTTACTTGAGATTTTAAATGAAATGTATATAAATATGTTTTTATTACAAACCGAAATGGTGAAAATGGTTTTCCCCGAATTCGGTGCAACAATTTGTTCCATTTGTCTTTTTTCATGCGATTTTTGAGAATTTAATGCGAGAATATCGCGGAATCGCGGCCTAGAGTGATCCCTGTGATTCAGTTCATGCTAAAATCAATTGGAGTGTGATACAATATATCGCTAACCAGTCAGACTGTGTTTTTTTTATATCGACACCGTAAACATGGCGGGTAAACAAACAGACATCAGGTCGCTGTTCGGAAAGTCTGCGTCAGCGACACTGCAAGCGGATTCGGCGAATCAGAACGGGTATGGCTGAACAACAAGCGTAGTTCCCAACCGCTATTAATTAGTTATGGCGTCTATTATTGGTCCAATGGAGACAAAATACTGAAGAGAAGTTCAGCAGAATATTGTTGTTGTTGTTGTAGAAGTTAATTCTCTGCGCTTATTTTTTTTGCCCACTCCCCGACGAATGTCTGCGTGGTAGGGAATAAATCTTAATGACAGTGTACGAGGACAGGTTGCAGACCATAATATTAAATGTGTTGTTAGATAATATGGCGCTTTATTTGAATAACAATAAAATATCCACAAGAATGCAAAAGAAATAAGTAATATCCAATTTTGTTTATCATATTCTCATATTTGTATATCAAAATGTTTATTTGGTGTCAACAAACAATAGTCTTAAAAATCTTCATTGTCCAAGTATTTAATGGTGAATACTGCGTAGAAAATACTATTCTATTCTATTCTATTATGTTAATTCAGACTGTAGCATTCACACTGTAGCACTGTAGCATTTCTTATCCTAGCACAACCAAATTTGTTCATGGGCTTCCTTATAGCATTATCTTAAGGACTGCATAAGCAATTTTGGTTCCTGTAACATATATGTTGCTGCGCTGTTCTCCGACAGCTCTTGTTATTACTTGCATTCCTCAAACAGTTTTGAATGGGTTGTTCCCAAACTTCATATATAATGCTCATAACTACTTATGACAGACCATATATATGTCTCTCTACATCACCCATTGTTGATTACCTAATTTGTTACAGAATTATGGCCCCATGTTTGACTTAAGCAGGGGTATTCATCACATTCAATGATAGTTCTAGTTATGATTGTTTTAAGTTTCATTCGCCAAACATCATCCCGTGGTCCGCCATGTGTAGTCCTGCAGAACTATATATATGTTCCATGAAGAACTTGGCACTTGTATCGGAAGAAGAAGAAACATTTGTTTAAAGGAAGTTAAACCACATGAAATGTGTTACATTCATGTTTAATTAACTATAACAAATTTGATAGAAACAATCGATGGCAATTATTTCTCCCCACAATACACTGCTTACAACATAGCAAATAACAACAGATTTCATGTTTTATTTGACATGAATCCCTGGGAAAATATTTCCTGTCCACCCACCTCAACCCACAGGTCACAGGGTTTAAAGTCAATTACAATGTTACTATAAACAGAAAAATGGTCTCCACTCAGTTACTTAAGTTAGGTCAGGTGCATTTAGTTGTAACGCGTCAGTGCATCCCTCTGAATTAGGATCAAAATTAGGAGTTGTTGTTACTTTAAATAAACATGTTTTCATGTTTTCTGCTATTTCTCGAGATGTATGAAGGTATTTATAATTTTGAAGGAAAACATATTGTAACTCAAACTTCATCTTTAAACATATATATCTAAACACACAATATAGAAAAGAACACTCTATTTTCCCCAATATTTTGATCCTTAGATCTTTATCAAGGAAGTTTTTCAGAAATACATTACATTTTTACATTTTGATCAGCAACACAGTTAAAAATGATATAATCATTCCTAATGTATGTTTCTTTAAAACGGACATGACGTCATAATGTAATGTTAACTGCCAAATGACGTTAACGTGCCAAAATGTGAGTACGGATAAAATGTTATCCTTGACGACAAAAACTTGAATATCTAAAAATTAACAAACAGGATGTCTATTCCACTAAACTAGACCTATAAGATAATGTGTATTTAACTTTGGTGTATTTGTGCCTTTCTTTGACCAAATAGTCAATATGCACTCTTTTCAAACAGCTCTTGTTATTATTTGTAGCACTACTTATACTTATTATATCCGCGCTTTCACAAAGTGAAGTGGGGCTGTATAGGAATCACGTTGTCCCCAACGTCAGGTCGCATCCTGTCCCGTCACACATTTTTGTCCCGTCGCGTAACACATTTTTAATACTTCCTTATCTCAAACACTTTTGAATGGATTCCAAACTTCCTATACTCATAACAACTGACAACCTTATGATCGTCCCGTCACACATTTTTGTCCTCCCGCGTCCCGTCGCGTAACACGTTTAATACTTGCATATCTCAAACGCTTTTGAATGGGTTTCTTCCCAAACTTCATATACTCATAACAACTGATGACCTTTTGTCCCTCTACATCACCCATCATTGATTGCCTAATTTATTACAGAACTATGGCCCTTTGTTTGACTTTAGAATTTTCCACTTTAATATTGTATAAATGACCTGTTAACATACTTTTTCTCAAACATTTTCGAATTGATTGTTCCCAAACTTAATATACACATAACAACTGATGACCTTATGTCCCTGTACATCACGCATCATTGATTGCCTAATTTATTTCAGAATTATGGCCTTTATTTGTCTTAGAATTTTTCACTCCATAATGAACTTCATGTGGCTGTCACTTTAACACTTTTCATGGCCTGTTATTACACCTAACATACAGTTCTCACGTGATGGTATGATATGTCTCTGCATTAATGGTTTTTTGATTCTGCAATTTTTTTTACAGAATTATGGACCTTTGGTTTAATTAGAATTTCTTTCACATTAAAAAATTAAGAGATATTTTAGACATTTTATTATTTCTGATTTTGCCCATCATCGGCTAGAGCAAAAAAGCGAGGGTATTCGTCACCTTCGGTGACAGTTCTTATATTTATTATTTTAATATATTTCAGTCAGGTGGGACCACTGTACCTCTGGAGGGGAACACCGTTCGCTTTATCGACAACTTCAGTATCGGAACACGAGGATCAGCTTCTGCTGAGTATCCTTTGCTATGTTTATCAATTTATAGTTTGTTATCTCACCAGGGGGGCGTCCGTGGCCGAGTGGTTAACGTCTCTGACTTGAAATCACTTACCCCTCACCGCTGTAGGTTCGATCCCTCAGGGGCCTAGGAATCTTTATGTGAGGAAGCTATCCAGCAGGCTTGCGGAACGTCGGTGGTTCTACCCAGGTGCCCGCCCGTGCACGAAAATTGCCCGGAGGGGCACCTGGGGTCTTCCTCCACCAATGGAAGCTGGAAAGTCGCCATATGACCTTAGCTGTTGGTGCGACTATAAACTCCAATTCAATTCAATTCAAGTTATCTCACCACCATTATGGCATAAAATAGGTCTCATTTGTCTACAGTCATCTGCTTATATCCGAGCTGTCTCTGAAATGAGGATTTGAGCATTAAAAGGGACACTGTCCGTAAGTAAGCAGATATTGAGTATAACCAAATAACTGTCAGATTTTTATTCAGTGAAATGTATACATTAAAACATGAGCATAGACCCAGATAAGTCTGTAGTAACACATACGTGAGTGTTTGTAAATAATGCAGTCCTGCAATAGTTACAGTATCTTCTGATCACGTGACATTCATTGGCGCAAAAGGTTTGCTATATAATACGTATTGCGTATAATATAAATGGACCGGTTTTGGTCAGTTGGGAGTACGCTCGACTGTTGCGCGCTGACTGTTATTACCCTCGAGTGTAATTTTAGTTTCAGCTGTGAGTTCAAACAGCTGTGAGTTCAAACTCACGAAGCGGTATTATTTTTTTTTGTACCACTATTGAATTCCGTCAAAACATCTTGTTTTTATTAGCTCTACTGGCCAAGGGCCAGCTTATGGGATGGCGAGTTGTCCGGCGTCTGTCTGTCCGTCCGTAAACTTTTACCTCGTTAAGACGATAGGGCCTTCATTTTCCATCCGATCTTTACCAAACTTTAAAAGGTTGTTAATATTAATGAAAGCTCGGACAAGTTCGAAAACCAGCCAGATCGGACCAGTAACAGCAGAGTTATGGCCCTTGATTTAGTTAAAAATGCTATATTGCTATATTTTGCCTCGTTAAGACAATAGGGCCTTCATTTTTCATCCTATCTTTACCAAATTTAACCACATTGTTAATATCAATGAAAGCTCGGACAAGTTCGAAAACCAGCCAGATCAGACCAGTAACAGCGGAGTTATGATCCTTGATTAAGTTAAAAATGCTATATTGCTATATTTTTCCTCGTTAAGACGATAGGGCCTTCATTTTTCATCCTATCTTTACCAAACTTTACCACATTGTTAATATCAATGAAAGCTCAGACGAGTTCGAAAAAACAGCCATATCGGACTAGTAACAGCGAAGTTATGGCCCTTGATTTAGTTAAAAATGCTATATTTTGCCTCGTTAAGACGATAGGGGCTTCATTGTTCATCTGATCTTTACCAAACTTAATCGGATTGCTAATGTCGTTAAAAACTCGAACAAGTTCGAAAACCAGCCATATATCGGACCAGTAACAGCGGAGTTATGGCCCTTGATTTAGTTAAAAATGCTATATTTTGCCTCGTTGAGATGATAGGGCCTTCATTTTTCATCCTATCTTTACCAAACTTTACCACATTGTTAATATCAATGAAAGCTCGGACAAGTTCTAAAACCAGCCATATCGGACCAGTAACAGCGGAGTAATGGCCCTTGATTTAGTTCAAAATGCTATATTTTGCCTCGTTAAGACGACAGGGGCTTCATTGTTCATCCGATCTTTACCAAACTTTATCAGATTGTTAATATCAATGAAAGCTTGTACAAGTTTGAAAACCATTCATATCGGACTAGTAACAGCGGAGTTATGGCCCTTGATTTAGTTCAAAATGCTATATTTTGCCTCGTTAAGACGATAGGGGTTTCATTGTTCATCCGATCTTTACTAAACTTTATCAGATTGTTAATATCAATGAAAGCTTCGACAAGTTCGAAAACCATTAATATCGGACCAGTAACAGTGGAGTTAATGCCCTTGATTTAGTTCAAAATGCTATATTTTGCCTCATTAAGATGATAGGGCCTTCATTTTCATCCGATCTTGACAAAACTTTATCAGATTGTTAATGGCAATGAAAGGTCAGTCAAGTTCGATAACCAGCCAGATTGGACCAGTAACAGCGGAGTTATGGCCCTTGATTTTGTTAAAAATGCTATAATTTGCCTCGTCATGCGATAGGGCCTTTATTTTGCATCTGATCTCTGCCAAACTTTACCAGATTTTATGACTTTCTTTTTTTATATACATTTTTTTTAATTTTTATTTATTTATTTTTTTTAAATCTTTTTTTTTTTCATTATTTTTTTTTTTTTATCATTAATTTTTTTTTTTTTTTTTTTTTTTTTTTTTTTTTAGCTCTATGTTGGACCAGTCGGACCAGTAAAAGAGGAGTTATGGCTCTTGATTTAGTTAAAAATGCTATATTTTGCCTCGTAAATACGGTAGGGCCTTCATTTTTCATCTGATCTTTACCAAACTTTACCAGATTCTTTAGTTATGGCCCTTGATTTAGTCAAAAAGATGTTTTTTGGCTGAAACTTTCAAAAAAACGTAAATGGCAATCACTCGCTTCATTGATGTTATAAGAGCCATGTTAGCCAGTAGAGCGTCCACAGGCCCACTTGGGCCTCTTGTTTAGTAGAAGTTTAGTTTGATCTGCGAGTTTAAACTCACGAAGCGGTACTTCTTTTTTTTGTACCGCTATTGAATTCCGTCAAAACTTGTTTTTATTTAGTTACTATTTAATAACTGTTTGTGTTTAATGTTAGGTAATGTAATTATTTTGTGTTCTATAAGATAAAAATTATGAACATTGTCCCTTTAAATGAGCATAAAGCAAATATCAACAGCATGTATATTATTTATTGTCATTGTATGACTGCTTTGTAATCTTATTATACCCCCGCTTTCACAAAGTGAAGTGGGGGCTATATAGGAATCCCGTTGACTGTAACGTCGCGTCCCATAACACATTTTTGTCCTGTCCTGTCACAAAACACTTTTGTTCCATCTCGTCGCGTAACAATTTTTATGCCCTGCCACGAAATGGTGAGGGCATAAAGTGTTACCCTTGTCCGTCCAGACATACATCCCGTTTTTACATTCAATTTTTTTCTCAGATACCAAAAGCCGTACAGTTTTCAAACTTCATACACACGTACATCTATATGGCAGCAATATGTTCCTACCCAAATCAGGTCAATATAAATGACCTTGGCCTACTTTTTACACTTTGTTAATTTACATTAAACTTTTACATTCAAGTTTGATGCATTCAATTTTTTTGTTAAGTCCATTACTTCAACACCAGATGCCTTACAGCTTTTAAAATGTACAAATGTTTATAACTACATGACGGCAAAATGTTTCAATGAAAAGTAGGTCAATATGAATTACCTTGACCTACTTTTTGCACTTTATTAATTTACATTCAAGTTTGATACATTCAATTTTTTTGTTTAGTCCATTTCTTCAACAACAGATGCCTTACAGCTTTCAAAATGTACAAATGTTTATAACTCAGGACGGCGGAATGTTTGAAAAGTAGGTCAATATGAATTACCTTGACCTAATTTTGGCACTTTGTTAATTTGCATTAAAGTTTTACATTAAAGTTTTTAGCTCTACTTATATAAGATCAGCAGAGCTTATGCCGCGGTGCGCCGGTCCGTCCGTCAGTAAACTTTTTTTGTGGCGACTACTCCTCTGAAACTACAACAGATTTTCATGAAACTTCACAGGAATGTTGCTCTTGATGTCTAGTTGGTCCTATCAAAAAATCAGGTCGGCTGGAAATTCAAGATGGCCGCCACGGCTAAAAATGTTAGAAATGCGATTTTGTGGCGACTACTTCTCAAAAACCATAAGTGATATTGATTTGAAACCTTTACCAAAAGGACTGGCATGACATGTAGTTGGTCCTAACCAAAGTGCATTTTGATTGGGTGTCAAACATGGCCGCCCAGTGGCCATCTTTGTTTACATAGAGTTATATAGGAAAAATTGTGGCGACCTCCTCTCGAAATAATTGACAGATTTTCATGAAACTTCACAAGAATGCTGCTCCTGATGTCTAATTGACCTAGCAAACTTTCAGGTCGGACGGAAATTGAAGATGGCCACCACATCTAAAAATAGATTTTTAAACAAGAGATTTTCGAACTTGTCCGAGCTTTCATTGACATTAACAATCTGGTAAAATTTGGTAAAGATCAGATTAAAAATGAACGCTCAATCGTCTTAATGAGACAAAAGTTAACGACATAAGCTCTACTGGCCGAACTGCTAAAAACTAGTTGTTACGACTACTTCTTGAAAAATATAAGTGATATTGATATGGGACCTTTTCTGAAATGATCAGCATGAAATTATTTTGATCCTTGTCGAAATTATTTTGATTCAACATTTTTTGCCAGCGGCCATATTTGTTTACATAGAGTTATATAATAAAAACTTGTAGCAACTACTCCTCTGAAACTAATCGACGGATTTTCATGAAACTTCACAGGAATGTTGCTCTTGATGTCTAGTTGATCCTAGCTCTTTATCTAAAAATAGATTTAAAAAACAAACAAATTTGTAGCAACTACTTACTGAAAACTATAAGTGATATTGATATGGGACTTTTTCTAAAACGATCAGCATGACATGAGTTTGGTCATTGTCGAAAATCGTTTCAATTCAACGTTAAACATGGCTGCAGCGGCCATCTTTGTTTACAAAGAGTTTCATAGTAAAAGCGTGTAGCGACTACTGCTATGAAACTACTTGGCGGATTTTCATGAAACTTCACAGGAATGTTGCTCTTGATATCTAGTTGATCCTAGCAAAATTTCAGGTCGGCTGGAAATTCAATATGGCCACCACGGCTAAAAATAAATTTAAAAACAAAACAAATTTGAAGCGACTATCTCTTGAAAACTGTAAGTGATATTTGATATGGGACTTTTTCTAAAATGATCAGCATGACATGGTTTTGGTCCTTGTTGAAAATTATTTTGATTCAACATTTTACATGGCTGCCACGGTCATCTTTGTTTACATAGAGTTATATAGTAAAAAATTGTAGCGACTACTCCTCTAAAACTACTTTACAGATTTTCATGAAACTTCACAGGAATGTTGATCTAGATCTCAAAAACCTATCAGTAGAGCTTCAAGGTCATTGACATCTTGATTATTATGTCCATTACCCTGATACCAGAAGTTGTACAGCTTTTAAATTTCATACACATATCTGTATGACATCAACCTGTTCCTACCTCAAAATAGGTCAGTATCAATGACCTAAACTGTTAACTTTGTTAATTTACATTACCATTTTACATTCAAGTTTTATATAATGTCCATTATTGAGACACCTAAAGCCACACAGCTTTCAAACTTCATACACCATTACATCTATATGACATCAATACATTCTTGCAGAAAAGCAGCTCAATATCAGTGACCTTGACCCTTTTTTTTTTTCTTTTTTTTCTTTTTTTTTATTCATTTACATTTAATTTGCTGGGATTTTTAAATGTTCAGGTATGTAAATATTAATATTTCACTCCAGTATTTACTTGGTAAAGCACTCTCAAACTGAACTAGAAAATATTTTGTCTTCTATAACTTCTGACCTCCCATGGAACCCAAATTGTTATGGCCCGCAAAATGTTGAATAAGTTTGTGTGTAAGCTGGTGTATATATATCTATATCTTTTTACCTCAACACAATTTTCTGTTGGGATTCATTATAGCATTATCTTATTAGATGGATGCATAAGGTGCAAACGAATCCTGGGTACCCGTAGAGCCCACCTTATCAAAGCCTATGAAATATGCTATAATTTAATAATTTTGGTTTACGTAATCGTCCAATCTGTTGTACTGACCATACGTGTTACTCTTCTTATTCTTGGCTCAACTCACTCCCCCCCACCCCACCGCCACTCCCCCCACCCCACCACTGCCACTCCCCCACCACTGCCATCCCACTCCCCCCCCCCCCCACTGCCACTCCCCCCACCACTGCCATCCCACTCCCCCCCCCCTCACCCTGAACTGCAGAGTTGCTGCAGATTCTATTGTAGACCCTCCATTTATGCTGGAGCCACGTTATAGTTTTTCTGCCACTGCTCTAGTGATATGAGCGAGATGGCACCTGAAACAATGCAGGGGTCATGATGAAGACAAATGAGCATGAACAAAAAATGATAAAATAAACATGAATTTGTGGGGGTTCTTCCCCTCCAATGGGATCTGCAGTGGCCCTATTCTTTGCCCCAAACGGGGACCCCGGAACCACACGTGGCTTATGTATTAATGTCCTAGTATATATGTTTGCAAAACAAGTCAATGCACTGTAGACACCATGCAACCCATGTCTAATCTTTTGATGATATGATTTGAAAATTCCCGTTAGTAATATGTATGGGGGAAAAGTTGGTCAGAAATGTCTATCATGTAAAGGGATTCTAGAATAAAAAAAATAATTCTAACTTTACATACCATATAATATGAGACCAAAAATGCATAATTTAACTTTTAAATCAGACATTATTTAATGATTTTCTTTACCAAGAAAACCAAAGTCTGCATGTCAGTCAATCGATTAATGCATTGAATTTTAATTTTTATTGTGATTTTGAGTATTCCAGTGTGATTGAAACAGATTAACTTGCATCTTTTGGCAAGTTTTAAAAAACTTATTTCTGAAAAAATGGTGGGAGGAGGTTGTGGCATTTATGAGGGATTATACTGTATACTAATAATACTCTAATATAATAATGGGAGGAATATATATTAGTTTAACACAATAACATCCTTAACACTCTTGTAGATACTTTCTAGAGAATGGTTACGCTGTGATATTTTTACACAGGCATCGTTCATTGGAGCCATTCACACGTCACCTACCTCAGCTCCATCTACTGGATGTTTTGGAAATGAAGTCAGATGGAGACCAGCAACTGCTAGGTACTAATGAAATGTGTCGAGTCAAATGAGTAGTGCATAATTGTCTACACTAGAAGAGAAGCTAAACATGGAAGAATGGCAAGAAAGTTCAAAAAAATGTTTAAAGGGATGGCATTTTGTGTTATATAAAAACTTACATAACCACAGACTTATAATTTATAATGGTTTTAAAGTATGATTTATGAAGTGGAGGGAAGATCTATAGTTTTTGTGCTTTCTACATGTCTGTATGTCACAAACTTTGTCCAGACTAGTTCTCCTAATCCTTGGCCAGATTTCAACGAAACTTGGCAGGGGTGATCAGTATCAAGCCTAGTTGCGCATATCATTGTCGTTTTTTTGGTTGAATGGTTTTTGGCAGAGTTATTGACCTTTAAATGTTTCAATACACAAACTTTGTCCAGACTACCATAGTTCTTCTGAACCCCTGGCTGGATTTAACCAAACTTGGTAGGGATGATCAGTACCAAGCCTAATTGCTAATGTCGTTGTCGTGTTATGGTTGAATGATTTTCGGTGGAGTTGTGGCCCTTCAAAGGTTTAGTTTATGCACAAACTTTGTGCAGACTAGTTTTACTGAATACGTGGCCAGATTTCAATAAAACTTATTAGGAATGATCAGTACCAAGCCTTAGACTGCGCATGTCGTCGTTGTGTTCCAGTTGAATGCTTTTAAGCGGAGTTGTGGCCCTTCAAAAGTTTTAATACACAAACATTGTCCGGACTAATTTTAATGAAAACATGGCCATATTTCAACCAATCTTTGTAGGAACGATCAGTACCTAGCTTAGTTGCACATATATTCATTTTGTTCTGGTCGAATGTTTTTTTGGCTAAGTTATTATGGTCCCTTATACACAATCTTTGTCAGAACTAGTTCGCCAGAACCCCTTGTTGGATTTCAACCAAACTTGGTAAGAATGATCAGTACCAAGCCTAGTTGCGCTGCATACCATTGTCATGTTCAAGTCAAATGTTTTTTGGTGAAATTATGGCCTTATAAAGGTTTTAATACACAAACTTTGTCCTGACTATTTCTTTGGAGAAATTATGGCCTTATAAAGGTTTTAATACACAAACTTTGTCCTGACTATTTCTCCTGAAACCCTTGGTGGATTTCAACCAAACTTGATAGAAATGATCAGTACTAAGCCTATAGTTGCACATGTCGTATACAGATCGCCTGCCAGCACAGTAATCATCACCAAACATGTACGGATATCTTTTTTAGTCATCATAGTGTCGGTACTAGAGTAGAATTTTATATAAAACATTTCACATAGCATAATATACAAGTACTGAATACGACAGTGAGTAGAGACATACCAGTATGTGTTTACTAACAACAACCTTTAGTTAATGTACATTTCTGTGGTATTAACTGACAGTCTTTGTTCTTCTTGTAGTAAAACCTGAATACAATTCCAAATTGCTCAAAGTTGTCCAGAAGTACAAACAAGTTGAAAGAGAAGGGAGGTTACTCTCACTAGACTTTACAACCCTGATGGATTATCTGCACCTGTTGAGAGCATGTTCACAAGCGCTTGATGTGATTGGTAAGCAGGCATGCTTATATCTTGCTGCAGCTGTTTCTGACTTCTACATTCCTAAGGATAAAATGGTGAGTCAGCAATTTTTTTCACCCTTTTGGGAATGGTACCGGTACCCATTCAATAGGGAAAATTTGCGGCGTTTTGGCTTAATTTGGGAATTTTTCACTATCAAACAAAAGTAATATTGTATGCATAAATACACTGCAAAAACATTACCATGTATACATTCTCTTGTAGTATTTCATTACCCTCACCTAAAAGAATATAGTTCCCCACTTCTCTTTAATAAAGTTTCACTAGAAATATATTTTAAAAAAAAAGAAAAAAAAAGAAAGAAAAAAAGAGTTTTTTTCACTACAACTGGGGAAAGAAACCATTGAGAATGGTACCATTTTTCAGTACCACTTATATAAGGAAAAAAACACTGAGTAGTGTCCCTTTAACCAACAAAAAAAATGGTGAGTTATGTCCCTTTAATGCACTTATGGGTAGTTTCACAGGGAATAGATGCGTTTCTTTACCCCTGTGGTTATGAAGTATAATCTTGTAATTTTCCCATTTATTCTCATTTGAAAAAACTAACTCCAACAAGTGCAGCCTGATTGCTACCAAATATTAGTGCTGGGTATTGCATCCAAAAAACGTATCGCGATATATTGCGATACAAGAGTCTGTTTCGCGATACGTATCATAATATATCGTCTTGTACAATTGCGTTGATAATTTCAATAGACTTTTCCGATTTCCTGGTGTACTTCGATGCAGTTGACATAAAGTGATGCAATGTTGGTTTTGCTTGTGAATAAGAAACATTACGCAGGGCAGTTCCGATGTCGACAAAATATGTCTACTTTCTGTTTTGAATTTGTATTCAACGACGAGTAATTTCTTTACAAGTGAGTTATCAAATGTGTTGTGCTCCTGCCGGAGCAATTACAAAATGCAACATTGCCCAGATCTACTATTGTAGCACCCATAGATCTACCATTGTAGCGCCCCTAGATCTACCATTGTAGCACCCCTAGATCTACCATTGTAGTGCCCCTAGATCTACTATTGTAGCGCCCCTAGATCTACCATTGTAGTGCCCCTAGATCTACTATTGTAGCGCCCCTAGATCTACTATTGTAGCGCCCCTAGATCTACTATTGTAGCACCCCTAGATCTACTTTGGTAGCGCCCCTAGATTTACTGTTGTAGCGCCCCTAGATCTACTATTGTAGCGCCCCTAGATCTACTAATGTAGCCCCCTAGATCTACCATTGTAGCGCCCCCTAGATCTACCATTGAAGCGCCCCTGATCTACCATTGTAGCGACCCTAGATCTACCATTGTAGCGCCCCTAGATGTACCATTGTAGCGCCCCTAGATGTACCATTGTAGCGCCACTAGATTTACCATTGTAGCACCCCTAGATCTACTATTGTAGCGCCCCTAGATCTACTATTGTAGCGCCCCTAGATCTACCATTGTAGTGCCCCTAGATCTACTATTGTAGCGCCCCTAGATCTACTATTGTACCGCCCCTAGATCTACTATTGTAGTGCCCCTAGATCTGCTATTGTAGTGCCCCTAGACCTACTATTGTAGTGCCCCTAGATTTACTAATTGTAGCGCCCATATATCTACTAATGAAGCGCCCCTAGATGCACCATTGTAGCTCCCCTAGATGTACCATTGTAGCGCCGCTATATCTACTATTGTAGCGCTCCTAGATCTACTATTGTAGCACCCCTAGAGCTACTATTGTAGCGTCCCTAGATCTACTATTGTAGCACCCCTAGATCTACTTTTGTAGCGCCCCTAGATTTACTGTTGTAGCGCCCCTAGATCTACTATTGTAGCGCCCCAAAATCTACTATTTTAGCCCCCAAGATCTACTATTGTAGTGCCCCTAGATCTACCATTGTAGCACCCCTAGATCTACCATTGTAGCGCTCCTAGATCTACCATTGTAGCGCCCCTAGATCTACCATTGTAGCGCCCCTAGATCTACCATTGTAGCGCCCCTGATCTACCATTGTAGCGACCCTAGATCTACAATTGTAGCGCCCCTAGATGTACCATTGTAGCGCCCCTAGATCTACTATTGTAGTGCTCCTAGATGTACCATTATAGTGCCCCTAGATCTACCATTGTAGCGCCCCTAGATGTACCATTGTAGCGCCCCTAGATCTACTATTGTAGCACCCCTAGATCTAATATTGTATTGCCCCTAAATATACTACTGTAGCACCCCTAGATCTACTATTGTAGTGCCCCTAGATCTATCTTTGTAGCGCCCCTAGATCTACTATTGTAGCACCCCTAGATCAACTATTGTAGTGCTCCTGGATCTACTATTGTAGCACCCCTGGATCTACTATTGTAATGCCCCTAGATCTACTATTGTAACACCCCTAGATATACTGTTGTAGCACCCCTAGATCTACTATTGTAGTGCCCCTATATCTACTTTTGTAGTGCCCCTAGATCTATCTTTGTAGCGCCCCTAGATCTACTATTGTAGCACCCCTAGATCTACTATTGTAGTGCTCCTGGATCTACTATTGTAGCACCCCTGGATCTACTATTGTAGCGCCCCTAGATCTACTATTGTAGTGCCCTAGATAAACTACTTCAGCACCCATAGATCTACTATTGTAGCGCCCCTAGATCTACTATTGTAGTGCCCTAGATATACTATTGTAGCCCCCAAGATCTACTATTGTAGTGCCCCTAGATCTAAAATTGTAGCACCCCTAGATCTACCATTGTAGCGCTCCTAGATCTACCATTGTAGCGCCCCTAGATCTACCATTGTAGCGCCCCTAGATCTACCATTGTAGCGCCCCTGATCTACCATTGTAGCGACCCTAGATCTACAATTGTAGCGCCCCTAGATGTACCATTGTAGCGCCCCTAGATCTACTATTGTAGTGCCCCTAGATGTACCATTATAGTGCCCCTAGATCTACCATTGTAGCGCCCCTAGATGTACCATTGTAGCGCCCCTAGATCTACTATTGTAGCACCCCTAGATCTAATATTGTATTGCCCCTAAATATACTACTGTAGCACCCCTAGATCTACTATTGTAGTGCCCCTAGATCTATCTTTGTAGCGCCCCTAGATCTACTATTGTAGCACCCCTAGATCAACTATTGTAGTGCTCCTGGATCTACTATTGTAGCACCCCTGGATCTACTATTGTAATGCCCCTAGATCTACTATTGTAACACCCCTAGATATACTGTTGTAGCACCCCTAGATCTACTATTGTAGTGCCCCTATATCTACTTTTGTAGTGCCCCTAGATCTATCTTTGTAGCGCCCCTAGATCTACTATTGTAGCACCCCTAGATCTACTATTGTAGTGCTCCTGGATCAACTATTGTAGCACCCCTGGATCTACTATTGTAGCGCCCCTAGATCTACTATTGTAGTGCCCTAGATATACTACTGTAGCACCCATAGATCTACTATTGTAGCGCCCCTAGATCTACTATTGTAGTGCCCTAGATATACTACTGTAGCACCCCTAGATCTACTATTGTAGCACCTTACTTACTGTAGCACCCCTAGATGTACTATTGTAGCGCCCCTAGATCTACTATTGTAGCACCCATAGATCTACTATTGTAGCACCCCTAGATGTACCATTGTAGCGCCCCTAGATCTACCATTGTAGCGCCCCTAGATCTACCATTGTAGCACCCCTAGATCTACTATTGTAGTGCCCCTAGATGTTCCATTGTAGCGCCCTTAGATTTACCATTGTAGTACCCTTAGATCTACTATTGTAGCACCCCTAGATCTACTATTGTAGTGCCCCAGATCTACTATTGTAGTGCCCTATATCTACTACTGTAGCACCCCTAGATCTACTATTGTAGCGCCCTACTGTAGCACCCCTAGATGAACTATTGTAGTGCCCCTAGATGTACTATTGTAGCGGCCCTAGATGTACTATTGTAGTGCCCTTAGATATACTGTTGCAGCACCCCTAGATCTACTATTGTAGCACCCCTAGATCTACTATTGTAGCGCCCCTAGATGTACCATTGTAGCACCCTTAGATCTACTATTGTAGTGCCCCTAGATCTACTATTTAGCGCCCCTAGATCTACTATTGTAGCACCCCTAGATCTACTATTGTAGCACCCCTAGATGTACTACTGTAGCGCCCCTAGATGTACTATTGTAGCACCCCTAGATCTACTATTGTAGCGCCCCTGGATGTACTATTGTAGCACCCCTGGATGTACTATTGTAGCACCACTAGATCTACTATTGTAGCACCCATAGATCTACTATTGTAGCACCCCTAGATCTACTATTGTAGCACCCATAGATGTACCATTGTAGCGTCCCTAGATCTACTATTGTAGCGCCCCTAGATATACTATTGTAGCGCCCCTTGATCTACCATTGTAGCGCCCCTAGATCTACCATTGTAGCACCCTTAGATCTACTATTGTAGCACCCCTAGATCAACTATTGTAGTGCCCCAGATCTACTATTGTAGTGCCCTAGATCTACTACTGTAGCACCCTTAGATCTACTATTATAGCGCCCTACTGTAGCACCCCTAGATCTACTTTTGTAGTGCCCCTAGTTGTACTATTTAGCGCCCCTAGATCTACTATTGTAGCACCCCTAGATCTACTATTGTAGCACCCCTAGATGTACTATTGTAGCACCCCTAGATGTACTACTGTAGCGCCCCTAGATGTAATATTGTAGCACCCCTAGATCTACTATTGTAGCGCCCCTGGATGTACTATTGTAGCGCCCCTAGATGTACTATTGTAGCACCACTAGATCTACTATTGTAGCACCCCTAGATATACTAGTGTAGCACCCCTAGATGTACTATTGTAGCACCCTAGATGTACTATTGTAGCACCCCTACTATTGTAGCGTCCCTGGATGTACTATTGTAGCGCCCCTAGATGTACTATTGTAGCACCCCTAGATCTACTATTGTAGCGCCCCTGAATCTACTATTGTAGCACCCCTGAATCTACCATTGTAGCGCCCCTAGGTCTACCATTTTAGCACCCCTAGATCTACTATTGTAGTGCCCCTAGATGTACCATTGTAGCGCCCTTAGATTTACCATTGTAGCACCCCTAGATCTACTATTGTAGCACCCCAAGATCTACTATTGTAGTGCCCCTAGATCTACTATTGAAGCACCCCTCGATCTACTATTGTAGCGCCCCTAGATCTTCCATTGAAGTGCCCCTAGATCTACTATTGTAGCGCCCCTAGATGTACCATTGTAGCACCCTTAGATGTACTATTGTAGCACCCCTAGATCTACTATTGTAGCACCCTAGATCTACTATTGTAACACCCCTAGATCTAGTATTGTAGTGCCCCTAGATCTACTATTGTAGCGCCCCTAGATCTACTATTGTAGTGCCCTTAAATATACCATTGTAGCGCCCTTAGATCTACTATTGTAGCAACCCTAGATCTACTATTGTAGCGCCCCTGAATCTACTATTGTAGCACCCCTGAATCTACCATTGTAGCGCCCCTAGGTCTACCATTTTAGCACCCCTAGATCTACTATTGTAGTGCCCCTAGATGTACCATTGTAGCGCCCTTAGATTTACCATTGTAGCACCCCTAGATCTACTATTGTAGCACCCCAAGATCTACTATTGTAGCACCCCTAGATCTACTATTGTAGTGCTCCTGGATCTACTATTGTAGCACCCCATGATCTACTATTGTAGCGCACCTAAATGTACCATTGTAGCGCCCTTAGATATACTATTGTAGTGCCCCTAGAACTACTATTGTAGTGCCCCTAGATCTACTATTGTAGCACCCCTCGATCTACTATTGTAGCGCCCCTAGATATTCCATTGAAGTGCCCCTAAATCTACTATTGTAGCGCCCCTAGATGTACCATTGTAGCACCCTTAGATGTACTATTGTAGCACCCCTAGATCTACTATTGTAGCACCCTAGATCTACTATTGTAACACCCCTAGATCTAGTATTGTAGCGCCCCTAGATCTACTATTGTAGTGCCCTTAAATATACCATTGTAGCGCCCTTAGATCTACTATTGTAGCACCCCTAGATCTACTATTGTAGCACCCCTAGAACTACTACTGTAGCACCCCTAGATCTACTATTGTAGCACCCCTAGATCTACTATTGTAGCACCCTTAAATCTACTATTGTAGTGCCCTAGATCTACTATTGTAGCAACCCTAGATCTACTATTGTAGTGCCCCTAGATCTACTATTGTAGCACCCCTAGATCTACTATTGTAGCACCCCTAAATCCACTATTGTAGTGCCCCTAAATCTACTATTGTAGCACCCCTAGATCTACTATTGTAGCACCCCTAGATCTACTATTGTAGCACCCCTAGATCTACTATTGTAGTGCCCCTAGATCTACTATTGTAGCACCCCTAGATCTACTATTGTAGCACCCCTAAATCCACTATTGTAGTGCCCCTAAATCTACTATTGTAGCGCCCCTAGATCTACTGTTGTAGCACCCCTAGATCTACTATTGTAGCACCCCTAGATCTATCACTGTAGTGCCTTTTTTAAAGTGATTCCAAACACACTATAATGCTGTTTTGTTTTTAAAATTTCTCAGTCACTTGAATGTGATAAGCAAACACCAGATATTATTGGAAGTACGTCTATTTTTAACTATGATGGTGCCCACTTCCCAATATGTGTAATTACGATTGTATTACAAACACGGGAACCATACAAAGTTAAAAAAAGATCTTAGTTGCAGATTACGATTTACTTTCAAAACCAAACACATTTGTAGAGAAAACCCGGTACGAACCGGTGTGCTAAAAAAATATCACGGTACATATTATTTTGAGGTCCGTACCACAATACACCGATAAACCGATAATACCGCGCAGCACTACCAAATATGCATCAGTTATCCTGTTCTATTGTACCCAATCACAGCTGTAGCTCGCAAATCCTCAAAGACAGTCAAATTCATAAACAAACAAAATTGTAACCGGTATGTTTTCTCCTTAATTTAGTTAATTTCGTAAAATTGTTTTGAATCATCATGATCATCTGTCTGAATATATACCAGATGTGATTCCAGATGAAAATGGTTGAGTTAAAGGGACGTCCTGGGTAATCTTTAAATTTTTATCAAGCATTAAAATTAGCATCTATTTATTAATCCAGCATAATATTGACTTTAAACCTGCTTGCATATAATTAAATAAAAAAATGAGTTTTCATGTATTTTTCTTATTTTACCATAGGTTTCAATATATTATTGGTGCAAACATAACAGTTAGTATTATGAAGAAAAACATTGCTTTATACTATTTTTATAATTAATATTAACGATTTCCAAAGTTATGTGAAAAACTAACGGGACGCCACAAGTTTTAAAAAAAGCGAGATTGTTATGCGTCCCTTTAATTGTGCAAATACTCGCATAGATGTTTGTTCCTATAGGTGATTTCTATATTGCAGCCACAACACAAGATACAATCATCCGGTGGTCCATTACAACTCTCTCTTGAGCTGGTGCCCAAAATGCTGGAAGCACTTGTGAAAAACTGGGTCAAGTCTGCTTTTGTTATTTCATTCAAGGTTTGTGGATGGTTATATAACTTGAAATTAGTGAATGTTATGTTGTGGTATACATATAAATCATTTGAATTCAGTTCATAATCTTGTAACCCATCCAGATTTAGGCCAGGGGAATTTTTTTCTAAAAATTGTGAAATTCCCTAACCTGGTCATTTTGTGAGAAAAAGCACGATAACTGTCTAATTTGTGAAAAAAAAGTATTGAAAGATTAATTGTTAAAAGCGATATTAAACTCAATACATACATACATTATTGAAACAAATACATGTATAAAATTATCAGCACAATTGGGTACATTTTAGATACACTTTCTGCTATAAATGTATCAAAAACATTATAGAGAAAGTATATATAAGAAGGGTAAATGTCGTTTACAAAAAAAAGAAAAAAAAAGAAAAGAAAATACTGCGAAAAAAAATTAGCCACAATTGTGAAAAAAATAACCAATTTTGAATTTTGAAGTAGTGATGTCAGCTCCTGTTACAGAAAGAAAAAAATGTCCTGTAGGAATTCAGTGTTTTAGGGAGGTGGACGACTTTATCATTTACTAACTGAATTGGCATAACAAGCATACATGTACATATAAGCCATGTATGACTGTAAAGCATCATATCAATTAATTTTAATGATTTAGGCACCTAAAATTAAAGCATTGAGTTTTACCAACCAAACTATTTAACCATACTTAACTTGATTCCTTTATGGGGCCTAGTTTGGTGCATATGTACATCGAATATGCAACTGAAACTCATTATGATAGTGTGATGACACCCATAATAAATATATACAGCTGTAGTACAGTCTTGTTTTGTGGTCTCACAATACTTTTATTTAACCCTTAACTCGCTAAGCACGACTATAATAGCCTTTTATGACCATTGTAAACCCAGATCACCCTGCTCTGGCTTATCAGGGTTTACAATGTCTGGCTGCTGATCAGTCATTTTCCCCAAAACACCGCTTTGTCACATAAATGGAATGGTCTTAATTCAAAGAAAGAACAGTCCATTATATATATATATGTAGCGGGTTAAGTGTTAATAATATGTAGAATTTCCAGCAATATGAATTAATGTTGATTAAAACAAGAATAATACACGGAGTCGTCATGTTTTCCAGTCCAAACATTTCCATAAATAATGATTCAAGTGAACTTAATATGCACCTTATTTCATCTGTCTGACTGATTGTGGCTAATAACTTCCAAAGTATAAGGTCTACAACAATGAAACTTTGTAAACATCTTAGCATGATCCAATGAATACATCTGATAAAGGCTCATAACTCTCTCATATTCCCCTTAAAAAAAGGTTTAACCCAGAAATTAACATTGCCCTTTACCAGTACAAGTGATTGTGGCTAATAATTTTCAAAGTATTAAGGTGTACAACAATGAAACATTGCAAACATCTTCAGCATGATTCATTGAATGCATCTTATAAAGGCTCATAACTCTCTCTGATTCATTTGTTTTAAATAATTATCCTTTGAAAAGGGTTTAACCTGGAACTAAACCTTGCCTTTTACAAGTGATTGTGGCTAATAACTTTCAAAGTATTAAGGTGTACAACAATGAAACTTTGCAAACGTCTTCAACATGATTCAATGAAGACATCTTATAAAGGCTCATAACTCTCTGATTCATTTGTTTTATAGAGATTATTTAACTGCTGGGATCGATTATAGGGAAATCCTTCATGAATGGTAGACGTGTGGTTCTTTTCACGAACGAGCGCACGAGAGTGAGTGAAAAAACAAAGCACGTCTACCATCAAGTGAAGGATTACCCAATAATCGATCCCAGCGTTAAATAATCTATTTATTACATTTTAAATTTCGTTTTTCAAACAAATATTCGCTTTATTGAGCGTTATCGGCGGATGACATCGACGTCAGCAACACTTTATTGACGTCACGACTCAACGTCGCAACGTTAGTTATTGTGTTCTGAGTGAGCAACGTTAGTTATAATTGTGTTCTGAGTTAGTTATTAATATTTAGCGATTGTGAATATTCTTGCACTGAGAAATCCCGATCTTTCACGCAGAGAAATGTAATAAAAATTATTATCCTTTGAAAAAGGGTTAATCTGGGACTTATGTGCACATTTTATATGAAACTGGAGCACATTATGAGGATTTTCTCTTGTATTTGCTTATAGGCACCTATCACATTTTCATATCACCTACAGTCCCTTTAAAGGGACACACGCAATCCTGGAAGTGCTTATCAAGATTTGAAATTAGCATTTCGTTTCATTTAGCCAGTTTCAGATTTTAAACCTGCTTGCATATATAATTTAATAAATTTTAGAGTTTTTCGTTTTATTAGATATCAAAAGGTTAAATATATTATTGGTGCAATATAATCAACTGTTAATAATATGTAAAAAACAATTTGCTTTAAACTACTTTCATAATTAATATAAATGATTGAACAAGACAAGTTATGTCTAAAGGGACTAAAGCCGTGAGTTTTTAACGAATCAGGATTGCCATGTGTCCCTTTCAAAAACAATGCTAATGAGTCGGACATAATACTACCACATGTTATATACATATTTAATTTTTTTAATTGGCAGTTGGAGACGGATCCAGACTTGCTAATTGGCAAGGCCCACCAGGCCATAGACAAATACCAACATCAGATTGTTATTGGCAATGTCCTGACCACAAGGAAACATGAGGTGGTCATTGTCTCTGCTGGTGGAGAACTACAGTGGATAAAACTCGACCAGGTCGATATTGACAATGGTGTGGAAATAGAAACAAAAATCGTGAGCAACCTGGTAGTGAGACATAAACAGTTCTGCTCAGATTAATGATGTTGACTTCCTAATGAGGAATAGCAGTGAGTTGTCTCCCCTGATATTAAACTCTCCCCAAACAACCAGGTCCAACTATTTGGTTCACCTCTGTTTTTATTGTTGTTTCGCTATATATTAGTATACAGTTCAATACCCCATTATAAACCATTGCACTCTTTTTTTCTATTAAAAATTAAATGTGTTTAAAAGTTGTAAATATGTATGAAGAAAAATACCTTTTCAAGTCGTTGCCTAAAGTCATATTGTTTAAAACAGGAACGTTTAATAGACGTTCCTGTTTAAAATGATATTTATGCAAGAAATATTATTGAAAATACACCATCTTATTGCAATATATAGAGAATATTTGTTTCTTTTGAGTGAATATAGGGTTTATTATTCACAATAAACCAACAAATATCCTATTTATTATATACTCACATCCTGGAAATTTATGCAGAAAAACTACAATGCGCCAAAACAATGACGTCGATAACGTCAACATTGTAACGTCATTTTTAGTAAAAACATGTTATATTTTCAAATGTGAAATATAAACAATGAAATATAAGGTTTTATTTTAATGAAATATAAGGTTTTATTTTAATCATAAAATTCACAATCACTGGAAAGTATATAATACAATGATAAACACAAAGGAAATCAAGTATCAGGACCGCGTTAAGAACAGCAAAGCGTGCTGATACGGCTAGAAGGGAGGTATTTACAGGTCACTGCTATCTCCCATTGATGAAGTTAGAGATTAGGTAGTTCATTATTTATTAATAGTATATCTGCCATACAAGGATATCCCATTGATGAAGTTAGAGATTAGGTAGTTCATTATTTATTCAAGGATATTCAATATTTGTTGAGCTTGCTTATAGTGTTTCATTTACCCATACTTTGTGTTGGTGCACCCTGGGATGAAAATTGAAAGTGATCAGTCTCGATCAGAAGTGTGCCAAACACTTGTTCACTAGACGACTGCTTCACTGCGCAATTGTGCAGTTGGGGAAAAAAATGCTCCTGCATAAAGTTTTTTTTAACATGGCCATATTTTTAGAAGAAAAAAAATCTGTATAATCATGTTCATTTTTAGCTCTACTGATCAGAGATCAGCAGAGCTTATGCCGTGGTGCGGCGTCCGTCGTCCGTCCGTCGTCCGTCCGTCTGTCCGTCTGTCCGTAAACTTTTATTTGTAGCAACTACTCCTCTGAAACTACTGGATGGATATTCATGAAACTTTACAGAAATGTTGCCCATGAAGTCTAGTTGATCCTAGCAAAAATTCATGTTGATGTGAAATCCAAGATGGCCGCCACGGCTAAAAATAAATTTTCAAAATACAAGTTTGTAGCGACTACTTCTTGAAAACTATAAGTGATATTGATATGGGACTTTTTCTAAAATGATCAGCATGACATGATGTTGGTCCTTATCAAAAATCGTTTTGATTCGACGTTAAACGTGGCTGCCAGCGGCCATCTTTGTTTACATAGAGTTATATAGTAAAAACTTGTAGCGACTACTCCTCTGAAACTACTTGGCGGATTTTCATGAAACTTTACAGGAATGTTGCTCTTAATGTCTAATTGATCCTAGCAAAATTTCAGATTGGCCAGAATTTCAAGATGGCCGCCACAGCTAAAAATAGATTTTTAAAAAATAAGTTTGTAGCGACTACTTCTTGAAAACTATAAGTGATATTGATATGGGACTTTTTCTAAAATGATCAGCATGACATGATGGTTATCCGAGTCGAACATTATTTTGATTCGACATTAAACATGGCTGCCAGTGGCCATCTTTGTTTACATAGAGTTATATAATGAAAACTTGTAACGACTACTCCTCTGAAACTACTTGATGGATTTTCATGAAACTTCACATAAATGTTGCTCTTGATGTCTTATTGATCCTAGCAAAATTTCAGGTCGGCCGGAAATTCAAGATGGCCGCCATGGCTAAAATAGATTTTCAAAATACAAGTTTGTAGTGACTACTTCTTGAAAACTATAAGTGATATTGATATGGGACTTTTTCTAAAATGATCAGCATTACATGATGTTGGTCCTTGTCAAAAATCGTTTTGATTCGATGTTAAACATGGCTGTCAGCGGCCATCTTTGTTTACATAGAATTATATAATGAAAACTTGTAGCGACTACTCCTCTGAAACTACTTGACGGATTTTCATGAACTTCACAGGAATGTTGCTCTTGATGTCTAAGCAAAATTTCAGGTCGGCCGGAAATTCAAGATGGCCGCCACGGCTAAAAATAAATTTTCAAAAAACAAGTTTGTAGCGACTACTTCCTGAAATCAAAATCAATCAGTAGAGCTTCAAGGTCATTGACCTCTTGTTGTACAAGGGCAAACTTTTTTTTGCCCTTTTATAATCATACTTGTCGATGATTGCAAGTAATGATAGACATATTTAAATAGTGTTTGCTGTAGCTTTTAAGTCGGTTATAACTTTGGTTTCAACAAAAAAATTAATTTAACTTGACCATTTAAAAAAACAATCGCTCACCTGAGTAAATTTGAACCAATAAAACACTCAACACAGTTGTTATTAGATTTTCTTTAGGATCCAGACAAATAGGATGGGGCAAATTCTGACCACTTGGTTCACCATTTCAACAAACTTGATCCAATACATATATATAATTTTACCCCAGGTTCAACATTTGTACAATTTTTGTCTAGGATCAGTAGACGATGGTACATGCAAACTATCTGATTCAAAACTTGTGGTTTCAGACAAGAAGATTTTTAAAGTTTTCTGCTAGGCTCGCGTTAAGCATTCGCCAAATCGCCATAGGCGAAAAGAAACCCGAACTGGCGAATGAAAATCGTAAGAAATACATATCAAATTCGCCAGACATCGGTGGTCTGGCGAATCCAAATTTCCGACCGATTTTGTCTAAAATCTCGGAAAATCCCGAATTCTAATACACAAAGTCTTTCACTGTTTATAAAGCCACTACCCCGCTGGGTGTTGTTAGCTAATTAGCGACAATCAATTTGGACTGATAAACTAATTATCGCAGTGTTTATTGAAGACCGCAGTCATTTATTGTTTCTATTGTCACTGTGCGATAGACTCCGCCCACTGTTCCGCCTCTTGCTGTCAATCAACTTGTTTGTGACCCCGCGCTCAATATTATCCACATATTAAACTGCGTTATCGAGCCGGGTAAAACATTAAAAATAACGTGGCGCCCTCTAGCGGCCAAAATACGTTTGCTTACGAATTAATAAGCTGGAGATGCCGTCGGTGTTTTTCGAACTTTACGATCACTGATAAGACTAATTAGTTGTACACACGGTAGCGTAAACTGGAACAATGGCAAGTGTGAACCGATGTTTGATCGACTGTCTCTGAATTGGGATAATTTATGGTTGAACAATCAACATGAAAAAATGCAAAAGGTGCGCTTACTCAAAATATTGAGGTACAATTTTAGAATGAAGTGGCTTTTATTACTTACTCTGAGCATGATATTCGTGGTGTATGTGGCATTTCTGAATTTTGTCTCACAATGCAGCGCGATCTTTCTAGCTCCTTTGGAACTCCTGTTAGTTGAACTTGTTTTATATGCCTCAGCTTAGCCTTGCATTTTTAAATATATTTTAATATTTTATTTCTATGAATGTTAGTAGGCCTATATTTAAATACATTTAATGAAAATACTAAATGGTCTAATCAATGGTGACAAGAGTCTGTATTTTTTATATTTTCTTATTATATGCATGCATTTATTGTCCTTTTTTAAATTTCAGTCGACATTTTTTAAAAATTAAAATAGCATTATTAAATTAAATACAATTTTTAAAACTTTTTGAATATTTTATAGCTCCAATTGTAATTATAAGTAATTGTAAGCACTAAAGCTGAATGCATTTGATGTGGACATATTGATACCCTATACATGTAGGTTAATAAAGCATACTTTTTTAACTTACTATTGATCTGTACGCAAACGCGAAGTTTTAGCGCCTCCAATTCGTTCAAAAATATCTAGGCAAAAGTCTGGCTAAAGACATTCTAATCTGGCTAAAGGAATTTTTAGGGCTTTAGCCAGATTTGGCTAAAGGGTTTAAAATCCTAGCGCTAGCCTAGTTCTGGTATAGTTATATAGGGAAACTGGACAGATGAACCCGGTTTGAACAATCTTAATTAATTATTAAATAATTACTGCTAATAATTAATCAATTATTTTGAAATCCATGAAGCAGTTTCAGAAGAGAATATTTTTAAAGTATTCCATATAGAAATGTAGCAAAAATAAGCCCCGCCCTCTGACGGCCTTGTTTTTCGACGAATCAACCCGGCTTGAACAATCTTTGTAGAGGGTCACCCAAACAACATTTCTGTGAAATCGAGCCAATAGTTTTAGAGAAGAAGATTTTTGAAGTTTTTCAGCTTTTTTTCTTTCGGTTGCCATGGCAACCAGAGTTCTGCATGGATTTCCATAATTTGAACAATCTTGAGAGAAGACCACCCAAGGATCATGGTGAAGTTTCGTCAAAATTGGCCAAGCGGTTTCAGAGGCGAAGTTGTTTGAAGCAATTATGGATGGACACACGGACGGACGAAGGGCGATCCCAATAGCTCACCCTTAGAGCACAGCTAAAAAAGATAAATAAATCTCCTGGACAATCATGTTCATTTTTTTATAGGGGTAAACTCGATGGTAGACGGGTGTTTTTTTTTTCACTCACTCGCGTAAGAACCACACGTCTACCATCTCGTGAAGGATTACCCTATAATCGATCCCAGCAGTTAAATAATCTCTACATAGTATTTTATGATTTTACTTATAAAAATTGAATTGAAATTTGAAAAAGTGTAAGGCCATGTAAAGAAAAGCTATGTGTGTCCCAATTAGTCGCATGAAAACAAGTGCGCCAATCACATAGATGAACCGTTTCACACTGAATGAACTATTGCACCGTCACATGACATGACTTTTTGCTGTGTCTCTCGTGACGTCGCAGTCTTAAAAAAGGCGCGTCAAATGATATCACTCTTTGCTGTCACTCTCGAGACGTTTCTCTTTGCTGTCTTGAGAAAAGCGCCTCAATGACACAGATCACTATTGCCCGCTAAATGTATTATTGCACGGTTATGGAATGAACTATTGCGAGGTTGGCGTATTTCCAATCAGAATGGTCAAAACACATAACTGCTTCTAGGCCAGTGAAAAATGCTTAAATTTTATGGTACGAGGGGCATTCAAAAAGTTTTGAGACTGGCTTCGTAAAATAAAACAACATTTTTTTGGACAAATAGTCTATTTTAATCCTTCAAAGTATTCGCCCTTAACAAGAAAACACCTTTTTTAAAGGAGATATCCATGACCCGAAAGCCGCAGAGTAGTCTCCCCTTGGTATACCCTTCAGACACTGATGTACCGCACAGCCAATGGCGCTTCTCGAGTTATAAACGACGTCCAGCGAGCATCTTTTTCAGCTTTAGAAACAGAAAAAAGTCACATGGACTAAGATCCGGCGAGTATGGTGGGTGTTAAAAGTCAATATCATTAGGTCTGGCTTGTCTCTTAAACACCAAGCAATTGACGATAGTGAAACTTTCCATCAAACTTCTTTTTTGCTTAAAAAGTTAAAGTAAGGAAAATACCATCATAAGAATGAGAAATACATTTGTGATTGGCTTTAACATAAATGAAATGTATACATAAAACTCCTTCAAGTATGTGTGTTTGGAGGCAATATTTTGTGGAATTTCCACATTACCACCAGAAAATCTATTTGTTGTTAGGTTTACAATTGAATTGGGTTTTAGGGCATACCAACACATGAAAGGTTATATGGTGCCTAACAGAAATGAACATACCAGGCTCATCCTCCATTTACATCAAGATAAAATATGGAGAAGGGCCTAGAACTGCAGAGTTGCGGCAAATTCTATAGTAGACACTCCATTTACGATGGAGCCACGTTTCTGCGTTTGCATACGCGGTGTCATGATGAAGACCTTGAATGAGCAAGATGATTTTTTTTTAAATATTTATTTTTATGCATGAAAATATGCAAACTAGCCAACCTGAATTATCTTTATAATAAGCTCAAAATAATGACAACAATTAAAATGTTGTCTTATTAGATGGAATGAAAAAATATTAGGACAGGAAGCAGCCTGACAGACAGCCATATCCCCCGCTGCTATGTATGGCGTTGACTGATATTTCAGACATGGGTATTTGTGAGGTGTGTGCATGTAAGATTGATGTACACTACCAAATTATTTTTTTCGGTCGCCAATGGTGACCCATTTATTCTCCCCGTAATTTGGCATGTTGTGGGTCGGGGACCATCCCACCGCATGCCTTACAAAAAAACAAATCTATAATATTATACTATACATAAAACAGTCTATTAAATCATTTTAGAATTATTTTATTTTTAGAATTTTGCAATTCTTGGTTTCAAGAATCTCATTACTCAATGAGTGATACAAACAGTCTTAATAACATCATAATAGCATGACGTGATGTCATAATAGCATGACGTTATGTCCTAATATCAGGGTATGATGTCATAATACCAGAAAGTGATGTCATGATAGAAGTAACCAAATGAAATTATGAATGAAGCATTCTGGTTGGTTCAGTGATAAAAATTGAACCAATGAAACCAGTTAATTTAAAGCTCATTACATTCTCAGAACACACTGAGGTTTTACTGGAAATTGAGTAATGAGGTTCTTGAAACCCAGAAACACAACATTCTAATAAAATAATTCTAAAATGATTTACCGTAATAGACTGTTATAAGTGTTAAACACACTAGAGCTCTATAATTTGTATTCAATAGGTGACCATCTGTATAAAAGTTTTGTTTTTTTAAAGATTTAGCTTGTTTGTGTTGTGTTTTATCTCTATTTCTACTGTTTTTAGGGGAAAAGATACAAAAAAATAAATAATAATAATAATAAAAATAAGCAACGACACTGCGCACCGTCTATAGTAGACACTCCATTTACGATGGAGCCCACATTTGCATAGGCGGGGTCATGATAAAGACCTTGAATGAGCCTGATAAAAAGTGCCAAAATAAATGAATATGAATGAGGGGTGAGGGGTTGGTGGGGACTTCCTGCCCCTCTGCATGTGACAGTGCGTTTGTGGAGATTGTAGTGGTTGTATTCTACCGAGGCAACCACAAAGTGCAGTAACTCCAAGAAAAATCATCAAACCGGAACGCGACGACAATATGCGCATCTCCACTTGATATTGATGCTTCCCAGCTAGTTTCGCGAAATTTTGACAAGAGGTTATAGAGAAGTAGCGCAGACAATAATTTTCTATAAAACATTTCTAAAGGCCATAACTATATGAAAAATTATCAAACTGGAAAGCGATGATAATATGCGCATCTCCACTTCATATTGATGCTTCCCAGCAATTTTCGTGAAAGTTACTGAGAAATAGCGCGGACAAAAGTGTGACGGACGTATGAACGGACAGACACTATTACCATATCCCCTTGCCTTTGGCCTTTGGCGAGGGATAAAAAAAAAATACACTTAAAGGGACACAAGCCAATCTTGAAGTTTGTATGAAGCATTAAAGTTAGCAACCTCGATTTATTAATCTAGTATCATTTTAACTTTAAACCTGCTTGCATATAATTAAATACAATTTTCAGTTTTCTTCCTTATTCTACCAAATGTTTCAATATATTATTGGTGAAATATAATCAGTAGTCAGTAATATGTAACTAGAAATGTGTCCATAGGAAGCGGATGCCCCCACTTAGGTCACTTTGCAATAGTATTAAATTGAATTGATTCGGATTTTACTGTGCACCAACACATGAAAGGTTATATGGCGCCTAACAGGAATGAACATGCCAGGCTCATCTTTCATTTACATCAAGATAAATAATGGAGAATGGGCCTCGAACCGTCTAACCTGCAGAACTGCAGAGTTGCTGCAAATTCTATAGTAAACACTCCATTTACGATGGAGCCACGTTTGCATACGCAGTGTCATGATGCCATAGCATTTTGATAATGAACATAAACACTGATAAACATGTTCCACTTAGGTGCGCATCTTCACTTGATGGTCGACATTCTTGTAAAGTTTGGTGACCATGGGTTAAATAGTTATGGAGGATCACGCAACACAAGTTTTTCAGGCCCTATTTTGACGAAGTCAAGGGCCATAACTTTGCATTTTTTCGTCCAAAATAAAAACGAAAACCCAGGTGCGCATCTTCACTTGCAAGTTTTAAACAAATCAAGATTGCCATGTGTACCTTTAAAATTAACAATAACAGATAGTATTTTATTGTTTGTAAAATTTCAGAAAATACATAGAGCGGGTGTACGTATTTCCGACCAGTATCTTATACCGAACAAATTTTTAAATACTTTAAACTTCAATTCATTTGCACCAATTCCGGGAATATGATGTCATAAAATTTACGTCATAACTTTTCTCTTTCGTCGGAAGCCATTTTAGAAGTCCTGGTTGGTTTTGCTTTTGACAAATTTTAATTTTGTATTCAGCCACGTGTTTCACATAAGTAAAATTACAAGTTTTCTATTTTTACAAAGTAAACTTTTTAGTTTCTGTAACATTTTTAGTCCTGTCCCTAGAACATTCCCAGTTAATTTTAACATATAGATACACATACTTCACTCGTGATACACTCATTTTTAAGCTATGACGTCACACAGCTGAGGTAGAGGGGTGTTCGGAATAAGATGCCAAATTATGACCACTGTTCTAATTCGGTACAAATATAAGATTTTGACGTATGATATTTTGATGTCAGTTTAACTTAAACTATATTTACAAGTGTATGTAATGTAATGTATAAAGTATAAACAGATGAATGTGTATAATTCCAGATGTCATTTTAAACAGTATTTTCTATAGATTTAGATCTAAATAAACTCTGGCAAACTCTAAATGTTGGTGAATTTGTAACAAAGAGAACATTTGCGAGAGTGCTTAAAGATGCCTGGCTAAAGAGCACAACTGTAGAAGCTGCCGTTAAAGGCTTTATTGAATCAGGACTCTTTCATCTAAACCCAGAGTAACATATTCAATCAAAATTGAACCTAGCATATTGTTTCAATGTGGTAGCACCTCAACCGAACTTGTCTCCGCCATCTCGACTCCTCCTACATCGAATGTCGTGGCAATACCTCCCTCTAATATTGTTATACCCTCTGTCAGTGATGCCGTGATACCTGCTGTCAGTGATGCCGATATACCCTCTGACAACGATGCCGCGATACCCCTGCCAATGATGCCATGATACATCCTGCCATCGATGTCGTGATACCCCGTCCCTAATGTCGTTATACTCATTGATAATAATTCCGTGACACCCCCTGATTCTGATGTTGTAGCCCCGCCTACCTCTTATGCCATTATACCGTCTACCTCTGGCACAATGATACCGTCTGGCTCTGATACTGTGACACCGTCTGCCTCTGACATCGTGAAACCGTCTGTAGTGGTACCAGTTCTCTCACCTGCCTCCACCGTTCAGTCTGGGGATGATTCACCTTTTAGCAAATATCTTCAAATTCCAACACCAAAGTCGTTTGTTGCCGAGAAAAAACCTCGCAGAGTCAGTATGCCCAAAGCAATAACCGGATTGAAATATAGACAATTATCAAGAGAAAACATTGAGAAGAAGGAAAATGAACTTAAAGAAAAACAACAACAGAAGGAAGAGAGGTTACAGAAAAGAGTTCTAAAGGCCAAAGAATTGCAGTCGAAACGCGCAGAGTTTGCAAAGAAACGTGAGCAGAGAGAGTCAGAGAAACAGTGTTGAGCCGATCAGAAACGAAAAAAAAATGGAAGAAAATATTCTTAAAGAAATAGAGACGTCAGATTCTGATGATAACATGCAAATCGATGCTAATAAATTTTCTGCTTGTGAGAAGGAGTATGATACTTCATACAATGTACTAACTGTTTCAGGCGGTACCACATTGCTTGTGTAGCAACAAAGTTGGTATGCGGACTAGAAGAGTTACCTTTCGAGTGCAAGTATTGTTGAATTGAAGATAGACACGTATGCTTTTTCATAACATTTTAGTGAAAGTTAAAAAGGTTGTTAAATATGAATTTCAGATATGAGTACATGTACCAGTATATATTTGGTCAATATATTATCAAATAATTGGTAATTTCTAACATAGCACAGTTAGCAATATTTTGTGTTTAATTATTTCTAGAGCCACTCGATTATAGTGACGGTAATTTTTTCCTTCTTGCATTGACCGCAGCACGATATTCTTACCGTATGAATTCAATCAATATACGCCGACCTGGAAACTATGTTTTATTAAAGACTCTTTGATGAATATAGTTTTTCTATTTAATTTTTAAATAAAAGAGCTGACTTTTTATGCAAATTATCGGCGTATATTGGATTCATTGGTTGAAATCGGTCAATATATGTTATATCGGTCAAGAACACAAGAGCGACTGTCACTACAACTGTCTGTCAATGAGTATTTCAATATATTTTTAAAATCTAAAAATGTTCGGAATTGCAATCACATTCGTTCGGAAATAAAATCTTTGTTCGTAAAAACAATCACTTGGGCTCTTGATATGATTTACCTTATCTTCATATATAATAGATTCCAGTAGTTCGTAAATACATTCAAAGATAGCTGATCATTTGTTTTATAAGACCAAGTCAAAGTATCCGCGAAAAACTGATTCTTTTTCCGAAAAGCATAAAATCTTGCTTGAGTGGTCGGTAATTGGTGCACCCGCTCTACCTTATATTTTCCTCACTAAGAAAATGAAAACATTCCCAAAAAAAAGAAGAAGCTAAACGCAAAACTTAAGATCATTTCCAAGTGGCGATATCATAAAATTAAGAAAACGTGAATTTTGAGGGATTTCCTTTTCAATCTTAACTAAACTTGGTTGTTTTTGTAACAAAAACATGTCTCCCCCACACTCCCAGTGTAATGCATATGAACCAATCTGGCTGAAAGTTGCGCTCTGCACGGCGTCTGGATACGGTGAACATTTGTGCCAAGATATAATTTCAAAATCCCTCAAGCGGTTCAAGAGATATGGAGCGACACTAAATATAGTTCATATGACCTTCGACCTCTAAGTGTGACCTTGACCTTGAACGGATGTGGCTGGAAGTTGTGCTCTGCACCTCGTCTCGATATGGTGAACATTTCTGCCAAAAAGCCCTCAAGCGGTTCCAGAGATATGGAGAGGACATGACTTGTGACAGACAGACAGACAGACAGACAGACAGAAATCCAAGCTAAAAACAAGACATAACTAGAAATTGTTATTGTCCATGGAACAAAAACGTATGGCTCCCCCACTCGCCCGAACAGAGATAATTGACGACTCTAGGTCCAACCGTTCTCTATTGATCTGAGATCGTTTTGATATTCAATATCCCCGTGACTGTATCTACTATCTGTATCAGTAAAGCCACATAAAAAAATATGTGTAATTCAGGTAACCTGGCCGACCCTAAAACTTTGCCAAAATATCGAACTCGAGGTATAGTAATTTAACATATTAAATTCATTACTGAGAAAAAAAAAAAAAAAGCCTGCCTACCTACCCTATTTTTTTTGCCAGTGTTACCTGAACACACATATTATTTTATTTCGCCTAATATCTACTGGTCATGACCAACCATCCTTCCAAGTTTGAGGACCCTAGGTCCAACCATTGTCTAGTTATTGATCGGACATTGTCTATTTATTGATCGGGAATCAGTTTGATAGTCAAGGTCACTGCGACCTTGACCTTCGACCTAGTGATCCCAAAATCAATAGGGGTCATTTATTGGTCATGACCAACCATCCTTCGAAGTTTGAGGACCCTAGGTCCAACCATTGTCTAGTTATTGATCTGACATCGTTTTGATAGTGAAGGTCACTGCGACCTTGACCTTTGACCTAGTGACCCCAAAATCAATAGGGGTCATCTGCTGGTCATGACCAACCATCCTTCCAAGTTTGAGGACTGTAGGTCCAACCATTGTGTAGTTATTGATCGGACATCGTTTTGATGGTAGATGTCACCGCGACCTTGACCTTTGACCTAGTGACCCCAAAATCAATAGGGGTCATCTACTGGTCATGACCAACCAACCTTCCAAGTTGAGGACCCTAGGTCCAACCACTCTGTAGTTATTGATCGGACTCGTTTTGATAGTCACTGCTACCGCGACCTTGACCTTTGACCTGGTGACCCCAAAATCAATAGGGGTCATCTACTGGTCATGACCAACAAACCTTCCAAGTTTGAGGACCCTAGGTCCAACCATTCTCTAGTTATTGATCGGACATCGTTTGACACAGACAGACCTTCAGACAGACAGAAAGCACAAAATCAACATGGCTCCCCTACCACACTTTGTGTGGGGGAGCCATAATAATCTTTGAATAGTTTCTTACTGTATAAATGAGACATTTTGATGAGGTCGAGACAAGATTCTATGGAACAGAGTAAAAGTAATATGCAAAAGCACATATAGACTTTATGCTCCTGTTTAAATGCCCCTGCGGTTGTTGCATTTTACAAAAAGAGAGCACTTGTACGAGGCCATAATTATTTATTTTTTTACATATTACTCCTCTTAGATGCTTTGTAGGCAAGTGTATTTCATCTAAACTAGACCGCATAATAAGTAAAAAAATAAAATTATGGCCTTATATTACTGCCCCCTTTACAAAGGGGGGTGTTTATTAGGAGAGGAGAGTTTATAGGTGGGTATACGGTAGACAAAGTTAAACATCCGTAGTAATAATGTTTGTTTTGTTTGTTTGTATATGGTGTTTTTCGTCATTTTCAACACAAGTAAGGTTATATACGACGGTAGATTTTTTGTGGTGGAGGCAGACCACCCACTTTTTCTGGGTAGAACCAGTACTGTACACCTGCTCACCTGGACGGATGGCGGGAGGTGTACAGTACTGGTTCTACCAGGAAAAGTGGGTGGTCTGCCTCCACCACAAAAAATCGACCGTCGTATATAACCTTACTTGTGTTGAAAATGACGTAAAACACCAAACAAACAAACCTACAAACAAACATTATTACTATGGATGTTTACTGTAACTAAGATTATTAAGAATAAAGGTATAATCAAATCATTTATTTTAATACAACTGTTTTAATAACAAGAACGATGATAAAATAATACCTATAGTAAAATGTTGATACGCTTTATTTTGATTCACAACTTCTCTTCCAATTTTTGGCCTCCCTATGCTTTTCTCAAGACAAGAGACATTATAAAAACAGAATCTTTCATGGGTATCTGTCAAAGATTAGGAATTCCAACAAGAGGTATAATTGTTTTTTATCGAAACCGAGGTTCTGATTAAAACATTTATACCGAGGGTTGGATACCCATGACTGATTCTTTTTCTTGCATATCATTTACATTCTGCGCATTGCTACTACATTTTGCATGTTTATTTACACAATGACTGTCATTGTTGATTTCAGCGCTTGACTTTTATCTTCCCCCATATGTAAGATCAGACTTTCCATCACCCATCCCGTATCCGGAATGCAAGAAAAATTATTTTGTGACTAAAATGTAATCTGTTATTGTTACTGTCAGATCATATGTCATATGGTTTTTAAATTGATAATGTATCTCACTCGAACTTTTAAAAGAGGCTAAAAGTCATTTTCCAATGGACCTCGCAATAAGTGAAAGCACTTGACCAATCACAAAAAATTAATTGTATCACTTATATAATAGTGCAGGATAAACATTAAATACACACATTGGATGTTGTAAGTAATCTATTTTTACAACACTTAAAAAGCTGCATTTTAAAGAAAAACAAGAGGCCCAAGAGGGCCTGTGCACGCTCTACTGGCTAACCTGGCTCTTATAACATCAATGAAGCGAGGGAAGTTTACGTTTTTTTGAAAGTTTCGGGCAAAAAACAGCTTTTTGACTAAATCAAGGGCCATAACTAAAGAATCTGGTAAAGTTTGGTAAAGATCAGATGAAAAATGAAGGCCCTACCGTATTAACGAGGCAAAATATAGCATTTATACTAAATCAAGAGCCATAACTCCTCTGTTACTGGTCCGACTGGTCCAACATAGAGCTAAAAAAAAAACATTTAAAAAAATTAAAATTTCAAAAAAAAAAATCAATTTTTTTTTTCAAAAAAATAAAAATAAAAAATTAAAATAAAAAAATATAAAAAACGAAAGCCATAAAATCTGGTAAAGTTTGGAAAAGATCAGATGCAAAATGAAGGCCCTATCATATGACGTGGCAAATTATAGCATTTTTAACAAAATCAAGGGCCATAACTACCCGGTTCATAGTCCGATGTGGCTGGTTTTTGAACTTGACCCAGCTTTCATTGACATTAACAATTTGATAAAGTTTGGTAAAGATCGGATGAAAAATGAAGGCCCTATTGTCTTAACGAGGCAAAATATAACATTTTGAACTAAATCAAGGGCATTAACTCTGCTGTTACTGGTCCGATATGGATGGTTTTCGAACTTGTCCGAGCTTGCATTGATATTAACAATCTGATAAAGTTTGGTAAAGATCGGATGAACAATGAAGCCCCTATCATCTTAACGAGGCAAAATATAGCATTTTGAACTAAATCAAGGGCCATAACTCCGCTGTTACTAGTCCGATATGAATGGTTTTCGAACTTGTCCGAGCTTTCATTGATATTAACAATCTGATAAAGTTTGGTAAAGATCGGATGAACAATGAAGCCCCTATCGACCCAACGAGGCAAAATATAGCATTTTTAACTAAATCAAGGGCCATAACTCCGCTGTTACTAGTCCAATATGGCTGGTTTTCGAACTTGTCCGAGTTTTCATTGATATTAACAATCCGGTAACGATAGGATGACAAATGAAGGCCCTATCGTCTTAACGAGGCAAAATATAGCATTTTGAACTAAATGAAGGGCCATAACTCTGTTGCTGGTCCGATCTGTCTGGTTTTCAAACTTGTCTGAGCTTTCATTGATATCAACAATCTGGTAAAGTTTGGTAAAGATCGGATGAAAAATAAAGGCCCTATTGTCTTAACGAGGCAAAATATAGCATTTTAAACTAAATCAAGGGCCATAACTCCGCTGTAACTGGTCTCATCTGGCTGGTTTTCGAACTTGTCCGAGCTTTCATTGATATTAACAATCTGTTAAAGTTTGGTAAAGATCGGATGAAAAACAAAGGCCCTATCGTCTTAACGAGGTAAAAGTTAACAGACGACGGACACCATGCACACCATCCCATAAGCTCTGCTGCCCCCTGGCCAGTAGAGCTAATAAGTTCATCGCTTACTGCTTCAAGTAACAACAGTAAAATGCTCTTATTGCAAGTATACAGAGTCAAAACACAAAGTGTGCACATCTATTTTTGGAAATATTCAGAAAGTTGTAATGACAAATTTAGCAAAAAAGTTTCGAAATATTTAAAATGTAAAATGTATGTATTAATACAGTTAACTTTATATGAAAAGTTTCTTCACTAACAAAAAATTAGTCAAAGAAGAGCAAAACAAAAATTGCAAAATGCGTAAGTTAATAATATATTTTGCATGCAGTTAATTGCTGGTATTCTGGAATTTCTCATGAATGGTCAAACTTTGAACTTTTTCTCAATCAAAAAGTTAGAATGTCTGTACACATGATGTAATCTATTACAGTAATGTTATATTCGGAAGGATGTTGATTATACAAATTTGACTGCACACTTTCTTTTTTGACTCAGTATATTTGCTTACCGGTACTTAAAATGCTTTACAATATGAACATCAAATGGGAATAAAATGGAAATAAGTAAACAGTTTATGGCAAAACAAACCAAGAGGATGTTGAGTTATGTTCACCAGGCAAGTGTTATAGTTGGTATATTAAAGGTGAACTCCAAATTAGTCGGGGATTGACACCATAGACATACATTGCGTGACGTTTGAATTAATGAAGTTTTGCTTCAACTGCAGACGGAATTTCAGATGCACCTGTCCAACTCAGTAAAACTATTTATTTACTCCGACTCTGCCATTGGATCTACTGGGAGTTAATTGAGAATATAATTCCCTTGTCAACCCTATGAGAATCACGTTTTGAATGTTGCACTTCTTCAACTTTAGTTTCATCAATTAACTGTGTTGTAGTACTATTTTTATCTGTTTTTCCTTCCTGTTCACCTCTGACCTCCACGTCAGCTAGAACAGTTATCTGATTGTGTGTACCAGTCGTGACTTCACTGTGAAGTATCAATTCACCCTCAGTATCAACTTGTTCTGATATTTCACCTTTCACCCCATTTGTACTTGTCACATGTTCTCCACTGTGTGTCATGTGACCAGAGGTGAGATTACTGTTGCAATTTATGGAAGATTTTTCAGATTGCTTCTCGAGGTGTTCTGGGGAATAAATTTCAGAAACGGGAGGGTAGACACCATTCACAGCAGATTCGTAGGAACCTAGATATTGCTGAGACTCTGACTCGTACGATGATGCTTCAGATCCAGATTCAGAGGGCGCGAGACCACTATCCCTCTCTGTCATGCTCTCTCTGTCTTCAGTTGTCCTTTTTGGTACGGTGGCGGTGTCTGCCATGACAGGATCATCAGGATTTTCCTGCTTTTTTAAAATACTGAAATATAGATCATTTTAAACTCATGAAGTGAATTTAACTTTCACATTAAGTGAAGCTACACATTAACAACTAATTTTGTTTAAATAGATTAATTATCTGATCTATGCACTTTTATGGAAAAACGTTAATATACTACACAAAATTTGCTAAGGATCACTTTGATTCTTCCATATGATTTTATAAGAAATTAATTCACAATAACGATATTAATTTCATTGATACTTCAACAATTCCAAAATTTGAATCATGTCATGAGATCACATGAACATACACTGCCCTAAATAATTTCAGGTAAAATAGAAATGATGCTATTTATTTCAACAAGAAATTTAGACAGCAAAAAAGTGATCCTTAGCAAATTTTGAGTAGAATAATAATAATGGTAATGTTCACGATTTTAAAAATTCTTTCACCATTTGTCAAGCTGCTTAGAACTCTCAATAATGAAGCTTGTTTGAATATATATATGCCTGCATTCCCATCAAAAAAACTGAAATGGCTTTTTGGGCAAATCCAGATTCGGATGAGTTTGAGTCTAATGACATGTCTGTGCCCTAGTCAATACCATTAATTTTGGACTGATTTATAAATGTTGCTTACAAAGTGTTTAAAATTAAATTTCATTGAAATTTCAAACAACTCAATATAGTATCATGACACATAAGTTTTATACTTATTTTGTTTACATCGATTGGGAAACTAATTCTTACAACTTGTAATAATCACTTTCAATGGCTTCCCGACTAGTACCAGTCCTAAGCAATGTGGATTAAGTACCTTGCTCAAAGCCATGCCCAGGACCAAACCCACAACCTCTCGATCACAAGTTTGACGCACTACCACATTTACAACAAGTGAAGAGGAACTATTTTGTCGCCGTTTGTCATTTTATTGACTTTGTAGATCTAAATCCTTAGCCTGCTAAGGGCGACTACAATAGCCTTTGCGTCCATTGTAAACCAAGATCAGCCAGCGAGTAACTCGCAGGCTGATCAGGGTTTACAATGTCTGGCTGCTCATCAGTCATGGGCTAAGGTTAATAATATGGTTGGGGACCAAAAGGTTTTTCATCATTATAATAAAGTGTATACCCTTGTTCAGGCACTGTACACTGTTTGTAAGCCTCCTCTACCACAGTGCTGGAGAGCTGTCCTTCCAGGTATTGGTCAATCTGCTTACAGGTCAGGTTGGTCTGTAAGAACAGGTGCAGTGCAGTGTCTGACAGGTACAGGCTCTCGTCCACAACACTGCATAATGGCATTAAGGCAAAGTGAGTATATACGGAATCTTAAATTAGTGTTCAATTAATATTAACTTTGTAAAACAAGTTTAAAAATTGGATTCAAAACTACCTTAAACTACAGTGAATACAATTAAATGTATTTGTTAAATTAATATATTAAACAAGACCCTTCGTAAAATAATTCACATTGCTCACTTCTTTAACATCTTTCTGTGCCAGCTTCGACGACTTTTAAGTGAGAAAGTGTCGATTCTTATGGATGCGGGAGGTATAGACTACTGGTTCTACTCAGGAACAAGTGGTTGGTATGTCTCCACTACTAAAAATCGACGTTATATATAGCCTAAGATGTGCAGAAAATAACATAAAATACCACTCAACCAACAAATTACTATGGCAATGATATAAAGTGTAAAAAATACGAAGAACATGAACTATTGAACAACATGCAATGGGTAGACGTCCATAACTGCCGGTGTATTCTTTATGGACTGTGTGGTCATAAAACTGAATATGGTATGAACCTAGCAATATTTGTCATAGTGAGTTTTTCAAAAATCATTTTCACACATGCTTTATTTATTGCGTACAGCAGGAGCGCATTCACAAAAAGTGAACATAGCACGTCCTATCACCCCTTTCTGACCAGTGACGGTCAACAGTGTTTCTGCAGGTCTCAATTTTTTAGGGGTCATACTTGACCCCCTATAGAATAAACTGGGGGTCAATTTGTAAATATAGGGGTCATATTTTTTGGACATGCATTTTGATGAATAGACCATGTGATGTCAGATAAACATGTATTATTAGTCGATTAGACATCTTCGGTGGATTGGTCAGCAAAAAAAGGAACTGGCGTAATGATTTATTTTTGGTTTGTCTGCCATTTTAGCGCCATGATCATCTACAAGTTTTTATTTGCTTGTGTTTTTATATAAGCGTCTACCAACTCAGACCCACATTATAAACGCAGTCGATATGATGACGACAATAACGCGGAAAGTACAGACATTAGTTTAACCTGTTCTAAAAATAGACCAAGAATGAAAAAAAAAAATTCCAATCATGGGCCACAATGATGGCATTATAATCACTGTAAAATGAACAACATAATGAAACATAACAAAAGCCTAATTCTGATTAGCATAATAAAGTAAATTGAAATGAAATTATAGAAATAAGTTCAGCCATGATTCCTTACATTTGAAGCTTTTCAAGAAAGTATTACGACGATAATTTGACGGTTATTTCATTGCTAGCCTAGTCAATTTCATTGCGTCACGAAAAACGCACAAGCTGATTTATGTCGCGTCCCCAATCATTTTAGTGCGTCAAAAACGCAAGAAACGCGCTCACGCGGAAACACTGGGTCAACATTAAAAATATTGACAAAGATGGGTAAAATAGTTGTTTGTTTGTTTGAATGGAGTTTTGCATCATTTTTAGCACATGTTAGGCCATAATATTATATGACGGCCTTTTTTGTGATAGTGGCAAACCATGCGCTCTTTTTCCTGGGTAGAACTAGTACTATACTGAGGAAAAAAATATTAGCAAGTTTTTATTGCACCCTGGAAATAATACATTTTTGGTTGTAAAATCAAGAAACTATTGCCATAGACACAATATTTTATTAAACACACATCAATAACTGTCGAATATCTTAAAGACGTAACGAATAAATGAACGTAGGGGTCAAGCCCGTAAAGTCCCAAAATGTCAGTATATCTTGTATACAGTATTATTTCATCTAAAAAACTTGCTAAACTTTTTTCCCTCAGTATAGTACCATATACCTCTCGCCATCCGTAAGAAATTAACATTTTTTCACTGGGTACAATAGATTAGAATTGACAGTGTATGAGGTCAGAATTATACCTACTGACTTTACTAAGCAGGCTAAACAAATAGATCAATACATTAGGGTTAAAGTAACATATTACATCTACTTGCAACTTTATGTGGTACAGATATTTGAACAATTACTTAACAATATTTGTGATACCTCAGTACTTTTTTCCCTTTGGGATCATAATCCATACCGTCACAATTAGGAATTTTAACGCGATTTTTCATAAAAACTGGGAAAAAATACAGTAAAACGTTCGTTTTAGAATTGTAAAACTGTTTACAGTAACCAAGGGCAAGGTTATTTAAAAGCGTTTCATACTCACGCTGTCGCTACTTTATTTAATTATTTTCACTTGGGAATTTTGTCTCAAAATTGTGAAAAAATAAATATTTTGGCATGGGACCAAATAACAACAATAAAAACAGCCAAAAAAAATCGCTGTACCTGTATATCCAATCTCCCAACTCCTTCATCCTCTGCACCAGGAACTGTACCTCAAACCTCTCCGACCATTTCTTCTTTACAGGCAGATCAGGCATCATGCTGTGGTAGGAAGTACAATATATTATGCAGACAGGGACTATGACATGCTGTGGTAGGAAGTACAATATATTATCCAGACAGGGACTATGACATGCCGTGGTAGGAAGTACAATATATTATCCAGACAGTGACCATGACATGCTGTGGTAGAAAGTACAATATATTATCCAGACAGGGACTATGACATGCCGTGGTAGGAAGTACAATATATTATCCAGACAGCGACTATGACATGCTGTGGTAGGAAGTACAATATATGACCCAGACAGTGACTATGACATGCTGCGGTAGGAAGTACAATATATTATCCAGACAGGGACTATGACATGCTGTGGTAGAAAGTACAATGTATTATCCAGACAGTGACTATGACATGCTGTTGTAGGAAGTACAATATATTATCCAGACAGTGACTATGACATGCTGCGGTAGGAAGTACAATATATTATCCAGACAGGGACTATGACATGCTGTGGTAGAAAGTACAATGTATTATCCAGACAGTGACTATGACATGCTGTTGTAGGAAGTACAATATATAATCCAGACAGGGACTATGACATGCTGTGGTAGAAAGTACAATGTATTATCCAGACAGTGACTATGACATGCTGTTGTAGGAAGTACAATATATTATCCAGACAGGGACTATGACATGCTGTGGTAGGAAGTACAATATATTATCCAGACAGGGACTATGACATGCTGTGGTAGGAAGTACAATATATTATCCAGACAGGCAGTATGACATGCTGTGGTAGGAAGTACAATATATTATCCAGACAGGCAGTATGACATGCTGTGGTAGGAAGTACAATATATTATCCAAACAGGGACTATGACATGCTGTGGTAGGAAGTACAATATATTATCCAGACAGGCAGTATGACATGCTGTGGTAGGAAGTACAATATATTATCCAAACAGGGACTATGACATGCTGTGGTAGGAAGTACAATATATTATCCAGACAGGCAGTATGACATGCTGTGGTAGGAAGTACAATATATTATCCAGACAGGGACTATGACATGCTGTGGTAGGAAGTACAATATATTATCCAGACAGGCAGTATGACATGCTGTGGTAGGAAGTACAATATATTATCCAAACAGGGACTATGACATGCTGTGGTAGGAAGTACAATATATTATCCAGACAGGGACTATGACATGCTGTGGTAGGAAGTACAATATATTATCCAAACAGGGACTATGACATGCTGTGGTAGGAAGTACAATATATTATCCAGACAGGGACTATGACATGCTGTGGTAGGAAGTACAATATATTATCCAGACAGTGACTGACTGTTTACAACCTTCTTAAAGGTCCACTGCTTCATGGACAGTATGTAAAGTGTCAGTTTCCTTGCATTTTTTACTTTTAAAGCAGCATTAGCCGTAACTTTTAGCTTTTAAAACACAAAATAATTATGTTGACAAAACATTACACAACTACCACTATTGAAAATTTACTATATAGAAACGAGATACTTTGATGGAATTTAATATCGGCACAAAAAGTAAGTATCACTTCGTGTGATTGAACTCCAAGCCCCCACTATAATTACACTCACGGGTATTAATAGACGAGCATTTTACCAGTTGAGCTACAGTGTAAAGTTATGTGATGCAAACATTTTACAAACAATAAATAAAACTTTTATTTTTCAAATTCACAAATTTATTACTACAGACTTATTTGGGTCTATGCTCATGTTTTCATGTATACATTTCACTGAGTAATATATACTTTACTTATGGACAGTGTCCCTTTAATAAAATCAGTAATTTTTATTTTTAGAAATCACACATTATCTATTCGTTATTATTTTTCAGGAAGGTTTTCGTGTAATGTGGGTCCATAATTTTCTAGGAAGTTAAATATAATGCTTGTTTTTTTATTATAAAACTACTAGTAAAGGAACTAACCAGCCAAATAACGTAAAATTACACTAAAATAAAGTTTATTAAAACTCTATCCAGGTGTTCAGGTCACATAATAATGTATACGGCTAGATTAAATGTATAGGTTTATTCACAGGTTCTTAAAATACCTTATAGCTTTTACCTGATTGAATATACGTAGAATGAATTATGAGCTGTTAACTCTTAACTCCATGTTCCAGTTTTGGGGTTCCTGGCTCGTTAAAGCCGTTTAAATTGCATCTATAGAGTTTGGATTCTCAAACTATGTAAAATATTTATATACCTCGTCATCAGTAGGTTTAGAAATGGTGTACATCCGTTGTAACATTTGCCTGTTTAAGGCGGATAGGAAATTTAACCAAATGATATACCCGAAACTGTCAGATGCCTTTTGCCAGTACGCAAAATGAGACAACCTGTAATACTTTAAGCGCCAACCTAGTGGATCCATGGACATCTTCCCCTGATTTTTTTATGACTTCAGAAAAAAATAATCCTGGACTCAAGCCCATATTTGGAAGAACACTGAGATCTAATAAATCTGAAGAGACAATTGAAAAATATTTAAATTTTCCTATCCATTTCTGGTTGGAAATTTATAAAAAATCAATAGCGGTAATTCTGTTGTGCAAGCATGACTGTGTAACAATAGGCAATTTGAGTGAGGCATTCAATTATAATCATGTGTTTATATTGAACAACTAGCATCAAGGAAAATAATGCACAATGAAGCCTTCAGGAAAACCATTAAAATGATGATGTTTATATGAAATATATAGGGATGTTCGGTTAGATACATGTTTGTTATCGAGGTCGACACATTAGGCAATCTTGGTTTTTCAAAACCTAGGAGCAGCCCATTAATTTTTCTTCGTAACTTGCGTATTGGAATATCAGTATTAATAATTAATGTATCAATTGTTTAAGGACCATAATTGATTATAATATATTTAAACATACGAAGAAAACTTGAAAATTCCCTTATTCTACAATTTATTGAATTACATGTATATGCAAGCACTGGTTTAAAGTCAAATGATACTGGATTAAAAAATTGATCTGTAATTTGAATGCTTGGTTGCAGCACCTTGAAATGCGGATGTGACTTCAACCTGACATCCTAACACACAATCAATGCACCACAAAACATGCATGCACCTAAATAGTCCAGTACTGATGACACTTGGGGGTTCTCCCTTGCACTGGTTGATAACTGGAGAGACTCTAAATCTAACAAGAGGTCAATGACCTTGAAGCTCTAATGATCGATTTGGATTTCAGGAAGTAGTCGCTACAGACTTGTTTTTTGAAAATTTATTTTTAGCCGTGGTGGCCATCTTGAATTTTCGGCCGGAAGTAGTCGCTACAAACTTGAATTTCCGGCCGACCTGAAATTTTGCTAGGATCAATTAGACATCGAGAGCAACATTCCTGTGAAGTTTCATGAAAATCCGTCAAGTAGTTTCAGAGGAGTAGTCGCTACAAGTTTTCATTATATAACTCTATGTAAACAAAGATGGCCGCTTGCAGCCATGTTTAACATCGAATCAAAACGATTTTCGACAAGGACCAACATCATGTCATGCTGATCATTTTAGAAAAAGTCCCATATCAATATCTCTTATAGTTTTCAAGAAGTAGTCGCTACAAACTTATTTATTTTAAATCTATTTTTCTAGGATCAACTAGACATCAAGAGCAACATTCCTGCGAAGTTTCATGAACATCCGTCAAGTAGTTTCAGAGGAGTAGTCGCTACAAGTTTTTACTATATAACTCTATGTAACCAAAGATGGCCACTGGCAGCCATGTTTAACGTCGAATCAAAATAATGTTCGACTTGGATCAACATCATGTCATGCTGATCATTTTAGAAAAAGTCCCATATCAATATAACTTATAGTTTTTAAGCAGTAGTCGCTACAAACTTATTTTTTAACAAGAGGTCAATGTCCTTGAAGCTCTACTGATTGATTTTGATTTCAGGAAGTAGTCGCTACAGACTTGTTTTTTGAAAATCTATTTTTAACCGTGGCGGCCATCTTGAATTTCCGGCCGACCTGAAATTTTGCTAGGATCAATTAGACATAAAGAGCAACATTCCTGTGAAGTTTCATGAAAATCCGTCAAATAGTTTCAGAGGAGTAGTCGCTACAAGTTTTCATTATATAACTCTATGTAAACAAAGATGGCCGCTGGTAGCCATGTTTAACGTCAAATCAAACGATTTTCTACAAGGACCAACATCCTGTCATACTGATCATTTTAGAAAAAGTCCCATATCAATATCTCTTATAGTTTTGAAGAAGTAGTCGCTACAAACTTACTTATTTCAAATTTATTTTTAGCTGTGGTGGCCATCTTGAATTTCCGGCCGACCTGAAATTTTTCTAGGATCAACTAGACATCAAGAGCAACATTCCTGTGAAGTTTCATGAACATCCGTCAAGTAGTTTCAGAGGAGTAGTCGCTACAAGTTTTTACTATATAACTCTATGTAACCAAAGATGGCCACTGGCAGCCATGTTTAACGTCAAATCAAAATAATTTTCCACAAGGATCAACATCATGTCATGCTGTTCATTTTAGAAAAAGTCCCATATCAATATCACTTATAGTTTTCAAGAAGTAGTCGCTACAAACTTATTTTTAAAAATCTATTTTTAGCTGTGACGGCCATCTTGAATTTCTGGCAGATCTGAAATTTTGCTAGGATCAATTAGACATAAAGAGCAACATTCCTGTAAAGTTTCATGACAATCCGTCAAGTAGTTTCAGAGGAGTAGTCGCTACAAGTTTTTACTATATAACTCTATGTAAACAAAGATGGCCGCTGGCAGCCATGTTTAACGTTGAATCAAAAAGATTTTTGACAAGGATCAACATCATGTCATGCTGATCATTTTAGAAAAAGTCCCATATCAATATCACTTATAGTTTTCAAGAAGTAGTCGCTACAAACTTGTATTTTAAAACTCTATTTTTAGCTTTGGTGGCCATCTTGGATTTCACATCAACATGAATTTTTGCTAGGATCAACTAGACTTCATGGGCAACATTTCTGTAAAGTTTCATGAATATCCAGCCAGTAGTTTCAGAGGAGTAGTCGCTACAAATAAAAGTTTACGGACGGACAGACAGACAGACGGACAGACAGACGGACGGATGACGGACGCCGCACCACGGCATAAGCTCTGCTGATCTCTGATCAGAAGAGCTAAAAATTACACACATTTAAATGCTTGATAATACATTAAAGTTCTCCGGCCATGTTTTGCTTCATGAACATGTTTATGTTTATTTAAATCGAAATCATTACACAGCAATAGATATTTACAATTCACACATTGGAATATTTGTGAAAAGCGAGAATAGGATTTAATTGATGACATAGAACACTTTGAACAGGTAAATTAATCCACAGGTAAATGTATTTATCAACTATCTGGCAATAGTTGTGCAGCTATATAATTCAGATTTACCTCATTTCCCCGTGCAGTCACGCAGTGTAAAAGTAGTATCTACGTCATGCAAAATATTTCTTATTTTTACATAAAGTAGCGGTTTTCAATCTATGTTTCTCTCCGTGACTATCAAGAAATGTTCATATGATGTTTCAGAGTTAAATTTCTTAATACTACAAAAAGGGTGGCCATTTATCTTTAAATTTGCACTAAGTCCCTTTAGAATATGTGGTAAACCTTCAACGTACCACATTGGATGGTGGCTCTGTAGAATCTTCTTCAGCCAGCAGAAGTCATTGTAGCGTCTTCTCGTTTTGGAATAACGCAGGTTGAAAGCTGAATTTGATGTCTGCAACAGATTACATACAGAACAATAATTTCAATGTACATAAAACATACCGGGTATTTCCCAGATATTGTCTATTTACAGTTATATATCATATAACTCCGTATAAACTCTCCCCCACTAACAAACGCACCCCACCACACATTCTGTTGTCAAAGTGGGATGTTAATAGGTCGAAAAAAAGTCGATACGCTGACTTGAGGTCTAGTTAGGAAAAAAACACCTGCTCCCCTCCCCCACCCCTGCCCCCACTCCTCCCTCCCCACCCCTCATAATTGTGCCATAATTATCATTGTAATTTAGTGATTACATGCCATCATTAAGGTCCCTATCTTGCCTTCGACAGGCAAAATTTTCAACAGATGTACACCATTTCTAAACCTACTGACAACAAAGTATATATATTATAAACTTACATATTTTGACCAAACTTTATAGACATAATAATAACGGCTTTAACCAGTCAGATCAAACCCCAAAACTGGAGTGTCGAATTCGTTACAAACTCATAATTCATTTTACGCAGAGTCAATCATGGATATTTTAAGAAACTGTGAATAAACTTATACATTATTATATGTTTTGCAGTGTAATTTTGCCATTATCTGTTGGGTTAGTTTCTTTAACACTATACAATTATGCAAGTCTGAAAATAATGTGAATGTAAAGTAGTATATAATTATATACCTTACACTGAACTTAAACAGTAAACCTTCTTTACCTGAATTGCTATTTCAAATGTTGTAAACTTGTTTGTCACTGGGTTACACACACATATATCTAATTCGGGCCTCATTTCCTGAAAAACACAAGACAATAACACCCAGTTAGTCAGACCATAGATAGTTTAGTCAGACCATAGATAGTTTAGTCACATAGATAGTTTAGTCAGACCATAGATAGTTTAGTCTGACCATAGATAGTTTAGTCAGACCACAGATAGTTTAGTCAGACCACAGATAGTTTAGTCAGACCATAGATAGTTTAGTCAGACCATAGATAGTTTAGTCAGACTATTGATAGTTTAGTCAGACCATAGATAGTTTAGTCAGACCATAGATAGTTTAGTCAGACCATAGATAGTTTAGTCAGACCATAGATAATTTAGTCAGGCCATAGATCGGTGACAGTTTAATGAAGTGCATCCTTGGCCAGAAAAGTTATTAAAAGACGCTGCGCCTAAAACTTTCTGCCCCTCACTGCAGCAGGTTCAAATCCAACTGGAAGATTGACTTGTCAAGTGAGTAAGTGTTGATTCTTATGAATGGCGGAAGGTATACAGTACTGGTCTATCCAGGAAAAATGGTGCAGTCTGCCTCACACACACAAAAAAAAAAAATTACTGTCATAATTATATGGCCTATTTAACATGTGCTAAAAATGATGTAAAACACCACTCAAACAAGAGGTCAATGACCTTGAAGCTCTACTGATATATTTTGATAGCCAGATCAGCCATGGGAACCTGCGAAGTTTTATGGAAATAAGACCAACACTTTCAGAGAA
>JAWPHD010004040.1:0-47500 GCA_037043455.1 Cyrtodaria siliqua
TTTTTTAAATCAAATTGACAAGAAAACAATGTTCTTGCATGTGTTTTACAATGAAAAACGGACTAATTGCAAGAATAACAGAAGAAATGCACAACTATAAAAACAAATTTCATTGGACTAAAAACATTCTTTTCTTGTTTCAGCTTTTATTTTATAAAAATGTTATGCTTTCCCAGTTTGAAATGCTGTATTTACTCTGTGCTGTTAGGATGATTTGCAGGGCAGAAAACACCTTTGGCCTTCATGGAAAAGGTTGAAGTCCAGCCGGGTCCCTGGCGTGGATGAAATATGCCCGTAAACTTGAGCTCTATTGGACCTGCCATGTTTGTATTTCATCAGACACTCACAGATGGATCAAGGATTTGAAATTGGTTTAGCACACTTTTTGTAAAACAAATTGACAAGAAAACAATGTTCTTGCCCATTTGAATTTGTTTTTACAGCAGGGCAACTTCTTCTTATAATGTCTCACTTAATACAGTAGAAAGGTATACGGACCTGACAATGACCCAGTAGATCAGTATACGGACCTGACAATGACCCGGTCCTGAGAACTATTATCTTGTTTACATTGTTTACAGAATAGTACCCATATTAAATCAATGATCACAGTAACCTGATGTGAAAAACATTCTACACTGTAATTTATTTACTATTTTACCTGCAGTCTTAAAACTTTATACAGATAGTATCCATTTTGCAAGAACGACCCCTTTTGATTTTAGAGTGAAAAGAAAAATGCTTTCCTGACTGTTATTCATTAACTGTTTGACCTACAATTTTTCAGTATAAAAAAGTGCCAATGGTTGAACAACAACCCCTATCTGGGCCACTGTAGATCCTGTTAGAGGTATAGGCAGAGGAGAAGAACTCCCCAAATTCATTAATTAATTTTTTGTTCATGCTCATTAAAGGTCTTCATCAAGACCCCTGCATTGTTTCAGGTGCTGTCTTGCTCAAATCACTAGAGCAGTGGCAGAAACACAATACATGTGGCTCCAGTGTAAATGATGTGTCTATAATAGAATTTGAAGCAACTCTGCAGTTCTGCAGGTGAGAAGGTTCTGGGCCCATTCTCCATATTTTATCTCGATTAGCTGTGCTAATTGTTTTGAACACCGTTGCTCTTAGTTCTCGAATGTTTCAGATTTTCACCAAATTCAGGAATGTTTGTTACAATAAGATCTCGGTCAAGTTTGAAAACGAGCAAAATTGAGACATGGGTATTATCGCTTGTAATATTTGAAAAATATGCAAATTTCAGCTTACGTGAATACAGTTATTTTTCAGGTTACAGATTTTCACTAAAATTAATCTAAAATTTGTTTCATCTAGGACAGGTTTGGCAATGAGCACAATGAGTGCATACAATATGGAGTTGTTGCCCTTGAATAGGCCATAATCAAAACAGATGATTTACACCTAGGATTCACAATCTTTGATAACTGTTAATGTATTTCTTTTTAAATATATAAATGTTCCGAGTTAAAATTAAAATTAAGTAAAAAATATAAAAAAAATCCTGGAATAATTCGACAGAACTGACCCAACCTATTCAGCTTGGATCTACGTAATATTTTTCCTTTATAGGTAAAAGAAGCAACTGACTAATTGGATTTTTGAACATATATATATATATATATATAACACCTAATAACACGCCCAATAAAGCTTTTTCTATTAAAATGTAAAAGCAGGTTTTTCGTTAATTCTGTTTTCTTTTTTTGTTGAGGTTTTTAAAACAATAAAAAATTATCAGAAAAGTTTTGTATTTAGCACAACTAAATTATTTTATTAACTTTTTTTTCTTTGTTTTTGTACAAAGTATTGTTTTTCTATACCCTAGATTGATATCAATATAGCATACACATATATACAAACTATGTAATCAGGCCTCACCTTATGACCTGATCTGTCATGGAGCATGCTAGCAGTAGGTTAGTGTGCTTTCCATGCTTTTTCGGGACCAGATAGTGGGTGGGGTGACACACAGGGCATCATTAAAATAAGCAACTTGATTGTTTCAGTTGCCCTTAGTAGAGGGGAACAGGAACAACAGCTGGCTATTTTTTTTTACCAGGAATAGCTGCTAACTGAGGATAAAAATGTAGTACCCAACTACAATAGAAACAAACAGAAAAGCTTATAAGCTATTTTATTTCGGCAATAAAGCACAGAATTATGCCAATTTCACACATAAATGTGAAATACTAAAATAATGGTTGGAAACGGAACATATTTAGAAAGACATATGTTAACACCACTAGAACCAGTAATAAAAGCATTGTTTTAGTTGGGTTGAGTGGTGCCACTAGAACCAGTAATAAAAGCATTGTTTTAGTTGGGTTGAGTGGTGCCACTAGAACCAGTAATAAAAGCATTGTTTTAGTTGGGTTGAGTGGTGCCACTAGAACCAGTAATAAAAGCATTGTTTTAGTTGGGTTGAATGGTGTGTTTGTCATTTTCAGCACATTTTAGGCAATATATGACTTGATTTTTAATGATGGAGGCAGATCAGTAACCCACTTTTTATGCCCCCGAAAACATTTCGGGGGCATATAGTAATCGCACAGTACGTCCGTCCGTCCGGATTCTGTCCATATGTCTGTCCGTCATTCCGGTTTTTGTGTCCGGACTGTACCTTCAAATCCCCTGCATGGATTTTTGATTAACTGAGTGTTGATTTAATACTGGATATGATCATTAGTATAAGACTTAGTGCTGATTTAATACTTGATATGATCATTAGTGTAAGACTTGATATGATCATTAGTATAAGACGGAGTGTTGACTTAATACTTGATATGATCATTAGTATAAGATGGAGTGTTGACTTAATACTTGATATGATCATTAGTATAAGACTGAGTGTTGACTTAATACTTGATATGATCATTAGTATAAGATGGAATGTTGACTTCATACTTGATATGATCATTAGTATAAGACTGAGTGTTGACTTAATACTTGATATGATCATTAGTATAAGACTGAGTGTTGACTTAATACTTGATATGATCATTAGTATAAGACTGAGTGTTGACTTAATACTTGATATGATCATTAGTATAAGACTGAATGTTGACTTAATACTGGATATGATCATTAGTATAAGATAGAGTGTTGACTTAATACTTGATATGCTCATTAGTATAAGACGGGAGTGTTGACCTAATACTTGATATGATCATTAGTATAAGACTGAGTGTTGACTTAATACTGGATATGATCATTAGTATAAGATGGAGTGTTGACATAATACATGATATGATCATTAGTATAAGAATTGATATGATCATTAGTATAAGACTGAGTGTTGACTTAATACTTGATATGATCATTAGTATAAGACGGGAGTGTTGACTTAATACTTGATATGATCATTAGTATAAGACTGAGTGTTGAGTTAATACTGGATATGATCATTAGTATAAGACTGAGTGTTGACTTAATACTTGATATGATCATTAGTATAAGATGGAGTGTTGACTTAATACTTGATATGATCATTAGTATAAGACTTGATATGATCATTAGTATAAGATGGAGTGTTGACTTAATACTTGATATGATCATTAGTATAAGACGGAGTGTTGACTTAATACTGGATATGATCATTAGTATAAGACTGAGTGTTGACTTAATACTGGATATGATCATTAGTATAAGATGGAGTGTTGACTTAATACTTGATATGATCATTAGTATAAGAATTGATATGATCATTAGTATAAGACTGAGTGTTGACTTAATACTTGATATGATCATTAGTATAAGACGGGAGTGTTGACTTAATACTTGATATGATCATTAGTATAAGACTGAGTGTTGACTTAATACTTGATATGATCATTAGTATAAGATGGAGTGTTGACTTAATACTTGATATGATCATTAGTATAAGACTTGATATGATCATTAGTATAAGACGGAGTGTTGACTTAATACTTGATATGATCATTAGTATAAGACAGAGTGTTTACTTAATACTGGATATGATCATTAGTATAAGACTGAGTGTTGACTTAATACTGGATATGATCATTAGTATAAGACTGAGTGTTGACTTAATACTTGATATGATCATTAGTATAAGACTGGGTCTTGACTTAATACTTGATATGATCATTAGTATAAGACAGAGTGTTGACTTAATACTTGATATGATCATTAGTATAAGACTTGATATGATCATTAGTATAAGACTGAGTGTTGACTTAATACTTGATATGATCATTAGTATAAGATGGAGTGTTGACTTAATACTTGATATGATCATTAGTATAAGACTGAGTGTTGACTTAATACTGGATATGATCATTAGTATAAGACTGAGTGTTGACTTAATACTTGATATGATCATTAGTATAAGATGGAGTGTTGACTTAATACTTGATATGATCATTAGTATAAGACTTGATATGATCATTAGTATAAGATGGAGTGTTGACTTAATACTTGATTTGATCATTAGTATAAGACGGAGTGTTGACTTAATACTGGATATGATCATTAGTATAAGACTGAGTGTTGACTTAATACTGGATATGATCATTAGTATAAGATGGAGTGTTGACTTAATACTTGATATGATCATTAGTATAAGAATTGATATGATCATTAGTATAAGACTGAGTGTTGACTTAATACTTGATATGATCATTAGTATAAGACGGGAGTGTTGACTTAATACTTGATATGATCATTAGTATAAGACTGAGTGTTGACTTAATACTTGATATGATCATTAGTATAAGATGGAGTGTTGACTTAATACTTGATATGATCATTAGTATAAGACTTGATATGATCATTAGTATAAGACGGAGTGTTGACTTAATACTTGATATGATCATTAGTATAAGACAGAGTGTTGACTTAATACTGGATATGATCATTAGTATAAGACTGAGTGTTGACTTAATACTGGATATGATCATTAGTATAAGACTGAGTGTTGACTTAATACTTGATATGATCATTAGTATAAGACTGGGTGTTGACTTAATACTTGATATGATCATTAGTATAAGACAGAGTGTTGACTTAATACTTGATATGATCATTAGTATAAGACTTGATATGATCATTAGTATAAGACTGAGTGTTGACTTAATACTTGATATGATCATTAGTATAAGATAGAGTGTTGACTTAATACTTGATATGATCATTAGTATAAGACTGAGTGTTGACTTAATACTGGATATGATCATTAGTATAAGACTGAGTGTTGACTTAATACTGGATATGATCATTAGTTTAAGATGGAGTGTTGACTTAATACTTGATATGATCATTAGTATAAGATTGATTGTTGACTTAATACTTGATATGATCATTAGTATAAGACGGAGTGTTGGCTTAATACTTGATATGATCATTAGTATAAGACTGAGTGTTGACTTAATACTTGATATGATCATTAGTATAAGACTGAGTGTTGACTTAATACTTGATATGATCATTAGTATAAGAATTGATATGATCATTAGTATAAGACGGAATGTTGACTTAATACTTGATATGATCATTAGTATAAGACTGAGTGTTAACTTAATACTGGATATGATCATTATTATAAGAAGGAGTGTTGACTTAATACTTGATATGATCATTAGTATAAGACGGAGTGTTGTCTTAATACTTGATATGATCATTAGTATCAGAAGGAGTGTTGACTTAATACTTGATATGATCATTAGTATAAGACAGAGTGTTGACTTAATACTTGATATGATCATTAGTTTAAGACTGAGTGTTGACTTAATACTGGATATGATCATTAGTATAAGACTGAGTTTTGACTTAATACTTGATATGATCATTAATATAAGACAGAGTGTTGACTTAATACTTGATATGATCATTAGTATAAGACTTGATATGATCATTAGTATAAGATGGAGTGTTTACTTAATACTTGAAATGATCATTGTATAAGACGAAGTGTTGACTTAATACTTGATATGATCAATAGTATAAGACTTGATATGATCATTAGTATAAGACGGAGTGTTGACTTAATACTTGATATGATCATTAGTATAAGACTGAGTGTTGACTTAATACTTGATATGCTCATTAGTATAAGACTGAGTGTTGACTTAATACTGGATATGATCATTAGTATAAGATGGTGTGTTGACTTAATACTTGATATGATCATTAGTAAAAGACTGAGTGTTGACTTAATACTTGATATGCTCATTAGTATAAGACTGAGTGTTGACTTAATACTTGATATGATCATTAGTATAAGACGGGAGTGTTGACCTAATACTTGATATGATCATTAGTATAAGACTGAGTGTTGACTTAATACTGGAGATGATCATTAGTATAAGATGGAGTGTTGACTTAATACTTGATATGATCATTAGTTTAAGACGGAGTGTTGATTTAATACTTGAAATGATCATTAGTATAAGACTTGATATAATCATTAGTATAAGACTGAGTGTTGACTTAATACTGGATATGATCATTAGTATAAGATGGAGTGTTGACTTAATACTTGATATGATCATTAGTATAAGACTGAGTGTTGACTTAATACTTGATATGATCATTGTATAAGACTTAGTGTTGACTTAATATTTGATATAATCATTAGTATAAGATGGAGTGTTGACTTAATACTTCATATGATCATTAGTATAAGACGGAGTGTTGACTTAATACTTGATATGATCATTAGTATAAGACTGAGTGTTGACTTAATACTTGATATGATCATTAGTATAAGACTGAGTGTTGACTTAATACTTGATATGATCAATAGTATAAGACTTGATATGATCATTAGTATAAGACTGAGTGTTGACTTAATACTTGATATGATCATTAGTATAAGACGGAGTGTTGACTTAATACTTGATATGATCATTAGTATAAGACTGAGTGTTGACTTAATACTTGATATGCTCATTAGTATAAGACTGAGTGTTGACTTAATACTGGATATGATCATTAGTATAAGATGGTGTGTTGACTTAAGACTGAGTGTTGACTTAATACTTGATATGATCATTAGTATAAGACTTGACATGATCATTAGTATAAGACTTGATATGATCATTAGTATAAGACTGAGTGTTGACTTAATACTGAATATGATCATTAGTATAAGACGGAGTGTTGACTTAATACTTGATATGATCATTAGTATAACACTGAGTGTTGACTTAATACTTGATATAATCATTAGTATAAGGCTGAGTGTTGACTTAATACTTGATATGATCATTAGTATAAGACTTGATATGATCATTAGTATAAGACGGAATGTTGACTTAATACTTGATATGATCATTAGTATAAGACGGAGTGTTGACTTAATATAGGATATGATCATTAGTATAAGACGGAGTGTTGACTTAATACTGGATATGATCATTAGTATAAGACTGAGTGTTGACTTAATACTGGATATGATCATTAGTATAAGATGGAGTGTTGACTTAATACTTGATATGATCATTAGTATAAGACTTGATATGATCATTAGTATAAGACGGGAGTGTTGACTTAATACTTGATATGATCATTAGTATAAGATGGAGTTTTGACTTAATACTTGATATGATCATTAGTAAAAGACAGTGTTGACTTAATACTTGATATGATCATTAGTATAAGACTGAGTGTTGACATAATACTGGATATTATCATTAGTATAAGACGGAGTGTTGACTTAATACTTGATATGATCATTAGTATAAGACGGAGTGTTGACTTAATACTTGATATGATCATTAGTATAAGATGGAGTTTTGACTTAATATTTGATATGATCATTAGTAAAAGACAGTGTTGACTTAATACTTGATAAGATCATTAGTATAAGACTGAGTGTTGACCTAATACTGGATATGATCATTAGTATAAGACGGAGTGTTGACTTAATACTTGATATGAACATTAGTTTAAGACTGAGTTTTGACTTAATACTTGATATGATCATTAGTATAAGACGGAGTGTTGACTTAATACTTGATATGATCATTAGTATAAGACTTGATATGATCATTAGTAAAAGACTGAGTGTTGACTTAATACTTGATATGATCATTAGTATAAGATGGAGTGTTGACTTAATACTGGATATGATCATTAGTATAAGACGGAGTGTTGACTTAATACTTGATATGATCATTAGTTTAAGACTGAGTGTTGACTTAATACTTGATATGATCATTAGTATAAGACGGAGTGTTGACTTAATACTTGATATGATCATTAGTATAATACTGAGTGTTGACTTAATACTGGAGATGATCATTAGTATAAGATGGAGTGTTGACTTAATACTTGATATGATCATTAGTATAAGACGGAGTGTTGACTTAATACTTGATATGATCATTATTATAAGACTAAGTGTTGACTTAATACTTGATATGATCATTAGTATAAGACTGAGTGTTGACTTAATACTGGATATGATCATTAGTATAAGACAGAGTGTTGACTTAATACTTGATATGATCATTAGTAAAAGAATGGGTGTTGACTTAATACTTGATATTATCATTAGTATAAGACTTGACATGATCATTAGTATAAGACTGAGTGTTGACTTAATACTTGATATGATCATTAGTATAAGACTGAGTGTTGACTTAATACTTGATATGATCATTAGTATAAGACTGAGTGTTGACTTAATACTTGATATGATCATAAGTATAAGACTTGATATGATCATTAGTATAAGAGTGAGTGTTGACTTAATACTTGATATGATCATTAGTATAAGACTGGATATGATCATTAGTATAAGACTGAGTGTTGACTTAATACTGGATATGATCATTAGTATAAGATGGAGTGTTGACTTAATACTTGATATGATCATTAGTATAAGACTGTGTGTTGACTTAATACTTGATATGATCATTAGTATAAGGCTGAGTGTTGACTTAGTACTTGATATGATCATTAGTATAAGACTTGATATGATCATTAGTATCAGATGGAGTGTTGACTTAATACTTGATATGATCATTAGTATAAGACGGAGTGTTGACTTAATACTGGATATGATCATTAGTATAGGATGGAGTGTTGACTTAATACTTGATATGATCATTAGTATAAGACTGAGTGTTGACTTAATACTGGATATGATCATTAGTGTAAGACTGAGTGTTGACTTAATACTTGATATGATCATTAGTATAAGATGGAGTGTTGACTTAATACTTGATATGATCATTAGTATAAGACTAGGTGTTGACTTAATACTTGATATGATCATTAGTATAAGACACTTAATTAAGCTTGATATGATCATTAGTATAAGATGGATTAGTGTTGACTTAATACTTGATATGATTATTAGTATAAGACGGAGTGTTGACTTAATACTTGATATGATCATTAGTATAAGATGTTGTTTTGACTTAATACTTGATATGATTATTAGAATAAGACGGAGTGTTGACTTAATACTTGATATGATTATTAGTATAAGACTGAGTGTTGACTTAATACTTGATATGATCATTAGTATAAGACTTGATATGATCATTAGTATAAGACTGAGTGTTGACTTAATACTGGATATGATCATTAGTATAAGACGGAGTGTTGACTTAATACTTGATATGATCATTAGTATAAGACTCAGTGTTGACTTAATACTTGATATGATCATTAGTATAAGACTGAGTGTTGACTTAATACTTGATATGATCGTAAGTATAAGACGTGATATGATAATTAGTATAAGACTGAGTGTTGACTTTAATACTTGATATGATCATTAGTATAAGACTGAGTGTTGACTTAATACTGGATATGATCATTAGTATAAGATGGAGTGTTGACTTAATACTTGATATGATCATTAGTATAAAGACTGAGTGTTGACTTAATACTTGATATGATCATTAGTATAAGACTTGATATGATCATTAGTATAAGACTGAGTGTTGACTTAATACTGGATATGATCATTAGTATAAGACGGAGTGTTGACTTAATACTTGATATGATCATTAGTATAAGACTGAGTGTTGACTTAATACTTGATATGATCATTAGTATAAAGGCTGAGTGTTGACTTAATACTTGATATGATCATTAGTATAAGACTTGATATGATCATTAGTATAAGACGGAGTGTTGACTTAATACTTGATATGATCATTAGTATAAGACGGAGTGTTGACTTAATACTGGATATGATCATTAGTATAAGATGGAGTGTTGACTTAATACTTGATATGATCATTAGTATTTGACTGAGTGTTGACCTAATACTGGATATGATCATTAGTATAAGACTGAGTGTTGACTTAATACTTGATATGATCATAAGTATAAGACGGAGTGTTGACTTAATACTGGATATGATCATTAGTATAAGACTTGATATGATCATTAGTATAAGGCGGAGTGTTGACTTAATACTGGATATGATCATTAGTATAAGACGGAGTGTTGACTTAATACTTGATATGATCATTAGTATAAGACGGAGTGTTGACTTAATACTTGATATGATCATTAGTATAAGACGGAGTGTTGACTTAATACTTGATATGATCATTAGTATAAGATGGAGTGTTGACTTAATACTTGATATGATCATTAGTATAAGACAGAGTGTTGACTTAATACTTGATATGATCATTAGTATAAGACTTGATATGATCATTAGTATAAGACTGAGTGTTGACTTAATACTTGATATGATCATTAGTATAAGACGGGAGTGTTGACTTAATACTTGATATGATCATTAGTATAAGACGGAGTGTTGACTTAATACTTGATATGATCATTAGTATAAGACTGAGTGTTGACATAATACTGGATATTATCATTAGTATAAGATGGAGTGTTGACTTAATACTTGATATGATCATTAGTATAAGACGGAGTGTTGACTTAATACTTGATATGATCATTAGTATAAGATGGAGTTTTGACTTAATATTTGATATGATCATTAGTAAAAGACAGTGTTGACTTAATACTTGATAAGATCATTAGTATAAGACTGAGTGTTGACTTAATACTGGATATGATCATTAGTATAAGACTGAGTGTTGACTTAATACTTGATATGATCATTAGTATAAGACGGGAGTGTTGACTTAATACTTGATATGATCATTAGTATAAGACGGAGTGTTGACTTAATACTTGATATGATCATTAGTATAAGACTGAGTGTTGACTTAATACTGGATATGATCATTAGTATAAGACTGAGTGTTGACTTAATACTGGATATGATCATTAGTATAAGACGGAGTGTTGACTTAATACTGGATATGATCATAAGTATAAGACTTGATATGATCATTAGTATAAGACGGAGTGTTGACTTAATACTGGATATGATCATTAGTATAAGATGGAGTGTTGACTTAATACTTGATATGATCATTAGTATAAGACTTGATATGATCATTAGTATAAGACTGAGTGTTGACTTAATACTTGATAAGATCATTAGTATAAGACGGAGTGTTGACTTAATACTTGATATGATCATTAGTATAAGACGGAGTGTTGACTTAATACTGGATAAGATCATTAGTATAAGACGGAGTGTTGACTTAATACTGGATATGATCATTAGTATAAGACTTGATATGATCATTAGTATAAGACGGAGTGTTGACTTAATACTGGATATGATCATTAGTATAAGACGGAGTGTTGACTTAATACTGGATATGATCATTAGTATAAGACTTGATATGATCATTAGTATAAGACTGAGTGTTGACTTAATACTGGATAAGATCATTAGTATAAGACGGAGTGTTGACTTAATACTTGATATGATCATTAGTATAAGACGGAGTGTTGACTTAATACTTGATATGATCATTAGTATAAGACAGAGTGTTGACTTAATACTGGATATGATCATTAGTATAAGACTTGATATGATCATTAGTATAAGACGGAGTGTTGACTTAATACTTGATATGATCATTAGTATAAGATGGAGTGTTGACTTAATACTTGATATGATCATTAGTATAAGACTTGATATGATCATTAGTATAAGACTGAGTGTTGACTTAATACTTGATATGATCAATAGTATAAGACTTGATATGATCATTAGTATAAGACTGAGTGTTGACTTAATACTTGATATGATCATTAGTATAAGACGGAGTGTTGACTTAATACTTGATATGATCATTAGTATAAGACTGAGTGTTGACTTAATACTTGATATGCTCATTAGTATAAGACTGAGTGTTGACTTAATACTGGATATGATCATTAGTATAAGATGGTGTGTTGACTTAAGACTGAGTGTTGACTTAATACTTGATATGATCATTAGTATAAGACTTGACATGATCATTAGTATAAGACTTGATATGATCATTAGTATAAGACTGAGTGTTGACTTAATACTGAATATGATCATTAGTATAAGACGGAGTGTTGACTTAATACTTGATATGATCATTAGTATAACACTGAGTGTTGACTTAATACTTGATATAATCATTAGTATAAGGCTGAGTGTTGACTTAATACTTGATATGATCATTAGTATAAGACTTGATATGATCATTAGTATAAGACGGAATGTTGACTTAATACTTGATATGATCATTAGTATAAGACGGAGTGTTGACTTAATATAGGATATGATCATTAGTATAAGACGGAGTGTTGACTTAATACTGGATATGATCATTAGTATAAGACTGAGTGTTGACTTAATACTGGATATGATCATTAGTATAAGATGGAGTGTTGACTTAATACTTGATATGATCATTAGTATAAGACTTGATATGATCATTAGTATAAGACGGGAGTGTTGACTTAATACTTGATATGATCATTAGTATAAGATGGAGTTTTGACTTAATACTTGATATGATCATTAGTAAAAGACAGTGTTGACTTAATACTTGATATGATCATTAGTATAAGACTGAGTGTTGACATAATACTGGATATTATCATTAGTATAAGACGGAGTGTTGACTTAATACTTGATATGATCATTAGTATAAGACGGAGTGTTGACTTAATACTTGATATGATCATTAGTATAAGATGGAGTTTTGACTTAATATTTGATATGATCATTAGTAAAAGACAGTGTTGACTTAATACTTGATAAGATCATTAGTATAAGACTGAGTGTTGACCTAATACTGGATATGATCATTAGTATAAGACGGAGTGTTGACTTAATACTTGATATGAACATTAGTTTAAGACTGAGTTTTGACTTAATACTTGATATGATCATTAGTATAAGACGGAGTGTTGACTTAATACTTGATATGATCATTAGTATAAGACTTGATATGATCATTAGTAAAAGACTGAGTGTTGACTTAATACTTGATATGATCATTAGTATAAGATGGAGTGTTGACTTAATACTGGATATGATCATTAGTATAAGACGGAGTGTTGACTTAATACTTGATATGATCATTAGTTTAAGACTGAGTGTTGACTTAATACTTGATATGATCATTAGTATAAGACGGAGTGTTGACTTAATACTTGATATGATCATTAGTATAATACTGAGTGTTGACTTAATACTGGAGATGATCATTAGTATAAGATGGAGTGTTGACTTAATACTTGATATGATCATTAGTATAAGACGGAGTGTTGACTTAATACTTGATATGATCATTATTATAAGACTAAGTGTTGACTTAATACTTGATATGATCATTAGTATAAGACTGAGTGTTGACTTAATACTGGATATGATCATTAGTATAAGACAGAGTGTTGACTTAATACTTGATATGATCATTAGTAAAAGAATGGGTGTTGACTTAATACTTGATATTATCATTAGTATAAGACTTGACATGATCATTAGTATAAGACTGAGTGTTGACTTAATACTTGATATGATCATTAGTATAAGACTGAGTGTTGACTTAATACTTGATATGATCATTAGTATAAGACTGAGTGTTGACTTAATACTTGATATGATCATAAGTATAAGACTTGATATGATCATTAGTATAAGAGTGAGTGTTGACTTAATACTTGATATGATCATTAGTATAAGACTGGATATGATCATTAGTATAAGACTGAGTGTTGACTTAATACTGGATATGATCATTAGTATAAGATGGAGTGTTGACTTAATACTTGATATGATCATTAGTATAAGACTGTGTGTTGACTTAATACTTGATATGATCATTAGTATAAGGCTGAGTGTTGACTTAGTACTTGATATGATCATTAGTATAAGACTTGATATGATCATTAGTATCAGATGGAGTGTTGACTTAATACTTGATATGATCATTAGTATAAGACGGAGTGTTGACTTAATACTGGATATGATCATTAGTATAGGATGGAGTGTTGACTTAATACTTGATATGATCATTAGTATAAGACTGAGTGTTGACTTAATACTGGATATGATCATTAGTGTAAGACTGAGTGTTGACTTAATACTTGATATGATCATTAGTATAAGATGGAGTGTTGACTTAATACTTGATATGATCATTAGTATAAGACTAGGTGTTGACTTAATACTTGATATGATCATTAGTATAAGACAGAGTGCTGACTTAATACTTGATATGATCATTAGTATAAGATGGAGTGTTGACTTAATACTTGATATGATTATTAGTATAAGACGGAGTGTTGACTTAATACTTGATATGATCATTAGTATAAGATGTTGTTTTGACTTAATACTTGATATGATTATTAGAATAAGACGGAGTGTTGACTTAATACTTGATATGATTATTAGTATAAGACTGAGTGTTGACTTAATACTTGATATGATCATTAGTATAAGACTTGATATGATCATTAGTATAAGACTGAGTGTTGACTTAATACTGGATATGATCATTAGTATAAGACGGAGTGTTGACTTAATACTTGATATGATCATTAGTATAAGACTCAGTGTTGACTTAATACTTGATATGATCATTAGTATAAGACTGAGTGTTGACTTAATACTTGATATGATCGTAAGTATAAGACTTGATATGATAATTAGTATAAGACTGAGTGTTGACTTAATACTTGATATGATCATTAGTATAAGACTGAGTGTTGACTTAATACTGGATATGATCATTAGTATAAGATGGAGTGTTGACTTAATACTTGATATGATCATTAGTAAAAGACTGAGTGTTGACTTAATACTTGATATGATCATTAGTATAAGACTTGATATGATCATTAGTATAAGACTGAGTGTTGACTTAATACTGGATATGATCATTAGTATAAGACGGAGTGTTGACTTAATACTTGATATGATCATTAGTATAAGACTGAGTGTTGACTTAATACTTGATATGATCATTAGTATAAGGCTGAGTGTTGACTTAATACTTGATATGATCATTAGTATAAGACTTGATATGATCATTAGTATAAGACGGAGTGTTGACTTAATACTTGATATGATCATTAGTATAAGACGGAGTGTTGACTTAATACTGGATATGATCATTAGTATAAGATGGAGTGTTGACTTAATACTTGATATGATCATTAGTATTTGACTGAGTGTTGACCTAATACTGGATATGATCATTAGTATAAGACTGAGTGTTGACTTAATACTTGATATGATCATAAGTATAAGACGGAGTGTTGACTTAATACTGGATATGATCATTAGTATAAGACTTGATATGATCATTAGTATAAGGCGGAGTGTTGACTTAATACTGGATATGATCATTAGTATAAGACGGAGTGTTGACTTAATACTTGATATGATCATTAGTATAAGACGGAGTGTTGACTTAATACTTGATATGATCATTAGTATAAGACGGAGTGTTGACTTAATACTTGATATGATCATTAGTATAAGATGGAGTGTTGACTTAATACTTGATATGATCATTAGTATAAGACAGAGTGTTGACTTAATACTTGATATGATCATTAGTATAAGACTTGATATGATCATTAGTATAAGACTGAGTGTTGACTTAATACTTGATATGATCATTAGTATAAGACGGGAGTGTTGACTTAATACTTGATATGATCATTAGTATAAGACGGAGTGTTGACTTAATACTTGATATGATCATTAGTATAAGACTGAGTGTTGACATAATACTGGATATTATCATTAGTATAAGATGGAGTGTTGACTTAATACTTGATATGATCATTAGTATAAGACGGAGTGTTGACTTAATACTTGATATGATCATTAGTATAAGATGGAGTTTTGACTTAATATTTGATATGATCATTAGTAAAAGACAGTGTTGACTTAATACTTGATAAGATCATTAGTATAAGACTGAGTGTTGACTTAATACTGGATATGATCATTAGTATAAGACTGAGTGTTGACTTAATACTTGATATGATCATTAGTATAAGACGGGAGTGTTGACTTAATACTTGATATGATCATTAGTATAAGACGGAGTGTTGACTTAATACTTGATATGATCATTAGTATAAGACTGAGTGTTGACTTAATACTGGATATGATCATTAGTATAAGACTGAGTGTTGACTTAATACTGGATATGATCATTAGTATAAGACGGAGTGTTGACTTAATACTGGATATGATCATAAGTATAAGACTTGATATGATCATTAGTATAAGACGGAGTGTTGACTTAATACTGGATATGATCATTAGTATAAGATGGAGTGTTGACTTAATACTTGATATGATCATTAGTATAAGACTTGATATGATCATTAGTATAAGACTGAGTGTTGACTTAATACTTGATAAGATCATTAGTATAAGACGGAGTGTTGACTTAATACTTGATATGATCATTAGTATAAGACGGAGTGTTGACTTAATACTGGATAAGATCATTAGTATAAGACGGAGTGTTGACTTAATACTGGATATGATCATTAGTATAAGACTTGATATGATCATTAGTATAAGACGGAGTGTTGACTTAATACTGGATATGATCATTAGTATAAGACGGAGTGTTGACTTAATACTGGATATGATCATTAGTATAAGACTTGATATGATCATTAGTATAAGACTGAGTGTTGACTTAATACTGGATAAGATCATTAGTATAAGACGGAGTGTTGACTTAATACTTGATATGATCATTAGTATAAGACGGAGTGTTGACTTAATACTTGATATGATCATTAGTATAAGACAGAGTGTTGACTTAATACTGGATATGATCATTAGTATAAGACTTGATATGATCATTAGTATAAGACGGAGTGTTGACTTAATACTTGATATGATCATTAGTATAAGATGGAGTGTTGACTTAATACTTGATATGATCATTAGTATAAGACTTGATATGATCATTAGTATAAGACTGAGTGTTGACTTAATACTTGATATGATCATTAGTGTAAGACGGAGTGTTGACAATACTTGATATGATCATTAGTATAAGACTGAGTGTTGACTTAATACTGGATATGATCATTAGTGTAAGACGGAGTGTTGACAATACTTGATATGATCATTAGTATAAGACTGAGTGTTGACTTAATACTTGATATGATCATTAGGATTGTACCAGTATAGACGATGGGCTGAATGATAGCATGGGTATAGCAGGTATAGGGGATGGGCAGAATAAGAGTACAGGTACAGGGAATGAGCCGAATGATAGTATGGGTATAGCAGGTATTAAGGGGATGGGCCGAATAATAGTAAAAGTATAGGCACTGGGCCAAGTGGTAGTCGGGATATAGCAGGTATAGGGTATGGACCGAATGATGGTACAGGTACAGCATATGGAAAGAGGAATGCAAATTTGACTGGAAAATATGTTTTTGTAAAGTACAATGACATTCTATAACCATGTATTGTAGCAGTTGATGCAAAAAGTAAGTGTTTTCTGGCCTCGAAAACATGATGTGTGTTGGTACCTTTACTCAAATACGGAAGCCATTATTTCAGATTTGGAAAAGGTAGGAAAAGAGATCTTAATATTAAGCCTCTTGCATGTCGTGCAGGCAAGATATGATTCAGGTGCTATGCAAATGCATTATTACAAAATACACAAAATTAAGTCTTACTCAGTAGAAAAACAACCTAGGCATTAAAAAGTCTTTGTAGTAATAATAATTACACCAAATTCATTGTTTGGATTGTTGACAGAGGGACTTACAGCTGGGTAAATACAATTTCCTGGCAGGGAATATGAGCCAATATTGTCCCCTGTCAATAATCCAAATAATGTATGTCTCTAAGTAAAGTTACCTTTTAAAATAAATCTGGACTGGTGATAGAACTACATTACTGGTTAACAAAGAAATTATAATAACTCAAGGATGGTGATCGAGAAATAAGATAAAAAGGGACTCAAAAATAAGGCACCAATTATAGTTGTAAATATGTATAGTATTGTTTAATATGATTATATAAACAGAATGTCAACGATGGCTCAAAAAAATAAATAAAAAACATGCACACATAGATTGTTTTGACTCTTGTTCTATTTAGGTAGAAAGCTTTGTTTGTGGGTGCATATTTACCATCTCTTGTTCAGGTGAGCAGCAGCTGCAAATTAGTTACACTGGAGTGAAGCCCTCAAGAGTGGGCATATATGTTTTACAAACATCACTTGTTCTTAATTTTTTCATTCCTTCACTGTTGTTTTTTTTAACATTTAAAGCATTTGCAAATCCTAGTGTTTTTTTTTTTAATTTTTTTTTTTTTTATACATAGTAAATCTACTTGGTGCTGTTTCACAAACACTCTCTTCTTTTTGAAGTTAAAAAAAAAACGTGTTTCAAAATGGATAAAGTTTATCTATCCAATATAACTTGTACTATCTGGCCAATATAACTTGTGTACTATCTGACCAATATAACTTGTGTACTATCTGGCCAATATAACTTATGTACTATCATGTGTACTATCTGGCCAATATAACTTGTGTACTATCTGGCCAATATAACTTGTGTACTATCTGGTCAATATAACTTGTGTACTATCTGGTCAATATAACTTGTGTATTATCTAGATAGATCATCTCAAAACTGCCCGGTGTGGTTGCCGGGGGCCCCGTTTGGTCACGGGACAAAGAATACGGCCACTGCAGATCCCTTTGGAGGGGTAGGCAAAGGGGTAGAATCCCCCCAAATTCATGTTCATTTTATCATTTTTTGTTCATGTTCATTAAAGGTCTTCATCATGATCCCTGCATTGTTTCAGGTGCCATCTCGCTCTCATCAAAAGAGCAGTGGCAGAAAAACAATAACGCGGCTCCAGCGTAAATGGAGTTTCTACGATAGAATTTGCAGCAACTCTGCAATTCAGGGTGAGAAGGTTCTATATAGGCCCTTTTTCCATATTTTATCTTGATGTACATGGAAGATGAGCCTGGCATGTTCATGCCTTTAGGCACCATATAACCTTTTCATGTGTTGGTGCGCCTTAAAACCCCTATTCATATATCACAAAATATGTAAAGGTTATGACAGCATTATAGCATACAACGGATGTCATTTGATACATTGGTTTGAGTTTTATTTTTGAACAGTATATCTCAAAAGCTATGCTATTAGGAATATGTTTAAACCAGGTTATGATTTTTTAAAATTTGTTATGTATATCTTTGTAAATAATCATGTTGTTTTGGGTTAAAGAGGGTACGTCAGGCTTTTTTCTAGAAAAAACAAAGGTCCTTCAGAATAGAGCAGATCATTGTTTGTGTATATGTCAGACCGCTAGAGCCACTCAAAAGGCCTGATGTAACCCCTTTAAAGTTTCTAAAACTTGTTTAATACACTTTTGATTTATTAAACTTGTCATGTTTTTAACTAGTTTAATAAATGTATGATTTATTAAACTTCTCATTTTTTTTGTCCATTATAGGTCAGTGGTATAGCTAGTACATATAAAACTTGTCATGTTTTTAACTAGTTTAATAAATGTATGATTTATTAAACTTCTCAGTTTTTTTGTCCATTATAGATCAGTGGTATAGCTAGTATGGATGTCAAGTTTTCACTGGCTGTCATGGTGTGATTTTTTAAGGTGAAGCAATTAAATATGTATTTAAGTGCTGATTTATGTTTGTATTTATGCATTTTTGTTCATGTTCATTTAAGGTCTTCATCATGATCCCTGCATTGTTTCAGGTGCTATCTCGCTTGCATCAAAAGAGCAGTGGCAGAAAAACAATAACGTGGCTCCAGCGTAAATGGAGTTTCTACGATAGAATTTGCAGCAACTCTGCAATTCAGGGTGAGAAGGTTCTAGGCTCATTTTCCATATTTTATCTCGATGTACATGGAAGATGAGCCTGGCATGTTAATGCCTTTAGGCGCCATATAACCTTTTCATGTGTTGGTGCGCCTTAAAACCCCAATTCATATATCACAAAATATGTAGAGGTTATGACAGCATTATAGCATACAACGGATGTCATTTGATACATTGGTTTGAGTTTTATTTTTGAACAGTATATCTCAAAAGCTATGCTATTAGGAATATGTTTAAACCAGGTTATGATTTTTTAAAATTTGTTATGTATATCTTTGTAAATAATCAGGTTGTTTTGGGTTAAAGAGGGTACGTCAGGCTTTTTTCTAGAAAAAACAAAGGTCCTTCAGAATAGAGCAGATCATTGTTTGTGTATATGTCAGACCGCTAGAGCCACTCAAAAGGCCTGATGTAACCCCTTTAAAGTTTCTAAAACTTGTTTAATACACTTTTGATTTATTAAACTTGTCATGTTTTTAACTAGTTTAATAAATGTATGATTTATTAAACTTCTCATTTTTTTTGTCCATTATAGGTCAGTGGTATAGCTAGTACATATAAAACTTGTCATGTTTTTAACTAGTTTAATAAATGTATGATTTATTAAACTTCTCAGTTTTTTTGTCCATTATAGATCAGTGGTATAACTAGTATGGATGTCAAGTTTTCACTGGCTGTCATGGTGTGATTTTTTAAGGTGAAGCAATTAAATATGTATTTAAGTGCTGATTTATGTTTGTATTTATGCATTTTTGTTCATGTTCATTTAAGGTCTTCATCATGATCCCTGCATTGTTTCAGGTGCTATCTCGCTCGCATCAAAAGAGCAGTGGCAGAAAAACAATAACGTGGCTCCAGCGTAAATGGAGTTTCTACGATAGAATTTGCAGCAACTCTGCAATTCAGGGTGAGTAGGTTCTAGGCTCATTTTCCATATTTTATCTCGATGTACATGGAAGATGAGCCTGGCATGTTAATGCCTTTAGGCGCCATATAACCTTTTCATGTGTTGGTGCGCCTTAAAACCCCAATTCATATATCACAAAATATGTAGAGGTTATGACAGCATTATAGCATACAACGGATGTCATTTGATACATTGGTTTGAGTTTTATTTTTGAACAGTATATCTCAAAAGCTATGCTATTAGGAATATGTTTAAACCAGGTTATGATTTTTTAACATTTGTTATGTATATCTTTGTAAATAATCATGTTGTTTTGGGTTAAAGAGGGTACGTCAGGCTTTTTTCTAGAAAAAACAAAGGTCCTTCAGAATAGAGCAGATCATTGTTTGTGTATATGTCAGACCGCTAGAGCCACTCAAAAGGCCTGATGTAACCCCTTTAAAGTTTCTAAAACTTGTTTAATACACTTTTGATTTATTAAACTTGTCATGTTTTTAACTAGTTTAATAAATGTATGATTTATTAAACTTCTCATTTTTTTTGTCCATTATAGGTCAGTGGTATAGCTAGTACATATAAAACTTGTCATGTTTTTAACTAGTTTAATAAATGTATGATTTATTAAACTTCTCAGTTTTTTTGTCCATTATAGATCAGTGGTATAACTAGTATGGATGTCAAGTTTTCACTGGCTGTCATGGTGTGATTTTTTAAGGTGAAGCAATTAAATATGTATTTAAGTGCTGATTTATGTTTGTATTTATGCATTTTTGTTCATGTTCATTTAAGGTCTTCATCATGATCCCTGCATTGTTTCAGGTGCTATCTCGCTCGCATCAAAAGAGCAGTGGCAGAAAAACAATAACGTGGCTCCAGCGTAAATGGAGTTTCTACGATAGAATTTGCAGCAACTCTGCAATTCAGGGTGAGTAGGTTCTAGGCTCATTTTCCATATTTTATCTCGATGTACATGGAAGATGAGCCTGGCATGTTAATGCCTTTAGGCGCCATATAACCTTTTCATGTGTTGGTGCGCCTTAAAACCCCAATTCATATATCACAAAATATGTAGAGGTTATGACAGCATTATAGCATACAACGGATGTCATTTGATACATTGGTTTGAGTTTTATTTTTGAACAGTATATCTCAAAAGCTATGCTATTAGGAATATGTTTAAACCAGGTTATGATTTTTTAACATTTGTTATGTATATCTTTGTAAATAATCATGTTGTTTTGGGTTAAAGAGGGTACGTCAGGCTTTTTTCTAGAAAAAACAAAGGTCCTTCAGAATAGAGCAGATCATTGTTTGTGTATATGTCAGACCGCTAGAGCCACTCAAAAGGCCTGATGTAACCCCTTTAAAGTTTCTAAAACTTGTTTAATACACTTTTGATTTATTAAACTTGTCATGTTTTTAACTAGTTTAATAAATGTATGATTTATTAAACTTCTCATTTTTTTTGTCCATTATAGGTCAGTGGTATAGCTAGTACATATAAAACTTGTCATGTTTTTAACTAGTTTAATAAATGTATGATTTATTAAACTTCTCAGTTTTTTTGCCCATTATAGATCAGTGGTATAGCTAGTATGGATGTCAAGTTTTCACTGGCTGTCATGGTGTGATTTTTTAAGGTGAAGCAATTAAATATGTATTTAAGTGCTGATTTATGTTTGTATTTATGCAGGTATGTGCTTCTATATATCATCATGTTGAAGCAATTAAATATGTATTAAGCACGTGAAGCAATTAAATATGTATTAAGTGCTGATTTATGTTTGTATTTATGCTTGTATATATCATCATGTTGATAAGAGATTTTAAATATGAAGGCATTTTTTATGTGTGCTTTCAGTGCAGGTTCGGTGAATATATTGCTAATTAAAGGTAGAGTAATTGGTTTAAGTTTTGTGAGTGCTGTTTATGTAAAGATGTTATGACAGCGTTATGATTGCATTCAACAGATGTCATTTGATCAATTGTTTTTATTTTTGAACATTATATCTCAAAAGCTATGCAATTAAGTATGTGTTTAAACCAGGTTATGATTTTTTAAAATGTGTAATGTATATGTTTGTAAATAATCATGTTTTGAATTAAAGAGGGTACGTCAGGCTTTTTCCAGAAGAATCAAACAAATGTTTCAATTCATAATAAAAATGTCATATCAGTCAAATTTCCTTGTAAACAAGGGGTCAGTTTTAGGTTCATTTATTGTGTTTAGGTCCTTCAGTATAGAGCAGATCATTGTTTGTGATATGTCAGACCCCTAGAGCCACTCAAAAAGCCTGATGTACCCCCTTTAAGTTACTATATCCTGTTTAATAAATTTATAATTTATGTATGTTTTGGTTCCTTTCCGTTATTCCTTTCCATTATAGGTCAGTGTAGGTGGTATGTATAAGGGATGTGAAGCCCAGTTATAGGTCAGTGAATGAGAAGCATAGCTTCATTTTGGAAACTTCAGTTCTCATGTTCTAGTTTCTTTTCCGATATTTCTTTGTAAAAACCCGGAGCTGATATTTTTGTTGAAACAAACTTTTCGGTTCTAATTCTTAAAGTAGCTATTCCACCAACAGCCAAATTTTGCTACAGATGTACACCGTTTCTAAACCTACAGAAACGAGATATATATAACATATGTATTTTGAGAATCCAAACTCTATAGACCCAATATAAACAGCTTTAATCATTCCCAAAACAAGAGCGTGCAATTAAGAGTTACCAATTCATAAATTTTACGCATATTCAGTCACGGGTGTTTTAGAAAACCTGTAAACAAACCTATACTTTTAATTGGCACATACATTAATATATGAACTGAACACCTGGACAGAGTTTTGATCAATGGTTTTGTAGTATAATTTTGCCGTTGTATGGCCGCTTAGTTTCTTAAATATTTAGCTCTAGTGACTAAAGGCGAATATAGCTTAGCAATTCACCCATCGTTTTTGTGTCTTTTGCATTGCTAACGGACACTGTGAGATCAGTTTGTCCGTCGTCCGTCTGTTGTTCGTCACACTTTAACCTGCAACCTTGCATTGGCCATAACTTGAAAAGTATTTCACCTATGTGTATAAAACTTTACACACATCTTCATCTTACCTCAAGGAATGTTGTAACGTGACCAATAACTCTGACTTTCATTTTGGCAGAGTTATGACCCTTTTCATAAAACTGTAATCTGTAACCTAACCAAGCTGGCACAACTTGAAAAGTAGTTGACCGATGTTCATGAAACTTCACAAATCTTACCACGAAGTAGGTCTAACACATGTTCAATATTTTTGACTTTCATTTTGTCCGAGTTATACCCCTTTTCATAAAATCTCCAATACTGCTATAAACGACAAACGTGTGTTATAGGTCACCATGGCCTACTTTGACATACTGTTAACAACCATGATTCCGGTTAAGCATTTTAGTTGCGTTTGTTTCTAATATTAAGTCGCCCACACTCTTCAAACTTCATACACATACACATACAAGAACTAAATCTCCCATTTCTAGTCAGGTGAGATGGGCATTTTTCATCATGTGACATTATAAGAATCTTTCATGGGTATCCGGTGAAGATAGGGAATTCCAACCCGAGGTATAAGTGTTTTTATCAGAACCGAGGCTCTGCTGAGGTTCCGATTAAAACACTTATGCCGAAGGTTGAAATTCCTTATCTGAACCGAATACCCACGATAGATTCTTTTTCTTGCATATCAGAGACATTTTGTGAGTTGACGCCGCCAACTAACGTTTTGCATGTTTTCCTGCATACCGGATGTTGGCGCGCGTGAATTTTATCTCGACCCTAAGGTGAGATGGACATATCTAGCCCCGGTAAAATGACGGATATCCTTGTCCGGTATGCAAGAAAACTCATGAACTACATGAATCGATTTCCTATCTCACATGATGGTCACATGTAGGTCACCATGATGGATTTTAATCTGCTTATCTGATTTAATTAACCTGGCAATTTTGAGTCCTGTCATTTGCTAAACTCCATACAGCGAACATTACCACTTGTACACAATTTTAATTATATCTACTGCCCTGTTTGATCATGGATTGTATTTTTCTATCATATCCTGCAGTACAGCCGCCTGCTGGCAATTCATTTAAAAAAATATATATTGAATTTCAGAGACTGTTTTTCAAACAGGAATTTTGGGATTCAGCTAATGTTTTTCAATAAAGAATTTTTGGATTCACCCGACTGTTTTTTGCTCTTCTGATCAGAGATCAGCAGAGCTTATGCCGTGGTGCGGCGTCCGTCGTCCGTCTGTCTGTCCGTAAACTTTTATTTGTAGCGACTACTCCTCTGAAACTACTAAATGGATATTCATGAAACTTTACAGAAATGTTGCCCATGGTCTAGTTGATCCTAGCAAAAATTAATGTTGATGTGAAATCCAAGATGGCCACCAAAGCTAAAAATGGATTTTTAAAATACAAGTTTGTAGCGACTACTTTTTGAAAACTGTCAAGTGATATTGATATGGGACTTTTTCTAAAATGGTCAGCATGACATGATGATGGTCGTTGTCAAAAATCGTTTTGATTCGACATTAAACATGGCTGCCAGCGGCCATCTTTGTTTACATAGAGTTATATAGTAAAAACTTGTAGCGACTACTCCTCTGAAACTACTTGGCGGATTTTCATGAAACTTTACAGGAATATTGCTCTTGATGTGTAATTGATCCTAGCAAAATTTCAGATCGGCCAGAAATTCAAGATGGCCGCCACAGCTAAAAATAGATTTTTAAAAAATAAGTTTGTAGCGACTACTTCTTGAAAACTATAAGTGATATTGATATGGGACTTTTTCTTAAATGATCAGCATGACATGATGTTGGTCCGAGTCGAACATTATTTGGATTCGACGTTAAACATGGCTGCCAGTGGCCATCTTTGTTTACATGGAGTTATATAGTAAAAACTTGTAGCGACTACTCCTCTGAAACTACTTGACGGATGTTCATGAAACTTCACAGGAATGTTGCTCTTGATGTCTAGTTGATCCTAGCAAAATTTCAGACTGGCCAGAAATTGAAAATGGCCGCCACGGCTTAAAATAGATTTAAAATAAATAAATTTGTAGCGACTACTTCTTGAAAACTGTAAGTGATATTGATATGGGACATTTTCTAAAATGATCAGCACGACAGGATGTTGATCCTTGTCGAAATATATTTCGATGCAACTTTAAACATGGGCCGCTGGCGGCCATCTTTGTTTACATAGATTTATATAGTAAAAACTTGTAGCGACTACTACTCTGAAACTACTTGACACATTTTTATGAAACTTCACAGGAATGTTGCTCTTGAGGTCTAATTGATCCCAGAATATTTATAGGTCGGCCGGAAATTCAAGATGGCCGCCATGGCTAAAAACAGATTTTGTATAAAAAAAATTGTAGCGACTACTTCTTGAAAACTGTTAAGTGATATTGATATGGGATTTGTTCTGAAATGATCAGCATGACAAGATTTTGATCCTTGTCGAAAATCATTTTGATTCGACATTAAACATGGCTGCCATTGGCCATCTTTGTTTACCTAGAGTTATATAGTAAAAACTTCAACTTGTAGCGACTACTCCTCTGAAACTACTTGACATTTTTTTATGAAACTTCACAGGAATGCTGATCACCTAGTTATCTAAATCTATCAGTAGAGCTTCAAGGTCATTGACCTCTTGTTCAATAAATAATTTTTGGATTCAGCAACTGTTTTTTAATCAAGAATTTTTGGATTGAACATCTGTTTTTCAATAATTAATTTTTTTGATTCAACGACTGTAAAATGGGTAGGTAACTTTTATTGCTTTACAATAGTCGAGTATCTTGTTTTTGCCACCTCTACCGTGTTTCACTGGAGAGGACTATAGGTTTACTTCCCGTCAGTCCGTCTGGTAAACTGGATCCTGCGATAACTAAAAAGTATAACAGATATTTTCATGAAACTGTTTGCATATATGGTAGAGGGGCATAAGGAGATTATGCATATTATTTAATTTTGTTGATATGGCCAAAATTGTGGTTGCTAAGCCAACAAAATAGTTAAAAAAAGACGTCAGTTCGTCATGAAAACTGGGTCCTATGATAACTTAAAAAGTATAAAAGATAAGGAGATTATGCACGTTATTTAATATTAATAGTTTAAACATATTTATTTTACATCGATTGCGAAACAAGTTATTGCAACTTAGATTAATCACTCTCGATGGCTTCCTGGGTAGAACCAGTACTAAGCAATGTGGATTAATTATCTTGCTCAAGGATAAATAACGTGGCCGCGGCGAGGATCGAACCCACGACCTCTCGATCTGGAGTTCGGCGCTCTACCACTGGACCACGCACTCCACGTTATTTAATATTGTTGATATGGCCAAAATTGTGGTTGCTATGGCAACAAAATAGTTAAAAAAAATGTTAGTTCATCATGAAAACTGGATCCTGCGATAACTTAAAAAGTATAACAACTAAATGGATATTGTGACTGGAGCATGTGTAGCCTTCTGCGGCCTTGATTGTCCCAGAATGCAATGCAGGGGCATAGCTGACCTGGAATCATTTATATAGGCCCGACAAACTAGTGGGGTCAGCAGGCATGCTTTTTCTGCTTTTGTTTTAAATTATCTGTGCAATGGTGCGTTTTGGCGTATATCTGACAGGGCACTTGTGTGGTATATGAAGAAATGTTTTTTTGGAAAAATCTGAGAATTAACATTTGACAAATTAAATTACCTACACTGTAAAACAAAATAAATTTGTTGACCCTCACCCACTCTCAGGCTTCAGTTTTTATTGCATTTTTGGACTTCAGTTTTTTTCATTTTCCACACTGATGTGTACCAAGATCCGGGTTTCTTTCCTGACAAAGAAGGACCAAGTAGACAGCCCCTGTAATGTTTCCCTGAGTCTATCCTGTGCACACGTTAAAGAATGGTAGAAATAGGAGTTGTACAATAAATAAAGAAGAATAAGAAGAAGAAGAAATTTTATTGACTTAAACTATTACATAGTTTTTCATCATATAAACATACATTTTACAAATATAATTTGACCACAATAACAAGATTAGTACAGGTTCATTAATTTATGAATTAATATGAAAAAAAGGAGATATATCATGGAGAAAAAAAATAAATATATATATATAGGAATCAAAATCTAATACGGTACAATAGAACAATTGTATTATAGTGAGGATGAACGAGATTATAAGTTATTTATCATGGTACGTCTTAAAGAGAAAGCTTCTGAGATGTATTTGCTAAAATTGATAACATCTTTTTTGTTTGTTGACTGAAGGAGAACAATGAATTTAAACATACTAGGCCTATGGCTATAATATCGTTTTATATATTTACTTCTGATTGTATTATAAATAGGACATATAAACGCAAAATGGAACTCGTCCTCTATATCATTAGTGTTACATATTTGACATATCCGTTCATGTCTTTCTAACCTTTCACGAGAATACCTCCCTGTCTCGATCCTTAAACTATGAGAGGACAAGCGTAATCTGGTTACCACACTGCGATCGCGCCTGGTATGCAATATATCTAGGTAATTATCATATTCAAAATGGTGTTTAACAGATTTGTAAAGAGTTAGCACTCTATTCGTTTCAAGGTCGGTTGACCAGTTTTGGACATAATTATCTATTAGTCGTTGTTTGTATATCGGTACAAAATGTATTGCATTTAGTGAGCTTGGGTCAAGCCATGCATACATGAAACCACTACTATTTAGTAATGACATGACTTTTGACACCCAATTTTTTAATCCCTTTTCACAGTCAGATTTTGCGCTTTCATACACGTGTTTTATAATAACGTTATCAGTATTGACCGCTCTTAGCCAGTATTTAATGATACTAACATGTCTATTTATATATAACGGATAACGGCCCAATTCCCCGTATACCCCTGCATTACTTGTCGATAATTTTACACCAAGAACTTGTTTACAATACTTTAAGTGAATTCTTTCAATTTCCTTGGATTTAGTAAAACCCCACACTTGACTGCCATAATTAAGAATAGAACCTACAAAAGCATCAAACAATTGTAAAGCTGTTTTCGGTTTTAACTCATATTTCTTTATATTTATTGATAGAAGGTTCATAGCTTTAAGCGCTTTACCACATAATGTTTGTTGGTTAAGCGTAAACGACCCTGTATAGTTGAACACAACTCCTAAAAAGTTAAAGTCGTCGACCACTTCGAGAATGGTACCGTTATAAGACCAATTTTCAGTAACTCTGGTTGTTCCTCGGTTACGAAAAACCACCACCTTAGTCTTATCTGTATTTACCTCTAGGCTCCATGTTTCACAATAGTTATATAAGTTATTTAAACTACTTTGCAGGTCTTCTATACTTGTGCCTATTAAAATCATGTCATCGGCAAAAAGCAGAAGGATAAGAGATATATCATTAAATGAAAGTCCGCTTTTAATACTTGTATATAAATATAACTCTAGGTCTTCTAGAAAAAGCGCAAACATTATCGGCGAGATTATCTCCCCTTGCTTTAATCCGACTGATATATCAAAAAAATCAGAAAATGATCCACAGTGCTTAATACAACTTTTAACAATATCATACATCGATCGAATTATTCTAAGCATTTTCCCATTAATACCTAATTTGTACAATTTTAACCAGAGTGCATTTCTATTAATAAACAAAGCCTCGAAAATTATATTAAGTTAAACCATAGCTATGACATCACTCTGTTGTTATAACTGTGGATTGTTTTTCACGAATCAACAATTGATTCCTTTGTTCGCGATTTACACGCTCTGTTTTGGAAGAAGAAATTATATTCTTCTTCTGACACGGACTGTGTAAATGGCGAACACATGAATCAACCATTTCGTCCGTGAAAAATAATCCACAGTTACAACAAAAAAAGAGTGATGTCATACCTATGATTTAACCAGTGGCGGATCCAGATTAAGATAAGTGGTGGTGGCAACTTGTTTTCAAAAGCAAAGAACACAACTTGTAAGATTTTAGTGTATGGGGATTTTGGGGTGGAGAGGAAGGAGTGGGTGTTGTGGTTGGTTTGGGGTGGGGCGTAACATTAAAAATAATTGACAGTCAAACAAAAGGCAGGAATTTTCATAACTTCTCAGATTTCAGGGTGTCTGCACATGTTAAAAGCAGAGCTAAGGTAATTCAATTCAAATCACAATTGTTTCCTGTACTTAAAGCAAATGTTTGGTAGCTTTTTTGCATCAAAATGGCATCGTTAAAAAATAGAATACAAACAAGAGGCCCAAGAGGGCCTGTGGACGCTCTACTCGCTAACACGGCTCTTATAACTTCAATGAAGCGAGTGACTGCCATTTACGTTTTTTTTGAAAGTTTCGGGAAAAAACAGCTTTTTAACTAAATCAAGGGTCATAACTAAAGAATCTAGTAAAGTTTGGCAAAGATCAGATGAAAAATGACGGCCTTACCGCATTAACGAGGCAAAACATAGCATTTCGAACTAAATCAAGAGCCATAACTCCTCTGTTACTGGTCTGACTGGTCTAACATAGAGCTAAAAAAACAAGAGGCCCAAGAGGGCCTGTGGACGCTCTACTGGCTAACATGGCTCTTATAACATCAATGAAGCGAGAAACTGCCATTTACGTTTTTTGGAAAGTTTTGGGCAAAATACAGCTTTTCAACTAAATCAAGGGCCATAACTAAAGAATCTGGTAAAGTTTGGTAAAGATCAGATGAAAAATGAAGGCCCTACCGTATTAATGAGGCAAAATATAGCATTTTTAACTAAATCAAGAGCCATAACTCCCCTGTTACTGGTCCGACTGGTCCAACATAGAGCTAAAAAAAAATGTAAAAAAATTCAAAAAAATAATTCAAATAATAATATAAAAAGAAGAGTCATAAAATCTGGTAAAGTTTGGCAAAGATCAGATGCAAAATGAAGGCCCTATCGTAAGACGAGGCAAATTATAGCATTTTTAACAAAATCAAGGGACATAACTCCGCTGTTACTGGTCCGATCCGTCTCGTTTTCAAACTTGACCGAGCTTTTATTGACATTAACAATCTGATAGTTTGGTAAAGATCGGATAAAAAATAGTCTTAACGAAGCAAAATATAGCATTTTGAACTAAATCAAGGGCCATAACTCCGCTGTTACTGGTCCGATATGAATGGTTTTCGAACTTGTCCGAGCTTTCATTGATATTAACAATCTGATATAGATTGGTAAAGATCGGATGAACAATGAAGCCATTATCGTCTTAACTAGGCAAAATAAAGCATTTTTAACTAAATCAAGGGCAATAACTCCGCTGTTAATGGTTCGATCTAGCTGGTTTTCGAACTTGTCCGAGCTTTCATTGATATTAACAGTCTTTGCAAGTTTGGTAAAGATCAAATAATAAATTAAGGTGCTAGAGTGTTCACAAGGCTTAATATGGCATTTTTCAGCAAAACAAGGGCCATAACTCCTGTGAAATTATTTCAATCTTGCCGATTTTCAAACTTGTGTGAGCTTTCATTGATATAAAGACACTGGCAAAGTTAAGTAAAGATCCGATTAATATTGAAGGCCCTAGAGTGTTCACAAGGCAGAAAATAGCATTTTTCAGAAAAAACAAGGGCCATAACTCCGGTGTTACTGATCCGATTTAGCTGGTTTGCGTACTTGTTCGAGCTTTCATTGATATTAACAATCTGTGAAAGTTTGGTAAAGATCAAACAATAAATGAAGGTGCTAGAGTGTTCACAAGGCAGAAAACGGCATTTTTCAGAAAAAACAAGGGCCAGAACTCTGGTGTTACTGACCCAGTTCAGCTGATTTTCGAACTTGTCCAAGCTATCATTGGTATTAACAATCTATGCAAGTTTGGTAACAATCAAATAATAAATGAAGGTGCTAGAACGTTCACAAGGCAGAAAATAGCAATTTTAAGAAAAAACAAGGGCCATAACTCCAGTGTTACTGATCCGATTTGGCTGGTTTTCGAACTTATCCAAGCTTTCATTGATATTAACAATCTGTGCAAGTTTGGTAAAGATCAAATAATAAATGAAGGTGCTAGAGTGTTCACAAGGCTTAATATGGCATTTTTCAGCAAAACAAGGGCCATAACTCCGGTGAAATTATTCCGATCTGGCTGGTTTTCGAACTTGTCCGAGCTTTCATTGATATAAAGACACTGGCAAAGTTTCGAAAAGATTTGATTAATAATGAAGGCCCTAGAGTGTTCACAAGGCAAAAGTTAACGGACGACGGACGACGGACGGACGGACAGACGACGGACGACGGACAACACACCATCCCATAAGCTCTCTGGCCTTCGGCCAGTCGAGCTAACAAAAACAAGACTAAAAAAAAATATAACTGAAGAAAAAAAAATTGAAAAAAAAAAATTTGAAAAAAAAAATCATATTAAAACTAAAAACAATATAAAAAAAAAAAAGTCATAAAATATGGTAAAGTTTAGCAAAGATCAGATGCAAAATAAAGGCCCTATCGTATGACGAGGCAAATTATAGCATTTTTAACAAAATCAAGGGCCATAACTCCGCTGTTACTGGTCCGATCTGGCTGGTTTTCGCACTTGACCGAGCTTTCATTGACATTAACAATCTGATAAAGTTTGGTAAAGATTGCATGAAAAATGAAGGCCTTATCATCTTAACGAGGCAAAATATAGCATTATGAACAAAATCAAGGGCCATAACTCCGCTGTCACTGGTTTTCAAACTTGTCCGAGCTTTCATTGATATTAACAATCTGATAAAGTTTGGTAAAGATCGGAAGAACAATGAAGCCCCTATCGTCTTAACAAGGCAAAATATAGCATTTTTAACTAAATGAAGGTCTATAACTCCTCTGTTACTGGTCCAATCTGGCTGTTTTTCGAATTTGTTCAAGCTTTCAACGACATTAACAATCTGATAAAGTTTGGTAAAAAATCGGATGAACAATGAAGCCTCTATCGTCTTAACGAGGCAAAATATAGCATTTTTAACTAATTCAAGGGCCATAACTCCGCTGTTACTAGTCCGATATGGCCGGTTTTCGAACTTGTTTAAGCTTTCAATGACAATAACAATCTGATAAAGTTAGGTAAAGATCTGATGAACAATGAAGCCCCTATCGTCTTAACGAGGCAAAATATAGCATTTTTAACTAAATCAAGGGCCATAACTCCGCTGTTACTAGTCCGATCTGGCTGGTTTTTGAACTTGTTCGAGCTTCAATTGATATTAACAATGTGGTAAAGTTTGGTAAAGATGAAGGCCCTATCGTCTGAACGAGGCAATATATAGCAAAATACCTTTTTTTAACTAAATCAAGGGCCATAACTCTGCTGTTACTGGTCCGATCTGGCTGGTTTTCGAATTTATCCGAGCTTTCATTGATATTAACAATCTGTTAAAGTGTGGTAAAGATCAGATGAAAAATGAAGGCCCTATCGTCTTAACAAGACAAAAGAACGACGGACGGACGGACAACGGACAACTCGGCATCCCATAAGCTCTGCTGGCCAGTAGAGCTAAAAAGAAAGAAACAAGAGGTCAATGACCTTGAAGCTCTACTGATTGATTTTGATTTCAGGAAGTAGTCGCTACAGACTTGTTTTTTGAAAAATTATTTTTAGCCGTGGCGGCCATCTTGAATTTCCGGCCGACCTGAAATTTTGCTAGGATCAATAAGACATCAAGAGCAACATTCCTGTGAAGTTTCATGAAAATCCGTCAAGTAGTTTCACAGGAATAGTCGCTACAAGTTTTCATTATATTACTCTATGTAAACAAAGATGGCCGCTGACAGCCATGTTTAACGTCGAATCAAAATAATGTTTGACTCTGATAACCATCATGTCATGCTGATCATTTTACAAAAAGTCCCATATCAATATCACTTATAGTTTTCAAGACTTAGTCGCTACAAACTTCTTTTTTAAAAAATCTAATTTTAGCTGTGGCGGCCATCTTGAATTTCTGGCCGATCTGAAATTTTGCTAGGATCAATTAAACATTAAGAGCAAAATTCCTGTTAAGTTTCATGAAAATCTGTTAAGTAGTTTCAAAGGATTAGTCGCTACAAGTTTTTACTATATAACTCTATGTAAACAAAGATGGCTGCTGGCAGCCATGTTTAACGTTGAATCAAAACAATTTTTAACAAGGACCAACATCATGTCATGCTGATCATTTTACAAAAAGTCCAATATCAATATCACTTATAGTTTTCAAGTAGTAGTCGCTACAAACTTGTATTTTGAAAATCTATTTTTAGCCATGGCAGCCATCTTGAATTTCCGGGCGACCTGAAATTTTGCTAGGATCAATTAGACATCAAGAGCAACATTCCTGTGAAGTTTCATGAAAATCCGTGAAGTAGTTTCAGAGGAGTAGTCGCTACAAGTTTTCATCATATAACTATGTAAACAAAGATGGCCACTGGCAGCCATGTTTAACGTCGAATCAAAATAATGTTTGACTCTGATAACCATCATGTCATGCTGATCATTTTACAAAAAGTCCCATATCAATATCACTTATAGTTTTCAAGACTTAGTCGCTACAAACTTCTTTTTTAAAAAATCTAATTTTAGCTGTGGCGGCCATCTTGAATTTCTGGCCGATCTGAAATTTTGCTAGGATCAATTAAACATTAAGAGCAACATTCCTGTAAAGTTTCATGAACATCTGTTAAGTAGTTTCAAAGGATTAGTCGCTACAAGTTTTTACTATATAACTCTATGTAAACAAAGATGGCTGCTGGCAGCCATGTTTAACGTTGAATCAAAACAATTTTTAACAAGGACCAACATCATGTCATGCTGATCATTTTACAAAAAGTCCAATATCAATATCACTTATAGTTTTCAAATAGTAGTCGCTACAAACTTGTATTTTGAAAATCTATTTTTAGCCATGGCAGCCATCTTGAATTTTCGGGCGACCTGAAATTTTGCTAGGATCAATTAGACATCAAGAGCAACATTCCTGTGAAGTTTCATGAAAATCCGTGAAGTAGTTTCAGAGGAGTAGTCGCTACAAGTTTTCATCATATAACTCTATGTAAACAAAGATGGCCACTGGCAGCCATGTTTAACGTTGAATCAAAATAATGTTTGACTCTTATAACCATCATGTAATGCTGATCATTTTACAAAAAGTCCCATATCAATATCACTTATAGTTTTCAAGACGTAGTCGCTACAAACTTCTTTTTTAAAAATCTATTTTTAGCTGTGGTGGCCATCTTGAATTTCTGGCCGATCTGAAATTTTGCTAGGATCAATTAGACATTAAGAGCAATATTCCTGTAAAGTTTCATGAAAATCTGTCAAGTAGTTTCAAAGGAGTAGTCGCTACAAGTTTTTACTATATAACTGTATGTAAACAAAGATGGCCTCTGGCAGCCATGTTTAACGTTGAATCAAAACGATTATCGACAAGGACCAACATCATGTCATGCTGATCATTTTAGAAAAAGTCCCATATCAATATCACTTATAGTTTTCAAGAAGTAGTCGCTACAAACTTGTATTTTGAAAATTTATTTTTAGCCGTGGCGGCCATCTTGAATTTCCAGCCGACCTGAAATTTTGCTAGGATCAATTAGACATCAAGAGCAACATTCCTGTGAAGTTTCATGAAAATCCGTCAAGTAGTTTCAGAGGAGTAGTTGCTACAAGTTTTCATTATATAACTCTATGTAAACAAAGATGGCCGCTGGCAGCCATGTTTAACGTCGAATCAAAACGATTTTCGACAAGGACCAACATCATGTCATGCTGATCATTTTAGAAAAAGTCCCATATCAATATCACTTATAGTTTTCATGAAGAAGTCGCTACAAACTTGTTTTTTAAAAACCTATTTTTAGATCTGGCGGCCATCTTGGATTTCACATCAACATGAATTTTTGCTAGGATCAACTAGACTTCATGGGCAACATTTCTGTAAAGTTTCATGAAAATCCATTCAGTAGTTTCAGAGGAGAAGTCGCTACAAAAAAAAGTTTACAGACAGACGGACAGACGGACGGACAGACGGACGACGGACGCCGCACCACGGCATAAGCTCTGCTGATCTCTGATCAGTAGAGCTAATGAGAGAGTTAATTTTTTGTTACCTTTATAATTATTAATCCAAAAAACGAAGATATTGAAAAATAAATTAAAATAAAAAAAAGTTCTCTCGGTACTCACACTTTAGATCCAATGTTCAATAAGCAATAATCCAAAAATCCAAGATATTGCAAAAACAAAATAGTTAATCAAATCCGATATATTCGCAAGTGTAGTAAAGTATCCCACATCAATTACCACCCTTTTCGTATTATTATTCTTTTTTGACACATTTGGTACATTTATAATTAAAGTATCAGTTTTCACACTTTAAATCAAATGAAAATTCTCACATGCATTATCCTTAACTGTCCCCTGAAAATCTCTGACCCCTATAATCCAGCAAAGTGTCGTGCCCCACATCACCGGGAATAGGAAATCTGGGTTCCATAAAAGTAAGAATCTTGGGAGTTTCTTGATCTTGCCCAATCTTGCCATGGCATTTTTGTCAAATTGTTCTTTGGTAATGAATTTAGATTTCTAGCCTTTATGTCATCTGTAGACACGAGTTTCTGGAATCTACCAGTTCCTGAAAAATATATAGATTAAAACATGTTAGGAACGTATTTCTTGGATTGAAAACTATTTCATTATGTAAATATTTACACGCAAATTTACTTTCAAACGCTGAACTGCATCCTAAAAATAGTTGAAAAATAAAAAGGTATAAAAAGATGTTGTTAAAATTTAACTTAATAAACACTTACTAATACATAGTCAAACTTTATTCATTATTGTTCTGCGTTATGAAAAAAGTCGTCGGACTCCATCATGTGGTCAGCGCTGCATGTCTTTATGACATGTGTATCATGATCATGTGCATCATGTGTTGCACGGGACAAATGTGCTGACACAAATCTATTAACAACACATATCTAATACAAACAAACTCGAAAGGGATTTGACACAAATCTATTAACAACACATATCTAATACAAACAAACTCGAAAGGGATTTGACACAAATCTATTAACAACACATAATTATCTAACAAACTCGAAAGGGATTTGGCACAAATCTATTAACAACACATATCTAATACAAACAAACTCGAAAGGGATTAGACACAAATCTATTAACAACACATATCTAACAAACTCGAAAGGGATTTGACACAAATCTATTAACAACACATATCTAATATAAACAAACTCGAAAGGGATTTTTAAACGGTCATCACCGTAAAAGGAAACAAAAGAATGTACATATCAACTGGTTTCAATAACATATACTTATGAGGTGGTCGTTCCCTTTTTTTAAATATGCTATAATTTAGTCACATGGTTTAAGTAAGAGAAACCACTCGCAACTGTACATTCGTGAAAATATAATTATTTCGGGGCTTGCGCATTATTTTTCAAGAATCTATATTAAATTTTGTTTGTGGTTTCTCCAATACATAATATTACAAGAAATAAGCTAGTTAAATGTGTTATTTATTTAATTTAATCACAAGACATGCGATTCTCAAAGCATTCTACTGAAGTAAGAACATAGTATTATGTAAACAAAAGTAGCACATCAAGAGATCAAAATCTAAATAAAGTCAAATCAAATTTATATAGCATGACAAATTGTAATATTCTTTAAAAGATGGTTAAAGGGAGGCAACTCATTTTATATCTACAGACCACTGATCTGGAATGCTAAAGTTAGGGTCATTTTTCATTACTGTACTGAACACAAATGGTTAAAGGGAGACAACACTTTTATTTTTTTTGGCACTCCCATAGTATACTGTACACAACTTATCTTGCCTGCCAATCACATCATGAACACAAATATGCCAATAAAATGAATAAAACGTGCATCTTGTTGTTTATATTTTATATTCTTGGATAAACATTATCATTGTTATTGCTAGAAACAGAATATTCAGTGTGAAGAAAGTACAGAGATGTGCAGTTTCATTGTCCATGAACGCAATCATGTTTTTTGCCACTCAAAGTTGTAATGGTTGTCTTTCCTATGATGGCATGTGGCTGCAGTCGGGATAATACAAAGAAATATAAAAATATCGGACAGGGAAAGTAGCATTCAAGGAAGACAGTCAACCACAAACACGCAAACACAAACAAGAAGGCAAAAGTAATCATCAATGCAAACGTCATCACAAACACAAAAGGGTTCAGTCACGTTAATAATTTCAAAAACTAAGACGACTTTTAAGCCCTTTAATGTTGACTTAAAATAAAAAGGTCTTGATAAATATCATGACAAATATCCTTGCTGCCTTAACATAAAACCATGATAATGCAATACAGTTCCATTCTAGACTATTTGTCACGTTAGTCTATTTTTAGTTGTAGCATGGTCGGTGACATTTCCTTTGATGAATGCAGAGCATTAAATCGTTTAATTTAGGGTAACTAAAGGGGCGTGGCTATGCTGTGCTACAACTACCGGATATTGGAATTTAGAGTACGGTCACTATGACGTCACAGTATTACTAAGTACACCATGCTACAAAAAAGATAGAATCTGTCTCAGCTCGTTGGTTATTTAAACACCTCGATGGGCTACGCCCATCTCGGTGTTTAAATAAGCCAACTCGCTGAGACCAGACTCTGTCTATTACTTGTAGCATGGTCGGTGACATTTCCTTTGATGAAGGCAGAACATTCAGAAATAAGTAAATAGATAGAGTATGGTTTCATTGAGTTGGTTCATTTAAACATCGAGGTACGCCCATCGAAATGTTTAAATTAACCAACAAGATGAAACCATACTCTGTTTGTTTTGTAGCATGTCCATTTCAGCTCTATTTCAGTTATTCTAACTGTTATTCTCACAGTTATTCTCACAGTTATTCTGACAGGTCTTATTTTCAATTAAACAATTTACATCTGTGTCTGAACAAAGAGAATTGTCTGTGACCATGCTACAATTTAATTTAGGGTAACTAAAGGGGCGTGGCTATGGGCGTGGCTATACCGTTCTACAACTACCGGATATTGGAATTTAGAGTACGGTCACTTTGACGTCACAGTGTTACTAAGTACACCATGCTACAAAAAAGATAGAGTCTGTCTCATCCTGTTGGTTATTTAAACACTTCGATGGGCTACGTCCATCTCGGTGTTCAAATAAGCCAACTCGCTGAGACCAGAGTCTATCTATTACTTATTTTTTACTCAGAACACTTTCGATTTTAAAGAGACTGGTGGATACCTGGAATAATGATTTGTGTCAATCAAAGTTAAAATCGTAGGATTCAGTTTCTTATGAAACATGCATATGCATTAAATGAAGCCGCATGTTACTTTGGTATAATTATTGATTATGAAACGTTTTGTCTAGAAATCTTGATGACTCAACTTGTTTGTTATGCATGATCATAAAAATAAGTTTAAAAGCAGTTATATTGCAAACTGTCGTACATACAAATCAATTGATCACAACACCATAACTGATGAGAGCTTTAAAGCACCATATGAATTAATATTAATGATTACACATCAAACACTAGCCAAGTCTTCTAGTTTTCAGTCAAAACTATTACTTTAAAGAAACTAACCTGCCAGATAACGGCAAAATAACATTTATCGAGACTCTCTGTAGGTGTTCAGGTCATATAACAATGTATATGTGCAGATTAAAAATAAGGATATATTTATGTGTTCCTAAAATATCCATGATTAAATATATGTAAAATGAATTACGAGTTGATCAACTCCTAATTTGACGCTCCAGTTTTGGGGTTTGATCTGGCTGGTTAAAGCCATTGTATTGTTTCTATGGAGTTTGGATTCTTAAAATATGTAAGTTATATAATTATATACCTTGTGGTTATAATGGCGTAATTGAGTCTCCATTGCCCTTCCATAGTAAAGTTAGAAAGTTGACAACCTGTTAAAAACTCAAACCTGGTTAGAATTCTGGGAAACTTACTTTATCATGCAAATAAACATGTCTGCTATTTAAACATCAACAAGGAAATAGCGGGTTTAATACCTTCTAAGAAACATTTCTTCAGCTGTTTACTAACACCGGGTCAAAGGTCAAAGTTATTTTTAACCCTTGCAATTTCGTACCGGGTCAAAGTTATTTTTAACCCTTGCAATTTCGTACCCTGTCTACTTTCACTTCTGAAATTTATATCAAAAACTGTCAAAAACATGATGAGCTCCCTTTTCAAATATCAAGAACATATCCAGAATACAGTTACAGCCAAAAATTAACAGGAAATTGCACTAAAAAGAGGTTTTTAAGAAAAAAAAGATTAGCTCTCTTTAATACAGAACTACTTTCGACTGCACCAGGCAAGCACATCCGGCTGATTTAGTGGAACTAAACCTTGTCATCAGCACCAGGCAAGCACTTCAGGCTGATTTAGTGGAATTAAACCTTGTCATCTGCACCAGGCAAGCACTTCCGGCTGATTTAGTGGAATTAAACCTTGTCATCTGCACCAGGCAAGCACTTCCGGCTGATTTAGTGGAATTAAACCTTGTCATCTGCACCAGGCAAGCACTTCCGGCTGATTTAGTGGAATTAAACCTTGTCATCTGCACCAGGCAAGCACTTTCGGCTGATTTAGTGGAATTAAACCTTGTCATCAGTAGGTATAAAAAACGGTGTATATCTGCTGTAGTTTTGCCTGTGGATGGTGGGATAGAGATTTTCACAAATATTTAAACTATTCCAAACATGGAACCTAGTTTAATGCATATCAAACTGAAACACATTATTATGATTGTATTTGTATTTTGATTAACGTCCGTACCTCTTCAAGATCGCCTGCAGTACCTTTAGGAGGGAACTGAATCTGTGCAGCGGGATTTGCTAAACTTTGAATGTTTATGATTTTTGTGTAATTTTCAGCGATTTAATATATTGTTATTTGGGTTAATATAATATTATTGCACTGTATACAGTTTGTCCGTTAATTATATACTGTCACCATCATTATAAACAGACGTAAAAGACAGAGTATTCCTGCAAAAGGCAAATAAATCTATTTATAGCTAAATTGACTGTCACTTCAGATCATTGTCCTGAATTTACGGCAAGTTAGCAAAGATATTTGTCGAGATATGTTTTGAGTAGTTTTTAGCTCTACTGATCAACATTTTTTTGCGGCGACTACTCCTCTGAAACTACTGGATGGATTTTCATGAAACTTCAAAGGAATGTTGCTCTTCATGTCTGGTTGATCCTAGCAAAATTTCAGTTTGGCCAGAAATTCGAGATGGCCGAGGTTGATATTTTTAAAAAACAAGTTTGTAGCGACTGCTTCTTGAAAACTATGTGATGATGATATGGGACTTTTTCTAAAATGATCAGCATGACATGATGTTGATCTTGTCAAAAATCATTTTGATTTGACATTAAACATGGCTGGCAGTGGTCATCTTGTTTACATAAAGTTAAATAGTAAATACGTGTAGCGACTACTTGATGTGTAGTTGATCCTAACAAAATTTCAGGTCAGCCAGAAATTCAAGATAGCCACCATAGCTAAAAATAGATTTAAAAAAATAAAATTGTAGCGACTATTTCTTGAAAACTATAAGTGATATTGATATATATAGAACTTTTTCTAAAATGATCAGTTTGACATGATGTTGGTCCTTGTTGAATTTTTTATATGAAAACTTGTAACAACTACCCTGAAATTACTTGACAGATTTTCATGAAACTTCACAGGAATGCTGATCAAGCTTTCAGAACCTGCCAGTAGAGCTTTAAGGTCATTGACCTCTTGTTCTTATAAGGGTTTAAAAGCTATTTTAACAGCTGAAAATAGTATCACGACTGAATCAACTTGATGGCAGTCACATGGCACCATACTTTACATTTACACAGCAGTATGGGATATGTAACATGTGCAATAACAATCTATGATGGCATGTAGATGTGTGAAGTTTTATAACTGTATGGCTTTTGTAATCTGAATGGCCTTAATAAAAACACTTGAATTTGTAAAACTTTAATGTAAATAACAGTGTGAAAAGTAGGTCAAGGTAATTTTTATTGACATACTTTTGTTAAAATCATACTTGTAACATGTGTATGAAAGCCATATGACCTTTGATATCTAAGTAATGTCAGAATAGCACTCTTGAATTTAAAGCTGTGAATTAATGAAAGGCAAAACTGTAGGTCATTTCCATTGACTTGCATTTCATTGGAGCACATGGCTATTATGCAGCTGTAAGTATATGTGAAGTTTGCAAGATCTACATCTTTTAGTGCCTGAGAAATGGACTTCACCAAAAACTTGAATATAAAATTGCAAAATGTAAAACTTTAATGTAAAATGACCTAGGTGCAACATGTAGATGAAGGTCACTCATATTCACCTATTTTTGTTAGGAACATACTTCTCCTGTAGATGTGAACATGTGTGCTATTTGAAAATTCTATGGCTTCTGGTGCCTGTGAAAGGGACTTCACAAATTTAATGTAAAACTTTTTTCGTACGGACAAGGGTAATACTGTATGCCCACTCCACATTCGTGGCAGGTAGAAAAAATAAATATGAGAGGAAATCAAAGTTTTTGGAGATAGACATGCGGTCTGTACCACAATGAGATAGACATGCGGTCTGTACCACAATGAGATAGACATGCGGTCTGTACCACAATGAGATACACATGCGGCCTGTACCACAATGAGATAGACATACGGCCTGAACCACAATGAGATAGACATGCGGCCTGTACCACAATGAGATAGACATGCGGCCTGTACCTCAATGAGATAGACATGCGGCCTGTACCACAATCAGATAGACATGCGGCCTGTACCACTATGAGATAGACATAGGACTGTACCACAATGAGATAGACATGCTGCCTGTACCACTATGAGATAGACATGCGGCCTGTACCACAATGAGATAGACATGCCTGTACCACAATGAGATAGACATGCGGCCTGTACCACAATCAGATAGACATGCGGCCTGTACCACTATGAGATAGACATAGGACTGTACCACAATGAGATAGACATGCGGCCTGTACCACTATGAGATAGACATGCTGCCTGTACCACTATGAGATAGACATGCGGCCTGTACCACAATGAGATAGACATGCCTGTACCACAATGAGATAGACATGTGGCCTGTACCACAATGAGATAGACATGCGGCCTGTACCACAATGAGTTAGACATGCGGCCTGTACCACAATGGGATAGACATGCGGTCTGTACCACAATCAGATAGACATGCAGCCTGTACCACAATCAGATAGACATGCGGCCTGTACCACACTGAGATAGACATGCGGCCTGTACCACAATGAAATAGAAATGCGGCCTGTACCACAATCAGATAGACATGCGGCCTGTACCACAATCAGATAGACATGCGACCTGTACCACAATGAGATAGACATGCGGCCTGTACCACGATGAGATAGACATGCGACCTGTACCACCATGAGATAGACATGCGGCCTGTACCACAATCAGATAGACATGCGGCCTGTACCACAATCAGATAGACATGCGGCCTGTACCACAATGAGACAGACATGCGGTCTGTACCACAATCAGATAGACATGCGGTCTGTACCACAATGAGATAGACATGCGGCCTGTACCACAATGAGATAGACATGCGGCCTGTACCACAATGAGATAGACATGCGGCCTGTAAGACGATGAGATAGACATGCGGCCTGTACCACAATGAGATAGACATGCGGCCTGTACCACAATCAGATAGACATGCGGCCTGTACCACAATCAGACAGACATGCGGTCTGTGGTCTGTACCACAATGAGATAGACATGCGGTCTGTACCACAATCAGATAGACATGCGGTCTGTAGGGTCTGTACCACAATGAGATAGACATGCGGCCTGTACCACAATGAGATAGACATGCGGCCTGTACCACATTAAGATAGACATGCGGCCTGTACCACAATGAGATAGACATGCGACCTGTACCACACTCAGATAGACATGCGGCCTGTACCACAATGAGATAGACATGCGGCCTGTACCACAATGAGATAGACATGCGGCCTGTACCACAATGAGATAGACATGCGGCCTGTACCACAATGAGATAGACATGCGGCCTGCACCACAATGAGATAGACATGCGGCCTGCACCACAATCAGATAGACAATGAGATAGACAGTCGGTCTGTACCACAATGAGATAGACATGCGGTCTGTACCACAATGAGATAGACATGCGGCCTGCACCACAATGAGATAGACATGCGGCCTGCACCACAATCAGATAGACAATGAGATAGACAGTCGGTCTGTACCACAATGAGATAGACATGCGGTCTGTACCACAATGAGATAGACATGCGGTCTGTACCACAATGAGCAGCTTCCCTAATCAACTGCTCTGGTGAAGTCCAACAATGAAAATCGCTCACATGGCATCTCGCTCCAATCTCTCGGGAAGTTGGGAAATACTTGGTGAGTTTGATAGATCACCATATATCAGTGAGACACATACCTGAATGAGCATAGACTTGTATTGGTGACAGATCGCCATGTATCAGTGAGACACATACCTGAATGAGCGTAGACTTGTATTGGTGATAGATCACCATGTATCAGTGAGGCACATACCTGAATGAGCAGAGACTTGTATTGGTGAGTATGATGAAGCAGCACCGCTCTTTTGCACCTTCCATCTTGTACCCTGAAAAAAGCAAGTGTTACAACAAAAAGTTCATGTTTGTCTTTCAATTTTTCAATACTATCATGCTAGAAGTAAACTCTTTTTAATTAATTTGTAAAGCAGATTATTTTAAGACAGTGTATATGAAGAGTAAAGCTGATTATGATATTTGTGTTTGTACTTGGATTCAGACCCAAACCTTCAGCTATTTTTGAGTACGGTGACATAGATGAGGGAATATTTGGTAATAGTCATGACTGGCGGGGGATATCTTTATTTACAGTCCCGTTTATTGGGACGACAATAGGGTAAGAGTGAGGATTTGTGCACCCAAGCACCAGGTTTTTAACCCCATAATGATGTCATATGTCTACTTTTGCTTTTTATTCATTTTTATAGTTATTGTTTGTTTGGTTATAGTGTGCTTATATTATGTCTTTGTAAAACAATTCAGAGTACCTACCAGCTTCAGCCCCATCAAATGGTCAGGTATCAGCACATAACAGTTATGAAGGAGAAACTGCTACATACACGTGTACTACTGGCTATACGCTAGTTGGTTCTAACACTGCTACCTGTCAATGGTCAGGTATCAGCACAGAACAGTCATGAAGGGGAAACCGCTATATACACGTGTACTGCTGGCTATATGCTAGTTGGTTCCAACACTGCTACCTGTCAATGGTCAGGTATCAGCACAGAACAGTTATGAAGGAGAAACCGGTATACACATGTGTACTACTGGCTATACGCTAGTTGGTTCTGACACGGCAACCTGTCAATGGTCAGGTATCAGCACAGAACAGTCATGAAGGGGAAACCGCTATATACACGTGTACTGCTGGCTATACGCTAGTTGGTTCTGACACAGCAACCTGTCAATGCGGGTTGTGGAATTCTGCAGCTCCCTTATGCATCCATGGTATTGCTCTTAGTTTGAACATGTTTTCATTATAATAAGGTTATGATATACTCAGTTTAATGAAATTATGAAATGCCTATTGGATTATACATTTATTATTTCGATATCTACCATCAGTTGTATTAAGTCACAACATATAGTACATTCAGTCATATTACCTGCGTCATATTACCTGCGTATATAGTACATTCAGTCATATTACATGCATATATAGTACATTCAGTCATATTACCTGTATATATAATACATTCAGTCATATTACCTGTGTATATAGTACATTCAGTCATATTACCTGCGTATATAGTACATTCAGTCATATTACCTGTGTATATAGTACATTCAGTCATATTACCTGTGTATATAGTACATTCAGTCATATTACCTGTGTATATAGTACATTCAGTCATATTACCTGTGTATATAGTACATTCAGTCATATTACCTGTATATATAGTACATTCAGTCATATTAGCTGTGTATATAGTACATTCAGTCATATTACCTGTATATATAGTACATTCAGTCATATTACCTGCGTATATAGTACATTCAGTCATATTACCTGTATATATAGTACATTCAGTCATATTACCTGTATATATAGTACATTCAGTCATATTACCTGCATATATAGTACATTCAGTCATATTACCTGCGTATATAGTACATTCAGTCATATTACCTGTATATATAGTACATTCAGTCATATTACCTGCGTATATAGCACATTCAGTCATATTACCTGCGTATATAGCACATTCAGTCATATTACCTGTATATATAGTACATTCAGTCATATTACCTGCATATATAGTACATTCAGTCATATTACCTGCGTATATAGCACATTCAGTCATATTACCTGCGTATATAGCACATTCAGTCATATTACCTGTATATATAGTACATTCAGTCATATTACCTGCGTATATAGTACATTCAGTCATATTACCTGCGTATATAGTACATTCAGTCATATTACCTGTATATATAGTACATTCAGTCATATTACCTGCATATATAGTACATTCAGTCATATAACCTGCGTCATATTACCTGTGTATATAGTACATTCAGTCATATTACCTGCATATATAGTACATTCAGTCATATTACCTGCATATATAGTACATTCAGTCATATTACCTGCATATATAATACATTCAGTCATATTACCTGCGTATATAGTACATTCAGTCATATTACCTGCATATATAGTACATTCAGTCATATTACCTGCGTCATATTACCTGCGTATATAGTACATTCAGTCATATTACCTGCATATATAGTACATTCAGTCATATTACCTGCATATATAGTACATTCAGTCATATTACCTGCATATATAGTACATTCAGTCATATTACCTGTGTATATAGTACATTCAGTCATATTACCTGCGTATATAGTACATTCAGTCATATTACCTGCATATATAGTACATTCAGTCATATTACCTGTGTATATAGTACATTCAGTCATATTACCTGCATATATAGTACATTCAGTCATATTACCTGCGTCATATTACCTGTGTATATAGTACATTCAGTCATATTACCTGCATATATAGTACATTCAGTCATATTACCTGCGTATATAGTACATTCAGTCATATTACCTGCGTATATAGTACATTCAGTCATATTACCTGCATATATAGTACATTCAGTCATATTACCTGC
>JAWPHD010004040.1:50000-199183 GCA_037043455.1 Cyrtodaria siliqua
TCTGCCCTCTGCTTGGAGGGTCAAGGTCACTTCCACATTTGCTTTGTCACGTTGCGATGTACCACCCATGATACAACTATAAGCAAAGTTTGAAAGGTCTAGTGCAAACAGTTTGTGAGAAAATGACCTAAACGCAAAACTTGAATGTTGACGCCACCGCCACCGCCGCTGCCACCGGAAAAACAACACCTATGTCTCTTTTTTTCTTCGAAAGACAAAATTGTTACTACAAATGTTATATAACTGAATAATGACCTTCATACTTTGATATTCCTACTGATGTCTCGTAGCTGACGAAACAGTCACTGAAATAGCAACCATCTGTGACTGAATGAATGTACAATGGTGAATCAAAGGTTCACAGGTAACCCAACATTTTAATATTGCTGTTTGTATAATTGGCATGCTCTTTTTAGTTGCAACTAATATTTTTATACTTGTTGGACCCATTTGGAAGGGACCAAAGAAACCGCCAACTGTCAATCCCAACAGAATACCCCACACACCCATGGAAACAGCTTTTGTTAAAAAAACTTGACTTAAGATACATGTCTTACCTGGTTTACCATACCAAGATTGTCTCATGTGAACTTGGCACTTTCTGCGATAATGTTTTCCACTCGCATGGAGCTGAGGTACGGGTACAATGGTCCATATCTGTTTGTTGCCTTAACTCTGAACAAACAGCCCTGCCACAGGATTTCAGATCTGTCAAGTATACATGAACAATTCCATATCATGTTCTTATTTTGAAACATATTCAAACAAGCAATCTAGATGTATCTTAAAGATTTCTAAATGAGAACAGACTTGTATTGGTGAGACACATACCTGAATGAGCATATACTTGTATCGGTGAGACACATACCTGAATAAGTATAGACTTGTATTGGTGAGACGCATACCTGAATAAGCATAGACTTGTATTGGTGAGACACATACCTGAATGAGAATAGACTTGTATTGGTGAGACACATTCCTGAATGAGCATAGACTTGTATTGGTGAGACACATACCTGAATGAAAATAGACTTGTATCGGTGAGACACATATCTGAATGAGCATATACTTGTATTGGTGAGACGCATACCTGTATGAGAATAGGCTTGTAGTGGTGAGACACATACCTGAATGAGAATAGACTTGTAGAGGTGAGACAAATTCTTGAATGAGCAGACTTGTATTGGTGGGACACATACCTGAATGAAAATAGACTTGTATTGGTGAGACACATACCTGAATGAGAATAGACATGCATTGATGAGACACATACCTGAATGAGAATAGACTGTAGTGGTGAGACACATTCTTGAATGAGCAGACTTGTATTGGTGAGACACATTCTTGAATGAGCAGACGTGTATTGGTGAGACACATACCTGAATGAGCATAGACTGGTACTGTAGGCCAAAAACCAATCATTTGGTGCTGGTCTTACTGTAGGTCAAATACCTGAATGAGCATTGACTTGTATTGGTGAGACACATACCTGAATAAGCATAGACTTGTATTGGTGAGATACACACCTGAATTAGCATAGACTTGTATTGGTGTGACACATTCCTGAATGAGCATAGACTTGTATTGGTGAGACTCATACCTGAATAAGCATAGACTTGTATTGGTGAGATACACACCTGAACTAGCATAGACTTGTATTGGTGTGACACATTCCTGAATGAGAATAGACTTGTATCGGTGAGATAGATACATACCTGAATGAGCATAGACTTGTATTAGTGTGACACATTCCTGAATGAGCATACTTGTATTGGTGAGACACATACCTGAATGAGCCTAGACTTGTATTGGTGAGACACATACCTGCATGAACATAGACTTGTATTGGTGAGACACATACCTGAATGAGCCTAGACTTGTATTGGTGAGACACATACCTGAATGAGCCTAGACTTGTATTGGTGGGACACATACTGGAATGAGCAGACTTGTATTGAAAAAAGTTAAAGGTTGTCGGTTAAAAACGTAATTGAAACTATTGCAAAACACTATTTTAATAGCATTATAATGGTGTTTTTAAATATTTTGTATTTCTTCTGTCGGAGCATATAACAATTATTTTACCATTTACCTACAACAGAGCACTTATTTACAATAATGCAACAACTTCGGATTGGAATTCTTCTAATGAAAGCAGCAATTTTTCTTCGGCTCTACAAAGGAGACCCTCAGGTCATGCAAGCACAAATTAAAACAGTTAATTTTTTAAATGAAATAATCAAGTTACATGTATATCAGTGTGTATCAGCAATATTTTCAAATTCTTTTTAAAATCTTAAAAAGTTCATATGTAATTTATTGTGTTGCCTAGGTAGCATGGCAGATACTTAGGGATCACTTTGTCCGTCGTCGTCCATCCGTCCGTCATGGTCATCATGGTATGTCACACTTTGACCTGCAACCTAACCATGACTTGAAAAGTATTTGACCTGAAACTTCATACACATTTTAATCTTACCTCAAGGAATGTTGTTACACATGTCCAATAACTCTGACATGTTGGCAGGGTTATGCCCCTTTTCATAAAACTTTAACCTGCAACCTAACCAAGGTCATTATAAACCGGCCATAACTTAAGAGTTTGACCTATATTCATGAAATCCAGTGCAGAGTTATGCCCCTTTTCATAAACTTAAACAATTAAACAAAAAATTGCCTCCATAATTCATGAAGGATTCTGAACCTCCTTTCTTCCAACTTTATAGTTAGATTGTACTTGATGAAATAAGCACACGGCAGGTGACACAAGTGTTCGGTGGAACATCCTTCTAGTCAATAAGGAAAACCATGAACTACTGTAATGTAAAATTATTACACACACCCAGAAAAGATACGTGTAATATAAGTATTGTAATGTACAGCTGTAATACTGAAGTACTGTATTTTTCCATGAAAGCAACAACCAGGATTTGAACCTGGATCTTCTGCCACAAGAACAGATGCTCTTACCCTGAGCTATTGTAGCAGATCATGTTGTGAACTACATATAATATTAACATCTGTACAGCATTTCCTGGCAGTAAAGAAGATTATTTTTTTCAAATAATAATATTTAATTCAACACTGAGATGTTTGTAAATAACCAACGAGCCGAGACAAACATCTGTTTTGTAGTATTGTCTTCTTAGTGACCCTGTCAGAATTAATTCCTTTAAGTTCCATTTATTGAAAGTTAGAGCATGGTATAGTTATGCCCCCTTAGTTATGGTATAGTTACGCCCCCTTAGTCATGGTATAGTTACGCCCCCTTAGTTATGGTAAAGTTACGCCCCCTTAGTTATGGTATTGTTACGCCCCCTTAGTTATGGTATAGTTACGCCCACTTAGTTATGGTATAGTTACGCCCCCTTAGTTATGGTAGTTATGCCCCTTTAGTTATGGTATAGTTACGCCCTCTTAGTTATGGTATAGTTACGCCCCCTTAGTTGTGGTATAGTTACGCCCCTTTAGTTATTCTGAAACAAACAGTGTAATAGGTAAGCGTTGCATTCACTTACCATACTACAAAACAGGAAGTACCAATACTGGTGCAAACTCCCCATTGCTAACTTTTACCACACAAATCTAAATGTAAAGGGGGATAATTCTAGTAAAATGCATGAAAGAGTTACGGTGCTTAACTGTAACACAGAAGATAAACACAAGTTTCAGTTTTCTGTCATTTGTCTTTTTGGAATATAACTGCATTAAAAACAAAAATAACCAAAACTGTATGTGGAAACCGGGAATATTTCTGTTACAATTTTCCAGGAAAAAAAACAAACAAATGAAAACTGCTAAAACTGAACAAAAATTCTTAGTGTATCGCCTCGTGCAATGGTACCCTTCTCGTGTCATTATTCACCCCCTCTGATAAATAGTTCTCGTGCAATGGTACCCTTCTCGTGTCATTATTCACCCTCTCTGATAAATAGTTCTAACCATTGAATTCTAAGTAATTAAATAGTGGTATACTTACAATCTGCAAAACTGTACTTGCATGAAGCAAGTAAATAATTATTTTTCAATAAACAAGGACAATAACTTGTCCAAGATCTTATGAAAAAAAAACTCCAAATCATAATAGTGGAAATCTCTTACTAAAGAAAACATGTTCATAAGAATTAGCCATCAGAAGGACAACTGCAAATCTCCTTTGCATGTTCAATAGTGCCTGGCTCTTGGCAAATACAGCTTAACATATAAATGAAATGATCTAAAACAGCATAGATCTACTAGTTATTTAATTAATATGTGTGTTTTTTTTATATGTTTTCCCTGCATACTTATGTATTTCATCAATGAACTAAATTGGATTAAATTTCTTTCATTATTTCAATGTATAATATACAAACGCTATGGTTGTCATTATTTGACGGAAAAGCCCGAAGATATCCGACGTGTCCATGAGTATGGATCATCCGATTTCTGAAATCAATCTTTTTAGGTTGACTAGGTGGCCGAGTGGGCTAAGGCATTTTCTATCTGTAACAAATACAGAAACATTCACACTTAAAAAAATCATGCAAGAAAATATAACTAGAGCCAAATGTACCTTATACTTTTAAAATGGGTTCAAGCCCTAGTAAGGGGGATGTCAAATGGAAATCTTCAGCTAAATGATTAAAGATATAAATGCACCAGCCTTGTTTTTATGAATTTACAATATGAATCATGTGGTAACGGGGGTACAAATCCAGTACGTTTGTAGTCATTAGATGTCGACTCCTTTGAAGTCAATTGAACATGAGAACCAATGGACCACCATATTGCCATGTACATTTTATCCCAATAATTTTTCTAATTTTAAATGTGTTAAATATACACAAAACAGAAACTCAAATGTTTTTGAGCATAATTATGGCCAAACTCACCCTTTTCAACAATTTCATACACACACTACCAAACCTTTCCAAATCCATCTGACAGCTGATCCTTTTCTATGATTGTTAAGGGTGATATTTCAAATAATAAACAGAGGACTTATACATAAACAATAAGATATGGACTAAAAGGAATATTTTTTATGTCCCAATATCACCTAGTGCAGAGGTCTGAAGCTTTAAAGCACATGACCTTACTCAGTGGGTTAATGAGGCTGCAGTTCATGAGTAAATGACTGATTTGTTTTCAGACCATATTAAACTATTCATAATTACAATGTTTACAATTGTATGGTTGTTTAAAGGTCCATAAACAGTTATAGTTTATTTCAAGCCAGCCCCAGAGAGAGGATAGACAGGAATCCACACACCTCACAGGGCAAGAAAATTTGTTTCTCAGTTACTCGTCCTACGCAATATTTAAATGGCCAAATTGATAAATTGTTAAAGAATTTATCTGTATTTCTACTCGTCCTGCATCAATGAGCACTCGTCATAGCGAGCGGACGAGTGGAATTTTCGTGCCCTGCCTCAGCATCATTCAGGCAGCATTTTAGCTAAATCATCCAAGCAATTTAAAAGGTTGAAGCATTTTTACAGTAATGGTGGCCATCTTGAATGGTGGTTAATTGGATTGCGTTTCTGTTCTTTTGTTCCTCTCAAATTTCTGTCACAATTGGGAAAAAGGTTTTCAATTGGGAAGAGGTCTTTTACAGTAGCAGTTGCCATATTTAATGGTGGTCATCTTGTCTGAGCTTTTATTGATACAAATACGCTGACAAAGTTTGGTAAAGATCCAATGATAAATGAAGTTGCTAGATTGTTCACAAGACAGTGGCATTTTTCAGCAAAAACAAGAGTCCTAACTCTGGTGTTACTAACCTGAACTGGCTGGTTTTTTGAACCCGCGGCCAGTAGGTAACAGGTCAACTCGTACTTAAGTCAACTCGTACTTAAGTCAACTCGTACTCTTTTTGGTCAACTCGTACTCATTTCAGTTTTTCAATTGGTCAACTAGTACTCAACTCGTACTCACTATTTATTTCTTATGTTTAGGTAATTAAATTTGTATTTTTTATGTATTATATGCATAAAACATATTTTTAAGTACAGAATGACAAAATATATGAGTATGAGTTGACCAAAATGATGTTTACATTCATTTGTATATGGGAGTAATTCGTGGATTTCATGATTTAATTTGTGGTGATTATAAAGAAAACAACAAGAAGATGTGTTACATATTAATATTGAAAACTAAACTTAATAAAAAAAAATTACAAAATGTACAATATATACAATATATACACTGTTTCCTTTCTAACACATAGGAAGACATTATCGACCACGGGTGAGAACATTGTACATTGTTGGGTTTTCCGTGTACAGATTTTATCACCGTATATGTTCGTATGTTGACTATGTTGACTTTGTAGATTGTTCACTGAATAATGTCTATGATGCTTGATCTAAATTGATGAATGAAACACCGCTGCTGTAATTAAATGTATGGTGTGATGATGTGATATGTGCATATCGATCAAAAGCACGTGTTAACAAATCACACTAATTAAAGAAGTGTCGCCGCTCACACTTACTGTGAAAACATTTAAAGCTTGTTAATCATTAGTTGATTGAATTAGCAAACGTGCTAATACGGGATTAGCACAGTGTTTGACACAATTTCAAGACAAGCAGATTGTTACATGTGGTATGAAAGTGTCGCAAAGACAGGCAGTAATGAAATAGCATCATGTCCGTTAAAATACAACGAACGTCTGGGGGAAGTCGATCATTTGATATATTATTCAGATAGCTGCACTGGCCAACAAAGAAATCTGCCATTCTCAAGCATGTGTCTGTACTCAGTACAAGACTTTCCCATCAAGAGAATTACTCATAATTATTGTGAACAAGGACATTCGCAGATGGAAGGAGACTCTGTCCATGCTACGATTGAAAAGCACACAAAGAAATGCGAAATGTTTGCACCATCGGATTGGATAAGTGCAGTACGAAACAGCAAGGTTTCAAATCTCAGGTATAATGACATATTCGGAAATTGTAGATTTCATAAAAATCGCATCGGACACTATTTCCAATAGAACAACCAGCATAGATGGAGAGAAGGTTCAATGGATGAAAATACGGAGTTTCAAATACTTAAAGGAGGAGCCGAACAAAATTTACTTTCGTTATGATTACAAATCAGAGTTTAAATGCTTCGAAATAGCTAGAGGCAATCTTAGCGGAAGGGCAATGAAACATGTTAAAGGCTTTAACCTTAAGCGAGCTTACAATTCAGAAATACCAATAGCTTCTGCAAAATACAAAGACCTTGTTCGTTTGTGCGACGCAAAGGTGATTCCGAGCGTATATCACTCGTTTTAAAAAGGATTGCCGCACAGCAGCATGTAAAAGGATTGCCGCACAGCAGCATGTCCACAAGACTTCCAGAACCAAACTGGACTGACTAATGTATTGGATGATTAATGTGACATAACCCAGGTCTCAAGACTAATAATGTACCTAATGAAACATGCGTAGTTAATAAACTTACTAAATCATAATGTAGCCTTGAAAGTGATACAACCATAGAATCAACTGTAATATTTGTTAATGTTTGTTCATAATTTTCTGTTCATTAGTTAATATGCAATATTAAAGTTCTCTGTTATTATAAATGTTATTTTGTTAAAATTAAAGTATAAAACATATCTCTTGCATCTCTTTGGATGTCACATTATCCATTACTGGTAAAATAAAAGACACTTACAGTGGTCTAATAATCACTTTTATAACATTTCAAAAGATCGTAACTGCCAGATACAACTTTTTTGATGAAAATATTCCTTTCCGATTATTTAATAACATAAGGTCGTAAGTGCAATTTCTTTGATTACAAAGTCAAAATTGAAATTTTGTAATAAGAAATACTATATTTTAAAAGCGAGCAAACTACAGCTTCTGTCACAATATGATTATTCACAATATTAACACAATTTATAATGTCAGTCAGTTTGTTTCACTTTGCGGAAAACTATGACTTTTCACTTACGACCTTATAATTCTAGTCAAAGTCAAAATTGAAATTTTGTAATAAGAAATACTATATTTTAAAATCGAGCAAACTACAGCTTCTGTCACAATATGATTATTCACTGAGTGAGTGAGTATTAACACAATTTATAATGTCAGTCAGTTTGTTTCACTTTGCGGAAAACTATGACTTTTCACTTACGACCTTATAATTCTAGACCATCGATGTATAACGTACATTAGTGTTTAGATTTAATTACAGTTACAATTTCCAATTCATATTCTTTTAATTTTATACATCCCAGCGTATCAAATTAATTTACAACTAGGTAGGGCCTAAATTAAAATATTGTTTGTTTGCAGTTTGCGACCGACCCACGGCAAATCCGCCGACCCAAACAATTTTTTTTTCATTTTTCTTGCATGTTCTGTTAATATTTAACTAAACCCTTTTAAAAAAAACTTCTATGGATAATACTAGTGAAGCACACGATATATGCATGCCGTCGATGAGCATACGTTAATAATAAAAATGTTTTAAAAAATATATATATATCCCTACCTACCGACCCACCCCTAAAAGCCATGGGTCGGAAACTGCAAACAAACAATTTTTTAATGGTGGCCCAGGTGCGTTGAACATAGTATTTTTCTGACACATGAAAGCTAGACAAAATATAGGGATCGTAATCAAAATCATGAACAAATGTTTTAAAAAATAGTACAACTAAATATTACAACATTATTCATTATAATAAATTATAATTGCATTATAAAAAACTATAAACAAACAACAAAAAAATAAATGAGTATGAGTTTTTTCAAAATGAGTACGAGTTGACCAATACATGAGTACGAGTTGACCAAAATGAGTACGAGTTGACTTAAGTACGAGCTGACTTAAGTACGAGTTGACCCGGAAGCGGCCAGTAGGGCTAGACATGATGGGGAATGCAGTTGAATGCCAAGAAATGTTACATCTCGAGTATTCATGTGATAAAAAGGATCTCTTCCAGGGTTTTGTTATTAAAGCTACAGACGCCCTATATCAATCGATTTCTTCTTTGGAGGCGTGTCTTTATTTGTAACTTATGTTCACCAGCTCATGTCGAAATCGGGTATTTAAGCGAGCAAATATAGCGCATGAAATCATTTACTGTATATACATCGACCAGTGCACATCGTACCTATACACAGGTAACAGTAATTTTACAGAAAAAAAAGAGTTAACTTCTTTAGGGGCTCGAACACACAACCTTCTGATTTCAAGTCCTGTGCTCTATCCACTGAACTACAACCCTACTTGAGAAAATAGTATACTAACTACCATATATTATGAGGCAAAATAACTTAACATATTTGAACACAACTAAAGATGGATCAATAAATATGCAGTCCATATTGTCGCACGTGTAAATTAACATTGCCTGGTGTAATCTGTATCTTATCAATATGAAACTAATACTTCGTCTCAAATCAACCATATATCGACTTGTTGAGTTTGTGTGTGCGCTCTTGTTATTACGTAATGCCTATTTAGTGTTAAAAATGCTACAAAATACCAATAAATAGCAGTGGTCTAGAGGTTCAGCTGAATCTTTCAAATCTTAGAAGTGCAAGACTGTGGTTCAAATCCCGTTCCGGGCAACTATTTTTTTATCACATATATTCTGGAGCCGTATATTTATCGATGTTACCTGTACGGAGGCTAAATAAAAATGTGAAACTTTGCGTATCGATTTCTCCTTATATACTGACTTTTGGGGTGTTTGTCGATTTGAAACTACTTCACACGTGACTCATTCATATTCATGAGTTATTACCAGTTAAAATAGGGACTGTACAGCTTTAAGCTCGCCAGAGGCTCGCTTTATTCCTGAACTCGTTTAATAAAATCTTGTATGAAATGACAACTCATGTCAGATCCTCTATATATAAAATTATATAAAAATGTGGATCTTATTCTATATATGGGATTCTGTATTTACAATACGTTCGATTGAGGCAGGTCATCATTCCTTTAAAGAAACTAACCGGCCCTTTTTCTTGCTGACTTTTATAGCAGACATGTTTATCTTCATGAAGCGGTAAGTTTCCCAGTATCCATACCAGGGTTGTCACTGGCCCAGTATCCATACCAGGGTTGTCACTGGCCCCGCAACGTACTTATTCAGATTCAGAAAACGGTACAACCTTTTAAAACTGTTGTGCATATTTAACATGTATCTGATCTTCCAACGCATATTTGGTGTAAATGGCGATAATACATCTAAGGGAAGTAACTGGCCCGACGTATTGATTGCTACTTGTGAAGTGTTTCCTGCCTGTTCATGGTGGCATTTGCACAGGTGGCTGGTCATGAAATCGTGTCTTTGCAGCTATTAGAACTGTTTCTCAATGGCGTCCTTTCAGCTAGTGGGGGTCACATATGACGTCTGGGCCGGGTAACGCGGTCTCATTTGGGACATTTGGCGTCCCTTCTCACCCTACTCCTTACCCAGCCAGTTCAGAGTTACGGCTATTATTTATTTGTATTTATATATACACGAGCATCTTTGTGTTTTACTTATATTGCCTATTAATGCTGCCTTGTTGATTAGAGAATAGCTCATGGCGGGGATTTCTTTATTTACACTGTCCAGTTTTATTGGGATGACAGTAGGGTAAGTGTGAGGTTTGGTGCACCCTAGTACCTGGTTTAAACCATTAACGGCCTTTTTTGTCACTGACCGTTTCAAGGCGGTAGCCCTATTGTCAAACCTTTTGTGTGATGTCTTATTTGGCTTTTTATTCATATTTAAAGTTGTTGTTTTTTCCTTTTTTTGTTTGTGGTTGACTGTCGTCCTTGAATGCTACTTTTCCTGTTCGATTTTTATATCTATATGTACTGTCACAATAGTGTTGTTTGTGCCGTGTGGCGACCATAGAAAGTCTCCCCGTATATCCAATCAATAGTGTTATCTTTTAATCCCTCAGGGATTGTATGACATCCATTGATCCAGTGTTTCCTTAAACACATGTGTTTATACCGTGTTGAAGGTTTTGTGCTCATCGACATTTTGGCCCGTTTTATTCTATTTTGTATGTAACTGGCCTGGCGTTTCACAACAAAAGGGACGCAACACATATATACTGCGATTTTATTGTGGAAGGCCATTTATAACAGATTAAGGGATGGAAGTCTTTTAGTTGAAGCACACGTTGATATTGAAAAAACACATGCTATTGTGTTAAGAGTTATAAAATAGATTAGATGTTTCTTATATTTTGCCACTATCTACACACAGTTTCATTTATTATGTGCAGCTCTGTTTACGAATAACCGATTACCACGTGTATAGCTTTCCCTTACACACCTCCTTCGGAGGATGGCATATTTTTTTTATAGTAGGCTTATCTTACCCGAGGAAATCGAACCTGTGACCTCTGGGGCGAGAGGCAAGTATGCTAACCACTCATCCACCATAACAGGTTCAGAAGATAGTGGTCCAGTACTTTTAACTACATACAATATCTCTTTATCTGATGATGAATACATTTTGGCAATGAAACCGTACAAAAAGCTGTCTTACATTTGCAAAAGCTTTTACACTCAGTTATTGCTCATCAACGACTGTGTGGCATTCTTCAATCTTGTCGATACCGGAGAGTTTCGTGTAAAGCACATTGCTGCTCACTTGTTCCTTGATGTCATTAACTTTTCGACAATTTCTCATGTATGTATGGGTGTCTGCAAAACAATTTCTCAGATTAATGAATATGGGGAGAAGTGTGAGAATACTATGAATAAAACTGATATAGCAATGATGACTTTTGCAAGCCCAAATGCAGTGATATTAAATGACCAGCAGAAGAAATGACCAGAAGAAGAAAGTCAGTATCGAATGTAGTTGACCCGGCATTATAGATTCAAATATTAAAGCTTTACTTTACATTTATTCGTCCGACTCTTGAATATGCCGACGTTGTATGGGACAACTGTACTAAAGCGCAAGAGTATGAATTAGAAAAAAATCAATATGAGGCTGCCAGAATTGTGACAGGAGCAACCAAACTTGTATCCCTAGTAGCCCTTAACCGCGAAACGGGATGGGAATCTTTGAAAGCTAGAAGACGAACGCATAGGCTTATATTATATTATAAAATGAACGCAAACTTAACTCCTGCCTTTTTGTCATCCCTTGTCCCAGATAACGTTGGAAACCTCGTTAACTACAATTTAAGAAACGCTGGAAACGCAAGAATAGTCCACTGTAATTCACAGCTTTATGCCAATTCTTTCCTCCCATCTACAATCCGTGAATGGAACGAACTTCCCCCATCGGCGAGAAATTCCGAGTCTATTAGTGTTTTCAAATCTAGACTGGATAGTAATAGGACTACTGTTCCACAATATTACTTTACTGGTAATCGGAAGGTCCACATTCTCCACACACGCCTTCGCAATCACTGCAGCAGCTTAAATCAGCATTTATTTTCAAAAAACATTGTAGAAAGTCCACTATGTGTATGCAGATCCTTAGAAGACACGAATCATTTCCTATTGCAATGCCCACTATATACTCCCGAGAGAATAGTAATGAATAATGAGTTACTACACTTGATCGACGAAATAACACTAGACACCCTACTTTTTGGTGATGAAACACTTTCTCTAGACGTAAACACACAAGTTTTCAAAATAGTCCAAAAATATATTCTCAATACGAAACGGTTCCTGTAAATTGCATGCACTTAACTTTAGGAATATGAGAAAATTAAATTTGCTAAACAGTATGCCAATCTGAAAAATCGCTATCATGTTCCCTACAAGCTGAATCTGCCACTATAACAATACATTTGTATGGGAATAAGGGCCTATATGTTTGCTTAGGAACGTCGCACACACACATTCTCTCTCTCTCTCTCTCCTTACATTTCTATATTTCTTGTAATTATATATTAAACACTTAACTAGCCATTTGATTTCATGTACTATGCTATCACGAATAATGTAACTTATTGTGCCCTGATCAAGGAGACAGATATATACAAGCGTTTTGCTTTCTTCTGGATCCTAATTCACTGTTAACTATTACATAATTGTATGTCTATATAACACCAAACTGTATAATTGTGAATAAAATAGTGTTTAAACCAAATATTAAAGCTGTATCTGCCAATAATGCAGCAGAAAATAAGTCATATAATCTTTGTATGGTCGGGAAAAAATAACAGCAGTATTTGGAAAGAATCTAGGAGAGGACGACTTATTTGGACACGAGTCACAGCCATCTCTCACGGTAAAGGTAAAGTTGAGCTTCTCACTATCGACCAAACAAGAGAGGAAATTTGTAAACGAATAGAAAGAGATGTATATAATTCAGTCTTCAGAGTTAAGCACAGGCACCTCTCCATGGAAAAATGCTTGATAGCATGTCAGTTAATACAGAAAGAATTAAGGAAATGCGATTTCTATGAAAGAGAGAAAGGTATACAATATCATACATATGTCGTCTATGCACCAATACACTGTGTGGTAGAAACCAATACAAAGCACATAGACTACGTTTGTGCACCAATACAAAATAGAAACTGTCTATGTTTATTGTTTGCGACTTTTGTGATGTTAAAATAGAATGTTGACCTTATTTACATTATCAGCCTGTTATGGAAATACTTATTCGTTGCATTCAGAAAGGAATGGGTAAAAACATTATTAAAAAAACAGGATACAACACGGTTTTGTGCAATTATTGCGCCGTTTTCACTATGTTTCGTCTTTGACATAGATAATCTGATTCATTTATATTATTTATATTTTCAAGAAAGTAGTATTCAAAGTATCTTACCGCGAAGTGAAAACAAGATCAGCGTTTCCTATTTGGATTTTATCCTGCATGAATACACACATTCGCCTACTATTTAAAATAATTACACTTAAAGGGTGCTAGAGACATCTCTCACATCGCCTAGACATTATCACTTACTATTTTTAAAAACAAAACAACTGTCCTTTAGCTTAATTACCATATATTTCTTCTATAATGTACCAGTCGGTTTATTTGCAAGAACATGATTTATTAATTACATGTGAATTGACGAATACTATTGGTATATTCTTTGTTACCTTATCAAACCATGTACACATGCATAGGGAATCTGCATATAATATAAGAACAATGAATACGATTCACAGTACCTTGCCCGAATAGTCAAGTAAAGAAAGTAAAGTGTTTCTTTATTATAGTAAATTGAAAGGGCCAGTCAGTTTTGACTAATGAGACACCTTTGTCTTGAACATCATTACTTCCCGATTCCTATTCTTTAATGCCAGGCACCAGGCAGGTAGGCAATCGGTAACCGTTATTTAACCTAGCTGGCGGTTCACCAACCGGTCTTTCTTCAGTAACAAGCGCACCTCTGACGGGACTCGAACCTTCGACCTCCGAGGCGGATGCCTTAACCACTAGACCACCGTAACTCCGAATAATTAATGATCATTCACCTAAAAACATTGCTTGCAAATGGTAGACTAAGCGAAATGACAAGTGTGCGTACACACTTGTGAGAAACCGTTTAATACACAATATCAGAGTTAATGAATATATCGTCCCTTTCGCGTATCAATAAAGTCACCTAAGCAGTTTATTATGTCCCACAGGACTGTACTGACGCTAGCTGTTGATATTGTCCTGAAGATAGTACTGACCCAGAGAAGCTGGTAGGTGATATTTTCACAGAGATTAGTATTGTCTGTATCCGTTTATTGTTTCGCTGAGGACAGTACTGACACACGATTTAAAAGAACCTTATTACATTAAAGCAGACCATTTTTAAAAATAAAAACGTCCTTTAGTTTAAATACCCCCACCCCCCATATTTCTTCTGTCATTATGAAGTACCAGTATCTTTATATGCAAGAACATGATGTCTTAGTACAATGTGACTTGATTAATACTTTTGGTATTGTAGCAGTGAGAATTCTAGTTCTTATGGTGCGTACCTACAACAGAGTTACGATGATGCCCTTTATAGAATAAGTAGGTATCAGGGTCGACCCTATCAAGACTTATGGTGCGTACCTACAACAGAGATACGATGATGCCCTTTATATAATAAGTAGGTATCAGGATCGACCCCATCAAGACTTATGGTGCGTACCTACAATAGAGATACGATGATGCCCTTTATAGAATAAGTAGGTATCAGGGTCGACTCTATCAAGACCTATGGTGCGTACCTACAACAGAGATACGATGATGCCCTTTATAGAATAAGTAGGTATCAGGGTCGACCCTATCAAGACTTATGGTGCGTATCTACAACAGATATACGATGATGCCCTTTATAGAATAAATAGGTATCAGGGTCGATCCTATCAAGACTTATGGTGCGTACCTACAACAGAGATACGATGATGCCCTTTATAGAATAAGTAGGTATCAGGGTAGACCCTATCAAGACTTACCGTGCGTACCTACAACAGAGATACGATGATGCCCTTTATAGAATAAGTAGGTATCAGGATCGACCCTATCAAGACTTATGGTGCGTACCTACAACAGAGTTACGATGATGCCCTTTATAGAATAAGTAGGTATCAGGGTCGACCCTATGAAGACTTACCGTGCGTACCTACAACAGAGTTACGATGATGCCCTTTATAGAATAAGTAGGTATCAGGGTCGACCCTATCAAGACTTATGGTGCGTACCTACAACAGAGATACGATGATGCCCTTTATAGAATAAGTAGGTATCAGGGTCGACCCTATCAAGACTTATGGTGCGTACCTACAACAGAGTTACGATGATGCCCTTTATAGAATAAGTAGGTATCAGGGTCGACCCTATGAAGACTTATAGTGCGTAGCTACAACAGAGTTACGATGATGCCCTTTATAGAATAAGTAGGTATCAGGGTCGACCCTATCAAGACTTATGGTGCGTACCTACAACAGAGATACGATGATGCCCTTTATAGAATAAGTAGGTAATTCAGGGTCCACCCTATCAAGACCTATGGTGCGTACCTACAACATAGTTACGATGATGCCCTTTATAGAATAAGTAGGTATCAGGGTCGACCCTATCAAGAGCTATGGTGCGTACCTACAACAGAGTTACGATGATGCCCTTTATAGAATAAGTAGGTATCAGGGTCGACCCAATCAAAACGTATGGTGCGTACCTACAACAGAGTTACAATGATGCCCTTTATAGAATAAGTAGGTATCAGGATCGACCCTATCAAGAATTATGGTGCGTACCTACAACAGATTTACGATGATGCCCTTTATAGAATAAGTAGGTACCAGGGTCGACCCTATCAAGACTTATGGTGCGCACCTACAACAGAGTTACGATGATGCCCTTTATAGAATAAGTAGGTATCAGGGTCGACCCGATCGAGACTTATGGTGCGTACCTACAACAGAGTTACGATGATGCCCTTTATAGAATAAGTAGGTATCAGGGTCGACCCTATCAAGACCTATGGTGCGTACCTACAACAGAGTTACGATGATGCCCTTTATAGAATAAGTAGGTATCAGGGTCGACCCTATCAAGACTTATGGTGCGTACCTACAACAGAGATACGATGATGCCCTTTATAGAATAAGTAGGTATCAGGGTCGACCCAATCAAAATTATGGTGCGTACCTACAACAGAGTTACGATGATGCCCTTTATAGAATAAGTAGGTATCAGGGTCGACCCTATCAAGACCTATTGTGCGTACCTACAACAGAGTTACGATGGTGCCCTTTATAGAATAAGTAGGTATCAGGGTCGACCCTATCATGACAGGTTCTTGAAGACATCAAGCAATGCCTGCATAAACAGCCGCCATACTGCAACAGATTAACAAGCGTGCATGCATAAAACTCACCAAAGAGAATAATACCCATCGATCTGGACATGTTCGTACGACTAGTTCATGTTTTTCAGGCAGACATTTCTGGAATTTTTACATTTCGACATATCTCGCGCTGACACGTATTCTGTGTTTGGAAACTTAAACCCGAACACAGCTAATACAAATCGACAACGTTAACAGGCAAACGTCAGGTATGTGAGTAGATTGAGTTTCCAAATACGGAACAAAACAAGGTGCGTGGAATACACTCTGTTGTCCACCCGTCTCAAGTTAGGGGGAGAGGTGCAAGCCCACTGTTTTTTTTAAACTACACACATTCATTTCTGATTATCTTGACAGCCTCGTTTCCGAGGAAGGCCTTGCTGGCAAGTTGTCACTGATTAACACAGAATTTCAACAGAATATGTAATGAGCATAATTATATAGGGTATGACCCTTCCTGTACATGGGCCTGGTCAACGGCTTAACATCCCCTACGAAGGATGGCAGTTTCACAGTACATGCACCTTGCCCGAATAATGAACGGTCATTCATCAAAAGCACTCACTCTGGAAAAAACATTGCTTGCAAACAGCTAGGGTAAACGAAAAGACAAGTATGCATACACACTGGTGAGAAACAGTTTAAGATTAATCACAAGTTATGACTATATTGTCCATTTTGTTTATCAAGGAAGTGACCTAAGGAATTTATTTTGTCCTTCAAGACTTTACTGATGCTAATTGTTGAAATTGTCATTGAGGACAGTACTGAAGCGATGGAAGCTAGTAGGTGATATTTTCGCAGTTTAGTAGTACTGACTGTATTCGTTTTAGGACAGGACTAACGCTAGCCGGCGATATTGCCCTGAGTACAGTACTACGCTAGCTGTCGTCCTTGAATGCTACTTTTCCTGTTCGGTTTTTATACCTATTAGTACTGATAAGCGCACAGAAAATTACGTCCTTTGTTTATAACCTTATGTTATTATAATTATTTATGAAGGACTGTAACGGGACATTTTAGTGTTTTTTCTGAGGTCAAGCGGGCGTTTACAAAAATAACAAATACACACATCTTGTACACTATCGCGTGCAGAAATGAATTTCCTATCCAACAATACCTTTCATCCTACGATCCCTGGTCAACTTGCCGAAATATCAAAGTCAAAAGTAAAATAATTGCAATTTAAATCTACTCGTCATTTGTCTGGATATCCGGTTTACATTCCAAAATTATGTTTCTGTTATGTTCGGCAATCTGATGTAATCGAGACATTGCGATTGCACTACTGACGTCATAATTTGTCATCAATTTAATTCAATTCAATTCAAACTTTATTAAAGTGTCGATTCTTGCGGATGGCGGGAGGTGTACAGTACTGGTTCTATCCCATATGGATTGATTGATTGAATTGGATTTTATAGTCGCACCAACAGCTAAGGTCATATGGCGACTTTCCAGCTTTCATTGGTGGAGGAAGACCCCAGGTGCCCCTCCGGGCAATTTTCGTGCACGGGCGGGCACCTGGGTAGAACCACCGACGTTCCATAAGCCAGCTGGATAGCTTCCTCACATAAAGATACCTAGGCCCCTGAGGGATCGAACCTACAGCGGTGAGGAGCAAGTGATTTCAAGTCAAAGACGTTAACCACTCGGCCACGGACGCCCCTATCCCATGTGGAACTATTATCTTCACGAATCAAGGGACGCGGTTCCGTATTTTCTCTGATTGAGCCAAATCAGCTGAAACAGTGGGTGGTCTGCCTCCACCATAAAAAAAATCGACCGTCATATATAACCTGACATATGTGTTGCAAATGACGTAAAACATGATACAAACAAACAAATCAAACTTTATGAATTGTCGGATAAGCACTTAACAAAACAATATTAGCTACAAATAGCTATTAACCGCCATAATGTTGTGCTTTATGGCTAAGTAGTTCAATGGGTATGAAAGAAAAAGAATCAACCATGAGGCCATCCCTGTGGATCCTTCTTCCCCAAGAGCCCTTAAAGTAATGGCCATTGTTTCCCAGATCCTCAAAAGTATTTGTCAAAGTTCCCCAAAAGTATTTTGCCCATGTTCCCTAGATCCCTAAAAGTATTTACACTGTTCCCGAGATCCCCAATAGTGTTAAACATAGCACCCTAAAAGTACCAACTATTGTTCGCTTAATAACCCTTATGTAAAACACATACTGTAGTCTTCTCTGGACTGCTTTTACATTTTACACATCATAATACAAAACACCAGCGTTCTGTAAGTTTTTCCTAGCCATTTTTTCTATAGCCGCAATAACAGGTACAGTTATAACGTTCGGATTCTTCGTATTGGCGTATTTGGCTCCATTTTTTACATGTTCACAAAACAAATGATGATGAAACAAGAAGTCCATGACCTTGAAATACTCTCATGAATATCTGAACATCTAGGCCCTGGAAAGGTATTGTAACCTTTTTATATGTTTGTCATTATTTGTAGGGGTAGTGTTTGTTAATCATTAAACAATACAGGCTTTTTGTCAGAGTAAGTACATTTTATTTTCAATATTTCCCAAATGAAATCATTTTTGTAACAGGAGTAACATTTCTGTCTCATGAAGTTTCATGAAAATCCTTCAAGTAGTGTCAGTGGAGTAGTTGCCACAAGTTTTTCCTCTGTGTAAACAAAGATGACTGCTGGTTGCCATGTTTGACGTCAAATAAAAAAAATGCAGTAGTCGCCACAAAATTGTATTTTTAAAATATTATTTTAGTTGTGGTGGCCATCTTAAAGTTTCCGCCAACTTGATTTTTTACGTACGGCCAACTAGACATCAAGAGCAACATTCTTATAAAGTTTCATAACAATCTATCAAGTAGTTTTAGGGAAGTGGTCGCCTCAATTTTTTCCTATATATAACTATATGTAAACAAAGATGTCCGCTGGCGGCCATGTTTGATATTGAATCAAAATGAGCTTTGTCAAGGACCAACTACATGTCATGCCATTTGATTTGGCAAAGGTTTCAAATAAATGACCCTTATGTTTTTTGAGAAGTAGTCACCACACAACTGTATTTTAAAATACATGTTTAGCTATGGCAGCCATCTTGACATTCCGGCTTACCTGATTTTTTACTTAGAACCAACTAGGCATCAAGAGCAACACTCCTGTAAGGTTTCGTGACAATCCATCAAGTAGTTTCAGAAGAGCAGTCGCCACAGGTTTATCCTATACAACTATATGTAATCAAAGATGGCCATTGGCGGCCATGTTTGACATTGAATCAAAATGAATTTTGTTTAGATCCAACTACATGTTATGCCAGACATTTTGGTATAGTTTTTGTAATTGCCACAAACGTCTATTTTTAAAGTCTATTTTTAGCTGTGGTGGCCATCTTGATTTCCGGCAGACCTGAATTTTTACATAGGATCAAATAGACGTCATGGGCAACATTCATTTAAAGCTTCATGAAAATCCATCAAATAGTTTCAGAGAAAAAGTGTTTTCCTATAAAAAATCTATGTAAACAAAGATAGCACTTCGAACAAGATATCAAGAGCAACATTCATGTAAAGTTTCATGAAATTTCATCAAAACGATGTCCGCTGGCGGCCATGTTTAATATCGAGTCAAAATTCATTTGTTTAGGACCAACAATATGTCATGCCAGTCAATTTGGCAAAGGTTCTAAATCAATACCGCTCATGGTTTTTGAGAAGTAGTCGCCATAAAATTATATTTTTAGAATCTGTTTTTATCTTTGGTAGCCATCTTGGATTTCACATCAGTCTGAATATTTTGCTATGATCAACTAGACCTTATGGGCAACATTTCTGTAAAGTTTCATGAACAATCAATCAACTAGTGTTAGAGGAGTAGTTGCCACAAAACACTTATAGTTTCGGAGGAGTAGTTGCTACAAACGTCTTTTTCAAAAAACTATTTTTAGCTTTGGTAGCCATCTTGGATTTCACATCAACCTGAATTTTTGCAAGGATCGACTAGACCTTATGGGCAACATTTCTGTAAGTTTCAGGAAAATCCATATAATAATTTTAGAAGAGTAGTCACCACAAAAAAAGTGTATGGACGGACGGACAGACAGACGAACGACGCAACACGGCATAAGGTCTGCTGATCCGTGATCAGTTGCGCTACAATGAACACACATGGCAAATGTTCATCAACATTACGTCATTTTCAACACATGTAAGATTATATATGACGGTCGATTTTTTTGTGGTGGAGGCAGACCAACGACGTTTCCTGTACTGTACACCTCCCGCCATCCTAAGCATCGTAGAAAGAATTTGTTTACAAGTTCATGTGCAATTATAATAGCGGATATATCGTCTTCGTTCTTCTTGCTGTCTTTATAGCATACTCTATTGTATGGTCTCCCCATGTCTCCTACACTAAGCTCATTCATACCACCAATCTGTATGCTGATTGATCAGGAATGGTTTCATCATCTTTGACATTTTTCTCCAGGCTAAAATGTGCAAGTTGCTTGTTTCTCTCAGGAATCCCTCTCCAATCACGAGAGACCAAGGAATTTAATTCTTTCAATGGCTTATCAACACATTTTAGTTTATATCGAACTGATTTAGAGACATGGGGAACGACATAGTAATCTGAAACCATGCCCTACTATATTTTGTGTAAATGTGTATGGTTCTTTAACGTACTCGGAGGACATACTCCGATACACGGAACCGCCCGGTTTACGTACCCATCCTATGGATGATGCTAGAGTTGCCCCAGGACTGACCAAAGCAACCCAGTGGTGCCGAAAAACGAGTCAAAGTGTATTTTTTAGCACATCTTTCATTTGTAGTCTACTTTATGCTATTAGTATCAGCTGTGCACATAGTTAACGATCAGCTTTCAGAACTATATATTTCCTGCTTTGTTTGAAGTCATAGGTTTGCTCAGTGGACTTAATATTTAAAATTAAGCTTACTTATTGTGTCCAAGTCACTTTTCACTTTTCAAACCTTTCAATGGCTATCTTGTCCAGTTTTGTGTGATTCTAGCAAATTGTTTTCTATATCAGACTGTCATCTTCCCCGTTTTCTAACTCTAGTACCGTGATCCCCTTTGAATAGATGTACTAAGCTGTTTTCAGTGAGCACGTTTACAGCTTTTAGATCCCTCTTGTCTTTTGTATTGTTTTATCGTTTGAAGGTATTTGTTCTGGACACCAGCATTTCTAACATTCGAATATGTGATTATGAACACACTCTGAGGTGAGATAATAACGGCAACCAGCCCCGGTCACCTCGGGTTTAAGATTGAATCCGTTTGTGCCTCCGGCAGTCTGGGTGTCTTTATATACAGTTTCCTCTACTACTTGGTCTACTGGTATACTTCCCATTTGATAGGATTGTTTGGTCCTGCTTGCAATGAACACCCACCACTTTCCATGTAACTGAGAAAGCTGGTTCAGTAGCTAGACTGCCCATTTGAGATGGATAAGCGTGTTAGTTCTGTAAATAACACTGTAGCTAGTGTCAATAGTGCATTATGTGTTTTTAGTGTATTGTTTATTAGATATGTACGTGTTATTGTACTTTTTACAAGGGAAGCATATATGATATAGACAGTTAGTCGTTCTTTAGAATCATGCCTGATCAATAGAGGTTTCAAAACAACTCTGACAAGGTTTTAACATAATACATAAGCTTCTTATATTCAATTCACTATCAAATGTGACTGTATAATAGAATGTCATTGGTCATCTATTTATGAACCGGTAAATATAACCGAGACTGAACAAATCACCAATCCTGCTGCATTTGTGGGGCACTACCACTTTGGGATTGTTTTATTAATTATGTTCTAAATGTTTTGCAATAATTTATAATAAATACTGATAAAGGTGATCCTTTAGTAGCAACAAATACAATTAAGAGAATAAAGCAGCAGACTCGGTTTTATTGAGTCTGTTCATGAGAAGTAATGCAAAAAACAACACCTCTCACGCCCCCTAGCACCGGCTTTAGCGGTATTCTATTTCAAAGCCACCTATATTGGGCTCGTTGGTCCCATAGGACCAGTACAAATAACACTACTGATTCGTTGCACGGGGAGACTTTTTACAGCCGCCACACTGCACTAAACGAAGGCCTCACAATATCACAATAGTATCACCTTCTCCGTTATTTCTATTAATTAGGAATACAAATAATATAATGTTAAGAAAAATGTTCATGTAAATACTTAGAACAGTAAATATGTTTATTACTATATGTTCTATGTATATATGCATTTGTAGTATCTCACGGGCCTATGTCCTATTGATTTATGAATAAAATCTTCCTCCATAAAACCCGAGCAATACTACCCGAGAATTGACTCCAACATCTGAAATGGTCGTTGTCGTACCGGAGTCCTCACTTGCGTACTAAGGGAATAGTTGTATACATGTGTATACGTAAGTCTCTCATCTACCGGAGCGACCATAGCGAAAGTTCATAGGGTTACGGATAAGTAAAAAGTGCGCCTAAGTAAAGAAATGTACCCTGAGCATACAAGTGGTCTCCCAGTTACGACAATCACCACATCAACGTATAAGTGTACTAATATAGCCGGTTCGTTTGGTCTCTGCTGGGCAGAGATGTAGAAGAGGATAGAAGAAGGCAGAGCACTGTTTTAATCGAACGCACATTCGAAGAGGTAGAGGATTTTTGACTAAATGAACACGCATATTTTATAATTGGGTCAGTTGTGGCTTTAAAAGCATGAAAACTTGACCGTGTTGTGTTTTTTTTTAGAATTTTTATTTGAAAAATAAAACATTAGGTAAGACTACTTGTTCTGATTCTTAATTTATTTGAGAAAAAAATGTATGGTTCTATTTTCGTTTGCTACAAAATTACTGAATTGTTTCGCCGCCATCTTAGCTGCTCTTCTCTGCCGTCTCTTCATATTTCAAATCGGCAGAGACGGCATAGCTTCCGAGAAGAGAAGAGGTCCGAAACGAGCAACCGGACGAGTATATTCACTTCTAAAAGAAGCTCCTCCGCCTTGCGAAACTAACCGGCTAAAAGGAATTTCTAATGCCCCGTAGTAGCAAATTCGAATTCTGTAAAAATCGTGTTGCGCATGCGCCAGGCTTGAAAACACCGTATCAAAAATATCGACCACAATTATTGTGCAGTAATATTAGATTATGGTTGAAATGTACCCAAATAAAATTTCATAAGTCTTTGAAGGAAATGAAAAACGATATTTAATATACCATATACTTTGAATGGAATCGGACGCAATATTCCAATATTGACCCTGGTGCATAACATAGGATAGCACATACTACTATGCAAAATAATTTTCTTGTAAATCCGGGGTCATTTTAGGTTCATTCATTATGTTTAGGGATTTTAGAATAGAGCATATCATTAAATGTCAATTTTAAGTCGGACCTCGAGACCCCAGAACCAAAGCCTGATGTACCCCCTTTAAACGATAAAGTTGATACTGGGGCAGCTACCAATACTGTTATTTATCAGAATAAAAGAAGCTCACTTCAGAGGTCTGATACCGTGAATAATTGTATGCAACGCTATCAAAAGCTAGTATTATTAGTACAATAAACATGGTTTTACACTTATTCTGCTAAAAGATGTCTGGGTTTCTAAACAAATGATCAAAATATGCAAATGGTGGAACTGGAACAAAGGGCACGCGTTTATAGAAGATAATAAGGGAAATATAAAAAAGCATATCTAGTAAATGTTGTAGACCGAAACGTTTTACATGGTTTCTAAAAACACTTTGAAAAACCGTCTATTAAAGTTAGATACCTATTCCAGTTCTCATCGAATTTTGATAAATGTTGAATGTTTTTACCTAATCTATTTTAAAATAATAAACCTATGGCTATGAAACTTACACACAAATGTAGGCAGATATATTTAACATGTTTTTTGTATAATATTATACGTCGAAATGCATCCGTTGCTTTTCAGACAAACTATTCCAGTTTTCGGAGATTTTGTTAAATTTTAAAGTTTTTTACCCCAAATTGTCTGGCATATTATTGGTTATATACACATGAAACTAAAGCATGTTGTACAGGGAAGCATGTTTTACAATTTTAAAAAGAAATAGTGAATGAATATTCCTAAGATTACTTTTTGAAAATATATTCCCGTTTTCGGTGATTTTTGGGTTTAAATTTTGAGCGACTTTTACCCGAAATATTGGAAAAAATCAGATTTGAACTAAGACATCTATACACTTCGTATACACAAGTATTTAATACATTTTTAAACAAAATTATTCACCTAAATGCATTTATTGCATTTTGAAAAAAATATTCCAGTTTTCAGCACTTTTTGTTAAATTTTGACATTTTTGGCCTCAAATCAGGGCGTAACCTGTGTCTCCCACATTGCTATCACGTTGAAGTATTAACTTGAGGCATCAATAATCAAAAAATCATAATAAGAATTTGCCATCTCAGATGGTACCAATATGCCTAAATTTTGATGTTGGCCCAAGGCCTAATCCAGTTGAGCGATGGGCACAAATGGGCACAACCAAAACCCTTATAAAAGGTAATACTGAAAGGCGTCAAAAGCAGTCACCAGTGATCAGCAGTCGAAGTGCCATGTTTAAAACTAAATTATAGCAATTGTACCTAAATCAGGTATTTTTAATTTTTCTTTCCTTTAGGACACTGTTCCCTAGATCCCTTAAAGTAAACCTCTGATCCCTGGATCCCTTAACATAATTGGCAATGTTCCCCAGATCCCTAAAAGTAATTGGCCATGTTCCCCAAATCCCCCTGGAAGGGCCTCAACTATGGGTATCCGGATTCCAACGATCTATAATTGTTTTAATCGGAACCTCGGGACAGCCTAGGTTCCGAATGGCGGTAAAAAACAGTTATAACTCGGTTTGGAATTCCCTATCTTCACCGGATACCTGTAGGCTGCCAATGTGTTCGCAACGTCTCAATGTGTCCGCGTACATATTGGCACTCTACAGATACCCAAGAAAGATCTTCTATCTTACATCAAGATTTAAAGTGTGCAAGACGGGTTTGTTTTAAAAGGTAAAGTTTCATTTTCATATATCTCGCCGTCACATGTTTTCGACGTTCTTGTGTTTTCGACGGTCTTTGATTATCTCGTATTATTTCATTTTGCGCGGGCTTTCAGAGTTCACCATGCAAATATTTGTTAACAAACTGATATGTGACCGCTAATGTTGTTTGAGAAAAATATACATTTGAAAAGTTAAATGCAACAATGATTTAAAAATATAGGTTTATTACGGATACTATATACTCCTCATTAAAGAAAAGAACACGCACGCCAAATAACGAAACAATTACACTACAAAACCGTTTATCAAAACTGTGTCCAGGTGTTCAGATAATATAATAATGTATATGTGCTGAAATAAAGTATAGTTTTTTTCACGGATTCTAAAACATATCCGTGACTTAATATGTGTAAAATGAATTGAGTTGGTAAAGTCTCTTAATTCTACAGTTTTGGAGTTTGGCCTGGCTTGTTAAAGTATGTGTTTACAGAGTGAATTCTCAAAATATGTAAGTTATATAATAATATACCTCGTGGTCAGTAGGTTTAGCACGTTTACATAATTGTGTCGTAAAATGTGGCTGTTGTTGGCGGGATAGCTACTTTAACAAAGTACAAAGTGACAGGTTGTAATTACATGTAACATAAATAACATATATCTAAAAGGAATATAAATTTGTCAATATTCGATGTGAACCTAAAGTCGTCACCCTGGTCTTAAACGCGTCATTTTGTTCTACATCAAATAACTGGTTTCGCAACGCAACACTATGGTCAAAGGGAGATAACATGTAGCTAAATCATGTTAGCTAAATCATTCTAAAAATCTTGCGCCTATTGTATCGAGATTGTCATTTCGCCCAACCAGCGGGCTCGAATCGGAGCGCGACTCGTCAAGTGAGGAAGTGTCGATCCTTGGGGATGGCGGGAGGTATATAGTACTTGTTCTACCCATGAAAAATGTGGCGGCCACAAACAAACACTCTGGGGTTGTGGATAAAATACCGGAGAAACGAAACAAACGACTTTAGATGATGAGCACGCGTTTCACAAACAATTAAAGTCAGTACGTTATCAATTTTCTTAGTTATATGTTTTATACTACCGTTATTATGTCGTAGCATCGTCCGTCCGTCTGTCCGTCCGTTACCTTTTACCTGACAACTGATTGTGGCTAATAACTTTCAAAGTATAAGGTCTACAACAATGACACTTGGTAAACATCCAGAACATGATCCAATGAATACATTTGATAAAGGTCTATAACTGTCTGATTCATTTTTTATTATTCCCATTTGCAAAAAGGTTTAACATGGAACTTAACCTTGTACTTTACAAGCGATTGTGTCTATATAACCTTGTACTTTACAAACGATTGTGTCTATATAACCTTGTACTTTACAAGCGATTGTGGCTATATAACCTTGTACTTTACAAGCGATTGTGGCTATATAACTTTCAAAGTATTAGGTGCACAACAACAATGAAACTTTGCGCACATCTTCAACATGATCAAATGAATACATTTTATAAAGGCCCATGACTATCTGATTAATATTTTTTTAATTTTGTTTTTTTAAAAAAGAGTTTACCTGTAACCGAACATCGACGGGCGTATATGCACCGCTAGGCGGCGCAACGACGGGCGTATATGCCCCGCTAGGCGGTGCAACGACGTGCGTAGTATAGGCGGCGCTCCTGTTCCTATTGAATTGCATCGGTATGCATATACATTGTGCGGACCTTTTCTTTTTACATAAAACATGTATGTAGTTGTATTATACCTATACATTACAGACAGACATGCAAACGGTAGGAAGTTGATGCAAACAATAGTATTGGAATGTAAATCTTGTTTTAAACATCGTCAGCAATTGTATAAGTTGTCATTGATGCTATCTCCATAACATTGGAACTAGCTCTCTGGCACTGGATATCTTTTCTCAAATGTGTTAACAACCCTGGAATAAACGTTATTCATGGTAATGAAATCACATGTAGCAATAATTGTCATTATATTGTTAGAAATATTGATAGCCATGATAATACCATTGTACCAGTTAATAATTGTATAAAATATAATGTTGATACCTTTGTCGATGATGATGATGATGATGAGGATGATGATGGATGATGGATGATGGATGATAGATGGATGATGGTTGATGGATGATGGATGATGGATGATGGATGATAGATGGATGATGGTTGATGGATGATGGATGATGGTTGATGGATGATGGATGATGGTTGATGGTTGATGGAAGATGGTTGATGGATGGAGGATGGATGGATGGATGGATGGATGGATGGGTGGGTGGGTGGGTGGGTGGGTGGGTGGGTGAGTGAGTGAGTGATGATGATGATGATGATGATGATGATGGATGATGATGGATGATGAATGGATGATGGTTGATGGTTGATGGTTGATGGATGATGGTTGATGTATGATGGTGGATGGTTGATGGTTGATGGATGATGGATGATGGTTGATGGATGATGGTTGATGGAGGATGGTTGATGGATGGAGGATGGAGGATGGAGGATGGATGGAGGATGGATGGGTGGATGGGTGGGATTATTGGGTGGGTGGGTGAATGATGATGATGATGATGATGATGATGATGATGATGATGATGAACTCGTTGAATACTTTGAACACGAGATTATTGCGAACATGTTTAACAATAATTGTCAATATGTTTTAGAAAATATAGTTAGCCACAAATATAGTAATGCACCAGTTCAGAACTGTATAAAATATGTTTGTCATTATAGTGTAGTAAATGCAGTAAGTAACGAAAATATTAATACACCAGTCCAAAACTGTACAAAATAAATGATGTTGATGATGATGATGATGATGATACGTGTGGAAAAAGCAACATTTCCTTTGGGTGTATAAATGTATGTGGTTTGAAGCGAAGAACCATATATCCTGAATTTATTGAATGTGTCTCGAATTATGATATGTTTTGTGTAACTGAAACTTGACGAGCACGACGATATCACCATTCCGAACTATACTTTTGTTTCTAAACCAAGGAAACAAAATTATAAGAGAAAAGGCGGCGGTATCGGCCTTTTCGTTAAATCTACGTTATATCATAGTGTTAAAACTGTAATGTCCGAATCTGATTATGTCTTATGGTTGAAGCTCTCTAAATCACTTTTTAATGTGGAGGAAGATGTTATTCTGGGTATAGTCTAATACCACCCGAAAACTCGAAGTTCTTCAGCATCAACTCATATGGATATTTAGATTCGGAAATTGAATACATGTGCAATTCAAATAAATATGTACTTCTCTTGGGAGACATCAACGGTCGAACTGGTAAATTAGCCGACTACGTTGTCGCTGACCCTTTTTTGGCTAATCACTTTGAATTTGGCAAAGACACATTTGATTTTTATAATGCCATTTTGAACTTACCTAATAATAACTTGTCGATAAACAGGGCATCCGAAGATAACAGAATAAATAACCATGGCTATTTGTTTATTGACACTTGCAGAAATAATAACTTAATCGTTTTAAACGGTCGATTCGGTAAAGACAAGGACATTGGTAAATGCACGTTTCGAAATATTTCGCTAATTGACTTTAGCATTTGCTCTCTCGAAAGCCTAGACTTGTTAAATGATTTCGAAGTTATCGATCTTGATCCGATCTTTTCAGACGGTCATGCGCTTCTCTCACTGGTCTTATACACAATCATAAGTACATCCTCAAATAACGAGAACTTAAAAAAAAGAAAGATATAAAAATCGGACAGGGAAAGTAGCATTTAATGGCGACAGTCAACCACTAAACACAAAAACAAACACGCAAACAGACAAACGAGAAGGCAAAAGTAATAAAAAATGCAACGACATCACAAACAACGACATCAAAAACACGAAAGGGTTGACACTAGGGCTCTGTAGACAATATTACCGACTCCATAGGGCAACTATTTTATGAAACAGCAAATACATATGGTCCAAGGAAACCATACAAACATACGCTCCTTGCAAACAACCCAAGCAATAAACCGTTGTTCGGTCATAAATGCCGAAACGCGCGGATCAAGTACAATAAAGATCGTAAAAAAAATATAAAACACGAAAAAACGAGAACAACAAGAATTCATATAAATCGGCCACCAAAACATACAAAAAACTTTAAATGCATTTATTAATAAACACAAATATGATAGCCAGCAAACACTTAGAAATCTCCGTTCAAAACGTCCTAAACAATATTGGCGATATCTCAATAGGGTGAAGCCCAAAACAGTTAGCAAGACGCCGCCATTAAACGACCTGTATGAGTATTTTAAAAAAACATATACTCCAGAAAACGAAGAAGATAATGATCTATTCGAATTTATTGTTGTGGATGACGATGTAATTTTCACGCCAGATGAGATCTTAAAAAATATATATCTAAACTGAAAAACTCAAAAGCCTCTGCTAATGAGCAAAAAATAAATGAATATATTAAGGTTACTCAAGAAGTCATGCTACCGATATATACAAAGCTCTTCAATATTATTCTTGATACAGGGTTTCTCCCAACAAGTTGGTTAGAGGGCATCATTAACCCATTTTCAAAAACAAAGTGATCCATTAAGACCTGAAAAGTATCGTCCGATCACCAGATTAAGTTGTTTCGGCAAACTGTTTACATCTATACTAAACGAACAAATTAACAAGTTCCTAAATGAAAAAGGAGTCTTACCTGAAAATAAAGCAGGGTTTAGAGTCATATATTCCACAACTGATCATATATTTGTATTACACAAATTGGTGGAGATGTTACGTTTACAAAAGAAAAAGTTGTTCTGCTGCTTTATAGATTTCACACAGGCATTTGACTCCATATGGAGAATAGGCCTATGGCGCAAACTCCTAAGTAATGAAATTAAAGGCAGGCCTATGGCGCAAACTCCTAAGTAATGAAATTAAAGGCAGGCCTATGGCGCAAACTCCTAAGTAATGAAATTAAAGGCAGGCCTATGGCGCAAACTCCTAAGTAATGAAATTAAAGGCAGGCCTATGGCGCAAACTCCTAAGTAATGAAATTAAAGGCAGGCCTATGGCGCAATCTCCTAAGTAATGAAATTAAAGGCAGGCCTATGGCGCAAACTCCTAAGTAATGAAATTAAAGGCAGGCCTATGGCGCAAACTCCTAAGTAATGAAATTAAAGGCAGGCCTATGGCGCAATCTCCTAAGTAATGAAATTAAAGGCAGGCCTATGGCGCAAACTCCTAAGTAATGAAATTAAAGGCAGGCCTATGGCGCAAACTCCTAAGTAATGAAATTAAAGGCAGGCCTATGGCGCAAACTCCTAAGTAATGAAATTAAAGGCAGGCCTATGGCGCAAACTCCTAAGTAATGAAATTAAAGGCAGGCCTATGGCGCAAACTCCGAAGTAATGAAATTAAAGGAAAATTCTTCCGTATAATATATAGCATGTATCAAAACATTAAATCATGTGTGTCCATAAATAACGATACCTCGAGTTTCTTTGTGAGTCAATGCGGAGTCCGTCAAGGTGAAAATTTATCACCGATAATGTTTGTTATCTTTTTAAATGACTTACAGGAGTATTTGCTTAACACAGGCCAAGCTAGATGGAATTAGAGTCGAACCCCAAATAAATGTCTTTATAAAGATTATAATACTACTATATGCTGACGATACCATTATCCTAGATGAGAACCCCGAAAGTTTCCAGTTAAGTCTAAATAAATTCCACGAGTTTTGTCTATCATGGAAATTAAAAGTATACTACAGCAAAACTAAAATAATTGTCTTTGGTTCTAGAAACATAAACCGTTTCTCATGTAACATAGGATCGGAAAAAATCGAAATTACAAATACCTAGGAGTAATATTTACTAGCTCGGGTAGCTTTCTAAACACAAGAAAACACTTGGCCGAACAAGCCAAGAAACCGTCATTTCTACTTGATCGGAGAATCAATAACCTAGACCTAGCCTTAGACCTCCAACATAAATTATTCGACCAAAAAATTCTACCAATATTAACCTACAATTGCGAAGTTTAGGGATATGAAGACTTAGATATAATAGAACGTGTACATACTGATTTTTTAAAACGAATTACAAACAGTAAAAAAGCACCCCTTCTTACATGCTATATGCGGAATTAGGCAGACACCCAATCGCAGTCAATATACAAACGAGAATGATAAACTGTTGAAATAAAATGATTTTAGGTAAACAAACAAAACTTAGTTACTTATGTTATGAATCAATGGTTTACACAGCTAATTACGAATACAAGTGACTAAAATACATTCAAAATATACTTAACAACACAGGAAAATATTTGGACAAATCGCCATTTATTGCAAATCAAATATGTCCATCGATCCATTAAACAAACTTTAATCGATCAACATTTACACAATCATGGAGGGCAGACCTACAAAATTCGTCCAAAGGGCGTATTTATAACATATATTTAAAGATGACCTTTCATTTGAACCATATCTAAAGTTACCTAGAAGCTACTATATTAATGTATTCAAATTCCGAACAACTAACCACAGATTTCCTGTCGAAACTGTTAGGTTTGCGAATATCCCGTACAACGTAAAGCGCTGTACTCTGTGTGACTCTGATATTGGCGACGAATTTCACTATCTCTTAAAATGATGAAAATGCCCTCATTTCGACCCTCTGCGTAAAAAATACATTCCACGGTATTTTTACGGTCACGCAAATGTTATAAAATATAAGGAGCTTCCAACTCATTCGTCAACCAAAATACAAATCAATCTATGTGTCTTTGTCCGAATTCTATTACAAACGGTTTAACAATACGTATATATATGTATATATTTACATGCTTCACATTTGAAGGTGCAATGTTATTCCACGCAACTGTTATCCCCCTAACCTTTCCCGCCATATCAAGTGAGGTTTGTGTGATCCTTTTTAATTAAAAGTTAGTAATTGTATAATTTGTTGTATGCATAATAATTCTCTCATGTTGTAACTCATGTTGCCTGAGATTGTACATAATAAAATATTGTTCTGTTCTGTTCTGTTCTTAAATGAGAAAACTGTCATAAATGTAATTAACCTTAAGTAAATGTCAACACCCCTTATGTGAAAACGACCTGGTTGTAAATGTAAACAAATTGTACTGTAATCGTGAAAACTTTTTTTGCCGTAACCGTGAAACCATAGCAACGTAAACTTGAAAACTTTTTCCTTCACCCTTTTCTCTTTGTGTGCACTATATGTGTCACCAAAAATGGCCCGTTGTCCGTCTGTCCGTTAACGTTTTGTTGTCAAGACTCTAGTTCCCTCTGTTTTTACGAAACTTGGCTATTGATGAAAGCGCGGACGAGCTCGAAAAGAACTTAAAACTGATGATAAACACCAGAGTTATGGTCCTTGATCTAATGAAAAATGCTATAATTTGCCTTGTCAACACTCTCATTCATTTTGCGTATAATCTTGACTGACTTGGCCAAAGTCTTCATATTGATAAAAATTCAAACGAGTTCAATTACCACTAACGGTTAATAAAATATTAGAGTTATGGCCCTTGATCTAATTAAAAAAAGAGTTTTAGTTTGACTTATCAACATTTTAGCGACTGCATTTTGCATCCGATCTTTACCAAATTGACGAAAGATCAATACGTTTGAAAAACACATTGAATGGAAAATAAAAACGAGTTATTTGCCCTTGATTTATTGCTTTGTTAATCAGTATTTACTTATTTTCAATCCGATCTTATCAAAACAAATATATGACTAATACCCATCTAAGGGCCCCCTAATTCTTACGCTATGCCAACCCCCAACACACCCACCCACCCACCCACCCACCCACACACACACACACTACACCCAGTCCGCCACCCCCTCCCCCTTAACCCATTTTATGAAGTTATCTAGGACATAGAAGAAAGCGTAGACGAAATAAAAAACTATGCGTTTCTTTTTCCTTTCAGAATATGATGCTTTAAGGCTCTTACTCACAGATTTACATGATTTATGCTTTAGCAAAACAAGATGCAGCCGAGGTTGTCGGCTTTTAGACTGAACATTGTCATGAACAACAACTAATCGGAAAGTAGCATGCGGCTGAACATTACTTCTGCAATTGAAGCACATTTTGAAGGTTTTTGTTTGTATTATGATTGACACCAGTCCCTCTTCTAGTTCGCCCCCAGTCATGCACCCTGAACATTTCACCAATGACTGATATACTAGTATTTAAAAAAGCTTTTTATGTCCGCTTTGTGGAGGGAGATATATTGTTTTTGTGCCATCTGTCTGTCGTCTGTATGTCACAAACATTGTCTGGACGAGTTCTCCAGAACCCCCGGCTGGATTTCAATGAAACTTTTCAGGGAAGATCAGTACCAACCGTGGTTGCGCATGTCAACGAATTGTTCCCGTTGCATGTTTTTTGCTGAAATTATGGTCCTTTAAATGTTTTAATACACACACTTTGTTACGACTAGTTCTCCTGAACCCCTTTCCGGATTTCAATGAAACTTTGCAGGGATGATCAGTACCCAGCCTAGTTATGCATATCTTCGCTGTGTTCTGGTCAAATGATTGTTGGTAGTTATGGCCCTTTTACCAGTGGGAGTGTTTTACTAAAAAACAACCTCTATTTGTATGAGTTTATACATGTTTTTGCGCTATGCCTCGGCCTAGGAAGTGTGGAGAAAATATCGCTACACTGTAATGGAAACAACGACTACTAGGTGGTGAAGGTGGGGGTGAAGGGGAAAGGTTATTCGTGTGCAACACATTCATTTAACAAAATCTTCAAGATAAAACATGGAAAGCTTACAATGATTTGTTGTTGGATTTATTTAGTATACCTGGCCCCACAGGCAATAGGTAGGTAGGCAATCACCTTGTACTGTCATTCATGTGTGCTGGCCCAGCCCCACAGGCAATAGGTAGGTAGGGAATCACTTTGTACTGTCATTCATGTGTGCTGGCCCAGCCCCACAGGCAATAGGTAGGTAGGGAATCACTTTGTACTGTCATTCATGTGTGCTGGCCCAGCCTCACAGGCAATAGGTAGGTAGGGAATCACTTTGTACTGTCATTCATGTGTGATGGCCCAGCCCCACAGGCAATAGGTAGGCAGGGAATCACTTTGTACTGTCATTCATGTGTGCTGGCCCAGCCCCAAAGGCAATAGGTAGGTAGGGAATCACTTTGCACTGTCATTCATATGTGCTGGCCCAGCCCCACAGGCAATAGGTATGTAGGGAATCACTTTGTACTGTCATTCATGTGTGCCGGCTCAGCCCCACAGGCAATAGGTAGGTAGGGAATCACTTTGCACTGTCATTCATGTGTGCTGGCCCAGCCCCACAGGCAATAGGTATGTAGGGAATCACTTTGTACTGTCATTCATGTGTGCTGGCCCAGCCCCACAGGCAATAGGAAGGTAGGGAATCACTTTGTACTGTCGTTCATGTGTGCTGGCCCAGCCCCACAGGCAATAGGTAGGCAGGGAATCACTTTGTACTCTCATTCATGTGTGCTGGCCCAATCCCATAGGCAATAGGTAGGTAGGGAATCACTTTGTACTGTCATTCATGTGTGAATTGATTTCTCCAATTTTTCTCTCAAAAATCATTCAAGGAAATTCATTCAAACGTACAGAACGAGAACTCGAGACATTTGCCCAACAAACAAATACAACTAAACTTCACATCACGGTTTTTGAGCAGGAACTATCTTCTTCAAACAAGTAACTCTGTTTTATATTTTCAGATTAGAACCCTTTCAAATGTACGTTTTATAGAGATATATGAGTAGTATAGATAGTGAGAGTACAGGGTCAGTTTTTCTCCCTCACGACAAACAATCAAACAGTTATCAGTTGCCTCCAGCTGCCCCAACAAAAAAAATGTTTTTTACTAAATTTTCTAATGATTGAGACATAAACTGAAAACTGTCAATAAACACCAAACTTTGTTCTAACATAAAAGCCATGTACTTTTCCATGTTATTTGGTATAACATTTATGTTTAAACTTTCCGATTTTTGCATATTAAAGTGAGAATCATATCCTCTCAAGTTATGAAACACAACAGGTATTTTTTTAGTCAGACTGAAATTAATATTATGTATATCGTGAGCGCTTCCCCTATACGTTCCAGTTATATGACAATGATCTCTAACTTTTCTAACAGAGTTTTCATATGCTACTGTACGACTCGCGTCACCTTTTTTGAGCGTTATTACAAAAACTATGACATGATTTAGATTTTTGGAATTTAGCTTCTTCTTCCGACGACATCACCAAATCTTTCTTAAAATGTGCGTTCATAGTTTTTTTGCACCACTTTTGTTCTTCTATCATTTTTGCCAAAAACTTGTAAACAGCATTTGGTCCTCTGTACGTTACAACTGGTTTTGAATATTGATCATCATAACAACAAACAACCTTATATCCATAACTGCAATCAGTATGCTTTTGATATGCTTCTGTATATGATTTTTTAGGATTGTTTGATGCTGAATTGTATTGAATTGAATGTTGTTTAACGGCTCATCAACACAGTATATGTTATTTAGAGCCGCCCCAGAGAGAGGAGAAGGATACATAGGAATCCGGGAACCGTGCCCTACTCCTATTATCGAATAGATTCCTATGGTTCTTTAACGTGCTCGGAGGATAGACCGATTCACGGGACCGCCCGGTTTACGTCCCCATCCGACGGACGAGGCTAAGGGAAAGTATCTTGCCCAAGAACACACCGACGGAACTCAGTGGCACCACGGAGGATTGAACCCGGGGCCTCCGGTTACAAATCCGCCGCACAACCGACTGCGCCACGCCAGCCCTTGTTTGATGCTGAAGAAATACTTTCGGTTACTGCTTCAAAAACAGCATATATAACAAACGGAACCATCAGCTGCATGTCGTAGTTTTTAAAAAAACAACTTTTCATCTTTGTTTGGCATCTCTACTGCTTGTTTTCCATTAAGTGAAAGACAATCAGGCTCATGCTTTTTAGCACCCTTTCTAGGTTAAAGCACTGCAAGCATGTTTTACAAAACCATTTTTTATTTGAATGTAATGTTTGATTCAACATTAACCTGTTAAAATCTTTTATCCATACATAATGATATTTCTTTTCGGTGATCAAAAGCATATCGCATGTTTCCTCTGCTTTATTTTTTGATATGTACAAAGCAATGCAAGATCTGCAAATGAGCTTAAATCGTCTATATGAATATTGTGAAACTTGGGGCCTGGAATTAAATACTGTAAAAAAAAAGGTTATAGTTTTTCGTAAAAGAGGTAGAGTAACCGTTGCTGATTTTTTTTCTTATAACGGAGCATTATTAGAGGTTTCATATGATTTTAATTATCTTGGAGTTGTATTTAACTACACTGGGTCGTATACGTTAAATCAACAGGCTATGTGCGGCAAAGCGTTAAAAGATATGCATCTTTTAACTGCAAACATAAGAAAAACTGAACTTAAACCTAAAACATCCCTTCAATTATTTGACGCTTTCGTCTCATCAATACTTAATTACGGCTGTGAAGTCTGTGAAGTCTGGGGTTTCACAAAATCGAAGGAAATCTCAAGTTTTGTAAAAATATTCTAGGAGTAAAATTGACAAAGAGTAATGCTGGTGTTTACTGTAAATTGGTGCGTTATCCTTTAAGGGTAAAACATCAACATTTTATATCTAGCTTTAAACAGAGGTTGGTGGACTGTTTTATTCAAAAATGGATGACTGATCTACAAGAAAATAGAGTATTATCAAGTTTGTATAGACATGTTAAAGATAATTTTGGATATGAAAACTATCTGAATATTTTATGTACAAAAAGATTACGAAGTGTTTTTACTAAATTACGTTTATCTTCACATAGCTTAAGAATTGAGACAGGTCGTTATGCAAGACATAGGATTGAAAGAAATGAAAGAGTTTGTCAAATATGTAATTCAACTGAAATTGAAGACGAATTTCACTTTGTTTTAATTTGTACAGCTTATAATGATATTAGAAAGAAATGTATCAGAAAATATTACATACAAAGGCCAAATATGTTTAAATTTGTAACTTCTACAATCTTCAAAGAAGAAAGAACTTTTTAATTTAAGTAAATATTTGTCAGAGGCGTTTACTGTCAGATGTTCTATTCCAAATATTATTTCTTAAAAATATATTCAAGTACGTCCTCACATAAATTGTTATTTCATATATAATTCCTTTTGCTTTTTGATATACTTGGATTATTGATTAAAATGTGTGATTTATATGAGTTATAATTAATTAAGGAGTATTGAAAATTGAACTATAAGTGAGTGTGTAGAAGTATGTGTAACCTGTCATGTGATTATAATTATGTATTACAATTTATGTATGTAATGATGAGAAACTGTAAAAGTTTAAATCAATAAAGTATCTATCTATCTATCTATCTACAAAGGGTATACTTAATTATTTTCATATCCAAATATGTTAAAACAAATGTGGATTTGTTTTTCTATTTTTTGGATTTGTTGAATTGTAACAGGAAATGTTATTCCCTTGTAATCAAGATCACCAATATGATTTTTGTACTTTGTTTTATTCTTTGATGTTTATTGTTTGCAGGGAATTTATAAGCCAAATGACACCATCTAAAGCATTCGTCATCTTTTTCATTTTTTATATTTATTAAACCTTTTTTGTGATGTTGCAGTTTTTCGGTAAATTCAAATAAGAGCTACCACATAAGGGCTTATACTTTACTCGATTTATGTAGTGCGCATCTAGTACCTCAATTTGCCAACCACTTCCCACCTGAATCCAATTTCCAACTCTAGTTATAATTTCTTCACGTGCTTTGTCCAGCGCCTCAACAATACTATTTTCGGTTAATATTGTTGCCGCTTTAGAATTAAAGTAAGCTGCTTTGTATGTGGTTGCAGGACCTGTTTCTTTGTCTCCCATCGTTGTTTTTTCAAAAGTATGCATCAATACTTAATTTAAAACCGACCGTTTGTGCTAGTTCCGTTTTAAGAAAGTTTAAAACTTGTTGTTTCGTATCCCGCAGTTGAACGAATGGATCATTACTTATAACATTTACTTTAAAAACCTTGCTATATTGTTTTGGGGATTTTTCAATTTCTTGGATACTCATTATATAATATTAAATGAGATTATTTGTGTAAGTCTATAATTATTTTATTTAATTATTTCAAAGTAAAATATTTGTTCCCTGGTTTATTAAAATATCACAATAGTTTATGAAAGACTTTTTTTCAACGAAACCACAATCCACTAGTGAGTTTATTTTCTCGACAAAATCAAGAAAGCTTTTTTCATTGTTTTTCTTTGTTGATGGTAGGGGCTGGCGTGGCGCAGTAGGTAGCGCGGCGGATTTGTAACCGGAGGCCCCGGGTTCAATCCTCCGTGGTGCCACTGAGTTCCGTCGGTGTGTTCTTGGGCAAGACACTTTACCTTAGCCTCGTCCGTCGGATGGGGACGTAAACCGGGCGGTCCCGTGTATCGGTCTATCCTCCGAGCACGTTAAAGAACCATAGGAATCTATTCGATAATAAGAGTAGGGCAGGTTCCCGGATTCCTATGTATCCTTCCCCTCTCTCTGGGGCGGCTCTAAATAACCTATACTGTGTTGATGAGCCGTTAAACAACATTCAATTTAATTCAATTGTTGATGGTAACATCTCATGACTTACTTCAGCTGGAAGGTTGTCAGCTATGTCAGCCACAATTTCACTAATTTTAGACTCTGTATAAAACTCAATTAAGTTTTCAGTTGTGGGGTCATGAGAAAAGGTATTAAGCATTTTTTATCCATACTTTTGACTGATGTTTATTCTATATATGTATTATAATAAATTTAGAACAAAATAATTATATGAGTGATTACAGAGGAATTTAGGATTTCTGCGAGCGGCTGTTAAATGGAACTTTAATATTAATCACATAACTAGTGCATAATATAACCATTTACTTGCTCGCAAAAACACCTCTTATCTATGTAACACAGCGTTGTTAAATAAAATCTCATCTATTGTTCCGTTGACAAGCTTACTCATTTACCGCAAATAACCCGTCAATAAGGGGACGCACAAAGGGAAAATAGGTCTGTAACTAAATTTGTCTTTTCTTTCCTTTTTTAATTTTAATGATAGATAACGTGTAGTTATTACTTTGGACGTTTTTTCCCCTTAAAACTATCATGATAAATATATTTCTTCAATAAAGGCAACACTTGGCACCATAAACACCATTTATATAGGGTCGCATATAGGACCGCCGGAGAAAAGGCTACTTGTTAATATATTATATGCCCGTGAACTCGCAAATTCCACTTTTTACAAATATCGCAATTCAGACCGCAATTGGTATTACAAGTGAAATCGTTCCGTAATTAATTCGAACATTATGTTCCAGTATTTATTATGGTAACTATGTATAACAAGAAAATCGGTGGAACCGATGGATTCTCCACGAAATGTATCATATGGCCTTGTATCACACAGCAGTTTTCAATTTGCAGTTCCATTAGTAGTTTATATTCCAGATAAAAAATCTAAGTATAAATTTAGAAGCTTATATTCCAGATAAAAAATCTAAGTATAATTGTTTTTGTAGTACACATTCAGCCAAAAACCTCTACACGTTCACCCCCTGCTAACGTAATCGTTGTTTTGGATGTTGTTTTGGATGTTTGCCGACGTTGTAAATCGTTTAAAATGACGTTCTAAAATTCCCAATCCCCGACCCACGAAGTTACTGAGGTTAGGTGGTTTAACGAGATTTAACCAGGGTGTAGTTTTGGGAAAATAAAGCAAAATATGACCTTGACCTTGGTAGTTGTCGTTCAGTGATGTCCACCAATTCCAACAATACATATGACCAAGTGTCATAGACATTAAGTGAGGCAGTCGCATAAAGTTAACTGAGGTTAAGTTACCTAACCAAGCTTAAGTTACCTAACTAAGGTTAAGTTTGGGGAAAATAACAAATATGACCTTGACCGTGGTATTGTTTGTCATTCAGCGATGTCCGCGAATGCCAACAATACATATGACCAAGTATCAAAGACAAAGTGAGACAATCACATAAAGTTAACTGAGGTTAAGTTACCTAACCAAGGTTAAGTTTGAGGTAAATAATGCAAAATATTACCTTGACCTTGATATTGTTTTCGTTCAGTGATATCCACCAAAGCCAACAATACAAATGACCAAGTATCAACCAAAGAAATTAAAGTTATCAGAAAAAGTTGCCTAACCAAACTGATGTTTAGGGTAAATAACGCAAAACATGACATTGACCTTGGTTTGTATTGTCGTTTAGCGATGTCCACCAAAGCCAACAATACATATGACCAAGTATCAAAGACATAATGTGAGGCAATCACATAAAGTTAACTGAGGTTAAGTTACCTAACCAAGGTTAAGTTACCTAATCAAGGTTAAGTTTGGGGAAAATAAGCAAAATATGACCGTGACCTTGGTAATTTTTGCCATTCAGTGATGTCCACTAATTCCAAGAAGACATATGACCAAGTATCAAACAAAGAACATGAGGCAATCACATACAGTTAACTGAGGTTAAGTTATCTAACTAAGGTTAAGTTACCTAACCAAGGTAAAGTTTTAGGAAAATAACGCAAAATATGACCTTCACCTTGGTAATTTTGGCATTACGTGATGTCCCTTGACCCAGTAAAGCATCTGATAAAGTTTTAGAAAAATTCGAGCAGCGGTTGTTGAGATATATAGTTGATTTAAAATACGGCGGCCGCTGGCGCCGCCGTAAAGATGACTGCTATGTCTCGCTACCCACTATCGTGGGCGAGACAAAAAAGGGTGAAATACATACTTTTAGGCGAAGGGAATGGGGTATAATTTCGGTCCCAAAAACGACCAAAAGAGTGCCCTGCAGCATTAAACTCAGGGGCGTAACTGCCTATACGCACAAACCATGTATGTATGTCTTTTTCGCCAGTCATAAACAGAATAAGTATTTGTGGATTCTAGAAAGCGCTTTTCTGCACCATATTAAACTATTCTAGTCAACATTTTCTGGGGTTGAGGGAAACTATCTATATCTTGTTCATAATGAATTGCAGAACATAGAAATTCAGAGTCATTCGATATGTCAGTGGCATTTAAATATTTCATAAGGAAGCACTGTATAAATCTTCACGAGCCTAGGCTAATATGCCGTCAAGTTATGAGCTTGTTAAGGTTGCAGGCTAAAGTTTTATGAAATGGGGCATAACTGTGCGAAATGGCAATTGACCCATTTACAGTTCGCCACTATGCTTTTCCCTTTGATTGTGCGATGACCGGACAGATTGTGGACCCTATGATGACGTCTACCTAAATCCTCAAAGGACTGGTTCTCTTGTTGCTCCGGCTTCTGCCAAGTCATTGAGTACTTGCTGTGTGGCTTTCTAGGCTTTTCAAGCTTATCATTTATGTGTTATATTGCCTATTAATGCTGCCTTTATGTGTTATATTGCCTATTAATGCTGCCTTTATGTGTTATATTGCCTATTAATGCTGCCTTTATGTGTTATATTGCCTATTAATGCTGCCTTTATGTGTTATATTGCCTATTAATGTTGCCTTTATGTGTTATATTGCCTATTAATGCTGCCTTTATGTGTTATATTGCCTATTAATGTTGCCTTTATGTGTTATATTGCCTATTAATGTTGCCTTTATGTGTTATATTGCCTATTAATGCTGCCTTTATGTGTTATATTGCCTATTAATGTTGCCTTTATGTGTTATATTGCCTATTAATGCTGCCTTGATTGTTAGAGAAAATATAACCTGGCGGGGTTATTACACTGTCCCGTTGTATTGGAATGACAAGGCGGGGATATTACACTGTCCCGTTGTATTGGAATGACAAGGCAGGGATATTACACTGTCCCGTTGTATTGGAATGACAAGGCGGGGATATTACACTGTCCCGTTGTATTGGAATGACAAGGCGGGGATTTTCCACTGTCCCGTTGTATTGGAATGACAAGGCTGGGATATTCCACTGTCCCGTTGTATTGGAATGACAAAAGGGTATTAACGAGTGATAAGATTTATAGCAGGGTGTATATATATATTTATTGTATAATTTCATATTGTCCCATTTAGTTTGCATTGAGCTAAGCGTGCAATATTCTACGATATTGCACTCATTGATATTGCACGGGAACTTTTGCTCGTGCTTGCTAAGAGCCGCGAAATAGAAATAAGGAACTACTTTCAAATAAAAATAACGGAATCCTTCCTATAGTGTCAACAAAAAAATACGATTTTTTTTACAACCTTTTATGGCAAAAATTGATAAAATAATTCAAATGGTCACTCACCCACTGTTTTTAGCGTTATCGAATGGTAAACAAATTTCAGAAAATCGCTTGCTGTTTTTAATGACGTCATCCGACGTCGACGTCGTTTTCGCGCAAAATAATCATCCACACAAAATGAAACTGAATGGCAAGATAGAAATTCCATCAAAAGCTATAAAAATAACACAAATACAATGAAAAGTAATAGTCATACAATTAACATTGATCAAAAACAATATGAAAGTATACAATAAAAAGGTTATTGAATTTGTATGGCTAAATATTACTTGGAACTCGTTGTTTTGGCGCAGGACGACTCGCAAGCTCGTCGACCTTTGCCAAAACAACTCGTTTCAAGTAATATTTAGCCATACAAATGCAATAACCTATAATGTTATATCAGTGTGTATATATATGTTATATCAGTGTGTGTATATATATGTTATATCAGGATGTATATATATGTTATATCAGGATGTATATATATGTTATATCAGTGTGTATATATATGTTACATCAGGATGTATATATATGTTATATCAGGATGTATATATATATGTTATATCAGTGTGTATATATATGTTACATCAGGATGTATATATATGTTATATCAGTGTGTATATATATGTTACATCAGGATGTATATATATGTTATATCAGGATGTATATATATATGTTATATCAGTGTGTATATATATGTTATATCATTGTGTGTATATATATGTTACATCAGGATGTATATATATGTTATATCAGGATGTATATATATGTTACATCAGGATGTATATATATGTTATATCAGTGTGTATATATATGTTATATCAGGATGTATATATATGTTATATCAGGATGTATATATATATGTTATATCAGTGTGTATATATATGTTATATCAGTGTGTATATATATGTTACATCAGGATGTATATATGTTATATCAGTGTGTATATATATGTTACATCAGGATGTATATATATGTTATATCAGTGTGTATATATATGTTACATCAGGATGTATATATATGTTATATCAGGATGTATATATATATGTTATATCAGTGTGTATATATATGTTATATCATTGTGTGTATATATATGTTATATCAGTGTGTATATATATGTTATATCAGGATGTATATATATGTTATATCAGTGTGTATATATATGTTATATCAGGATGTATATATATGTTATATCAGTGTGTATATATATGTTATATCAGTGTGTATATATATGTTATGACAGGATGTATATATATATGTTATATCAGTGTGTATATATATGTTATCTCAGGATGTATATATATGTTATATCAGGATGTATATATATATGTTATATCAGTGTGTATATATATGTTATATCAGTGTGTATATATATGTTATATCAGGATGTATATATATGTTATATCATGATGTATATATATGTTATATCAGTGTGTATATATATGTTACATCAGGATGTATATATATGTTATATCAGGATGTATATATATATGTTATATCAGTGTGTATATATATGTTATATCATTGTGTGTATATATATGTTATATCAGGATGTATATATATGTTACATCAGGATGTATATATATGTTATATCAGGATGTATATATATGTTACAGCAGGATGTATATATATGTTATATCAGTGTGTATATATATGTTATATCAGGATGTATATATATGTTATATCAGGATGTATATATATATGTTATATCAGTGTGTATATATATGTTATATCAGTGTGTATATATATGTTACATCAGGATGTATATATATGTTATATCAGTGTGTATATATATGTTACATCAGGATGTATATATATGTTATATCAGTGTGTATATATATGTTACATCAGGATGTATATATATGTTATATCAGGATGTATATATATATGTTATATCAGTGTGTATATATATGTTATATCATTGTGTGTATATATATGTTATATCAGTGTGTATATATATATGTTATATCAGGATGTATATATATGTTATATCAGTGTGTATATATATGTTATATCAGGATGTATATATATGTTATATCAGGATGTAAATATATGTTATATCAGTGTGTATATATATGTTATATCAGTGTGTATATATATGTTATATCAGGATGTATATATATATATGTTATATCAGTGTGTATATATATGTTATCTCAGGATGTATATATATGTTATATCAGGATGTATACATATATGTTATATCAGTGTGTATATATATGTTATATCAGTGTGTATATATATGTTATATCAGGATGTATATATATGTTATATCATGATGTATATATATGTTATATCAGTGTGTATATATATGTTATATCAGGATGTATATATATGTTATATCAGGATGTATATATATGTTATATCATGATGTATATATATGTTATATCAGGATGTATATATATGTTACATCAGGATGTAAATATGTTATATCAGGATGTATATATATGTTATATCAGGATGTATATATATGTTATATCAGGATGTATATATATGTTTTATTGTATACTTTCATATTGTCCCGTTTAGTTTTCTTTGAGGTAAGTGTGCAATATTCTACGATATTGCACACATTGATATTGCACGGGAACTTTTTCTCGTGCTTGCTAAGAGCCGCGAAATAAAATAAGGAACTACTTTCAAATAAAATAACGGAATCCTTTCTATAGTGTCAACAACAAAATACGTGTTTTTATTGTTCAACCTTTTATGGCAGAAATTGATAAAATAATTGAAATGGTCACTTACCCACTGTTTTTAACGTTATCGAATGGTAAACAAACTTTAGAAAATGGCTTGTTGTTTTCAATGACGTCATCCGACGTCGACGTCGTTTTCGCGCAAAATAATCATCCACATAAAATTAAAATGAATGACAAGACAGGAATTCCATCAAAAGCTATAAAAATAACACAAATACAATGAAAAGTAACAGTCATACAATTAACATTGATCGAAAACAATATGAAAGTATACAATAAAAAGGTTATTGAATTTGTATGGCTAAATATTACTTGGAACTCGTTGTTTTGGCGCAGGAAGACTCGCAAGCTCGTCGTCCTCGCAAGCTCGTCGTCCTTTGCCAAGACAACTCGTTCCAAGTAATATTTAGCCATACAAATTCAATAACCTATACTATCAGGATGTATATATATATGTTCTAGGCAAAGTAAGAATGTGGACGATTCCGGAATAGCTCTGCAAAGTAAGAATTCTTAAAATGCGCAACGATTTCGGAATTTCGCAGGACTATTCCGGAACTGCGCAGTGGGTTAAAATATATACTAGGAAGATGCTAATTTTAAACCTACTTATATTTCATTTTAATATGCTTATTTGATTCATCCATCTGCGACGAACAGATAAAATATAAATAGTTAAGTATCGCGTATGATTAGCATAAACTTAATTATTTACAAAACAATTTGCAGTCCTTAACTTCAACAATACTTTCCAGGTTCGATAATATTTGGTAAGAAAATTCAATCAAAATATTTTTAATTATTTCAAACCAGGTTACATGACAATGCACTTTATTAAATGTACATTAATTGCCCATTTAATTACGTTTCATCTACACAGGCCGTAAGTATAGTTAACGTTTCTGCTTATCAAAGAAAACAATTTATTACTACCTAATATGTCGGAATAATTAAGACGGTTCTATCTGTTGAATCGAAAATCACTCTTTCATTGGCTTTTCGTGAAAAACAAAACAAGTTGGTATGCAGATATAACTAAGAGTAATCAACGTGTTGCTGTCGTTTTAAATGCAACGTTATTTAGATATCGATGAAGAGAAAACAATGAAAATAATTTTCGGCGGCCTATTTAGATTGTCTTTACACAACCTCGACATAGGAAGAGGAAACCATGTAAAAATCTTAGAAAGGGAAGAACAATGCAAACGTTGATATATGAATTATTGAAAACGCTCGTGCGTCCTTTTATAAACCACTTCTTGCTTGCGTGTCCTTTTCATGCGTTAATCTTATATATAACAAAAGATTTAAGTGATAGTTTTAAACAGGTAATCACTTTTTTTTTAGTAAAAAATGTTTTAAAATATGGTTTTATTGTAGAAATGTCTGTCATAATTCAGGCCAGGCCTTCGTTACCCCAATGTCCTCCAAGAAGCGAAAACGAGATTGGCTGGTGTAAGAAATAAACCGTAATTGCGGTTTAAAAGGCCTGTATATTGAACAATTAAAACATGTACTTGATAATATTAAACAAGTAATAGCTTTGTTTTCAGAAAATCGTGCTTTTAAATATTGATTTATTGTCGAAAAATGGTTTATACAACTGGCAATATAGGCCGCGCATTCGTTTCCCCGTTTATTTGAAGTACATTAATTTCCCATTTAATTACGTTTTGCCTACATAAACCGTGAGCAATCGTCTTTTCTTATCAAGTAGAACTATGTAATACTACCATATAGGTTAGAATGAGTAGGTATGACCTGTTGAATTGAATTTCATAAAAAGTTTAGTTACTGAAGTCAGGTGATACAGTATAGAAGATATCACAACACTAATACCCCTTATAAAGAATCATATAGAATCAATATTGGAGAATTTAGATATTAAAAATATTTCAATATATTAATATGATACAGAACATAATTATAACTCGACAGTGGAAGATAAGATAAACTCATAGAGATGAAATTGTATTGAAAACCGTCAGCATACCACTTATTGCATGTGCGTTCATGTGATCGCTTAGTTATTTCTCAATCATTTATATAAAACCCTCAATTCAATAATTCTGTATTATTTCAGCTTTAAACATATAATATATGTGGTGTAATATCATCAACTATTAGTTATATGCAAAGGAAAATTGTATTTGAAACAATATAATAATTAATAATAACGATTTGCAAATACGTAAAAAAAAACAAAAAGCCTAATACGCCGCAAACTAAATAAAATGACGCATTTTCAACTATAAATTAAATATTTCCAAATGTGCATATATTGTCGTCATTAAGTATGAAAAAAGCACACCACTTCTAATATGATAACATTTATTTAACATTTTTTTATATACCATCTTATGAACTGAGATTAGTGATGTACGGTTAATCACCTTATTTACACGTTGCTTCGGTAGAAAATGTCTATATTTTTAATCTCAACGAAGCAACGTGTAAATAATTATTCCATTTTGATTAACCGTACATCACTACCCTTAGATCATAAAATGTTATATATACATCCTTATATATACTACTCAAAATGTGGTAAGGATCACATTTATTCTTCCAGATAATTTTATTAGAAATTAATTCACAATAACGATATTAATTTCATTGATACTTCAACAATTCCGCAATTTGAATCAAGTCATGAGATCACATGACCATACACTTCCCTAAATAATTTCATGTAAAATAGAAATAATGCTTTTTATTTCAGCAAGAAATTTAGACAGCAAAGAAGTGATCCTTAGCAAATTTTGAGTAGTATATATATATATGCCGAAAGCGCTCGATATTTGTAAGTTAAAGCACTGTTTGGTTGATAATTTCTCACATTTATGATTATAAATACCAATTTTCCCGGATCCTCGTGATCTAGTGCTCAAGAAAGGGTCTTGTAAGATATATACTATTCTTTACCGTATGTATATATATTACATGCATGTTTTTATTTTATTATTAAAATTGGTATGATAATATAAATTAACTATTCCATTATATTTATCACAATGTTTTTGAACGGCTGTTTTAAAATAATTTTCTTTATCCTTTGCGGTAGATCTTCTATTTGAATTGAACATATAAGTGATGTTTCTTTGCTTGTTTGAATGGTGTTTTACGTATTTTTGAAGCATATTTTAGGCAATACAAATGGAAACGTTAACTTGTTTGATTAGCATATTGTTTACAGCAGATGTGAGACTATGTATGACGATAACCACCACTTAGTCCTGGGTTTAAACAATATTTTAGTCAAGAAATGTCATTACGTGGTGCGAGTATTAACCTTCCAACCCCAGCCAACCCCGTCTCCAAGAAGCGAAAACGGGGTTGGCTGGGGTATGAAATATAACCTTAATTTATGCTCAAGAGTTCTTATTGTAAAATTAAAACATTAATAGGTTATTTTAAATAGGTTATCACATTTACCAGTAAAACATTTTTTTTTTAAACATATTTTGTTGTCGAAATATGCGTTATCAAATCCTGCTAATATAAGCTTTTCCACCACTTAATGGAATTAAGGCGGGGCCACGTAGTGATGTGAACAATATGTCAAATAATACATGGACAGGATTTGAAAAGAAGCTTTAGATGAAAACTTATATAAATTCATCTCCTTATTCCTGGGTATAACCAGTACTGTACAACTCCCGCCATCTGTAAGAACGACATTTTCTCCTCACTTACAAATCGAGATCCCAGTGGGGTGTCCCTTAAAAATAAAATCCGCGCATGCGCATTGAAACGAATCGTGTTACTCGACAAAAGGGTCAACACAATATGTCGCTGCTGTTCGTTTATGTATTTAAACAAGTTTTATATCTCTCTCGTTGTTTTGTTTTTATCTTTGCCATTCAGATGAACTTGTCTAACTAAATATACATCCGGCTTGAATATTATAGCAAAAACATGCGTTTCATTTACATGGGGATGTCAGTGTTGTAATAACATTTTATTCAGTTATACATATTCTGAATCATTATTTTGAAAATGGGAATCGGTACAGCTTACAGCATTTCGACTCACAACCGGTAACCGACAGTTTCAGAGCCCTGGTCCACATAGTTACAACTGGTAGGGACCTCTCTAGATGGTGGGGTCATGCTGGTAGGGACCTAGCTAGATGGTAGGGTCATGTTCGTAATATTTCCAAACTTAGTCTATCTCATCGTGATACTGTTAACACGAAAAGTTTAACGCATGCATTATACGTAGACGATTTTTAATAATGGGTTAGTTTGTGGAGGCTTTGTTCAAGTCGCATACCTGTAGTCGTCGATATGGAGATTACAGGAAGGTAAAATGAAGAATTAAAAGATACTGTATGAATACAGATAAGTTTTTATTTGGTCTTAGGTATACATTATTATACATGTTAAAGGGAACATATTCAAGTATTTTCAAGTAAACGCTTTACACCTGAGCTATTACAAAGGGAATTTTAGTTACCATGCTACAATATAATATAAAAGTCATATTTACTTAAATTGTACAAGTGATTATCATATGGACCCTATTTATGTTCATGTTTTAGTTGTATTCAGGCTCAAAACCGCTTCAGAGTTGCCGTTAAGGCAATCAACTTTGCATTTTAAATGAATTACAAGTGATAGAAAATATTTAATTTCTTTACTTCATTACAGTACTCAAATATAAATGAGTGCCGAAACGTCTAGGGTAAAAATAAAATAGATGCCGAAATGGTTTGGTGCCGAAACGTCTAGGTGCCGATTTGTGTAGGTGTCGAAATGGTTTGGTGCCGAAATGTTCTGAATCGATCTTGATCAAACTTGAGAATTGTCTGCATTTATCATAGACTGCTCCACAGCCATCATTAAAATAGACGACTGTCAGTAGCCACTACACGTGACCAAACTGGAAGGCATTCATTGGTGAAACATGATCGGACGAGACCCGTCATCCAATTTGTGTTCGTATATTAATAGATTGTGTATTGAAATTGTGTATGCGTAATTTATTTGAGATTGAATCTGTTGAAGCTGACATATCAAAAAATTAAGTTTGATTTATTGTGAAGTGTTGATTGATTGATTGATTATAAAAAGAAAATGGAATGTAACTGTATTACTGTATTACCCTGTTTGAATGACAGTAATGGATACAAGGAAATTTACTTTTAGTATGAGGGGGTAATCCGAGCCTTCTCTGACCCTAAAAGCCTTTTTTCGTTTTTTATTCTTTTTTTGCTTTTTTTTTGTGGCATTTTACACAGCCAGATGAAATATCAAAATCGTAAAAAGTGCTGGTTCTCTGCTCGGATTAGCGAAGGGATGGGGGTGGGGAGGGGCGGGGGATGTCGGCCGGAGTAACACCGAGGATTTGACAGAAAATAACTCCTGTTTGAAAGGAAATGGCTATTATAGTATAAAAATACCCACCCACCCCACCTCCACCCACTCTGGTTTTAGACCCTGCACATACAAAGTAAAAAAAAATTCCACTTACGTTTTTTTCCTCAAAAATATCCTAGGTTTACAGGAACAAAAACTACCGTAGGAAAGCTTTTCATCAAACCACGAACTCCTAAAAAATCTACAAAATATCCCCATGGATTTTTATATATATAAAAATCAAGAAATACCTCCCTGTGTATTTTTCCTCTACCCCCACCCAACACACCTCGCAAATCCCTTGCAGCCCACCTCATTACCTCATGCGCTTACCTAAAAATCACCTCCAATAGAAAATAATTCTTGACAAGAGGTGGAGAGGGCGGTGGTCCGGTTGTTTTTTTAAACTTAGGTATGCAATGGTGCGTTTTGGCGTATATCTGACAGAGAACTTGTGTGGTATTTGAAGAAATAATTTTTTGGCCAAATTTGAGAATTTACATTTCACAAAAGTGAATTACTTACACTGAAATAAAATAAACAAATGTTGACCCCCCCACCCCCCAACCCCCTCTGGCTTCAGTTTTTATAGCATTTTTAAGCTGTTTTCTTTCATTTTTTTTCACATTTTTCAAATTGATGTATAGACCCGGGCCTATATGGCCTAATAGTAGATACACCTCCACTTACCCAACATCACCTTTCCAAAATGATTCATTCCTTACTGGTTGGTGTTACTTATGAGTGTTTACAATGATGATGTCGACATGATTTAAAATAAAATTGGATTAAAGGGACATTATACAATTTAAATTAAAGGGACATTTTCCAATATTATTTTGACTTTATTCTAAAATCGGATTTTAAAGAAATGCGGGATCTTAATTTATGTGTATTCTGCAAGTACATATTTTTCATTGTACAATTTGAATAAAAATAGTTGTTGCTGGTTTTGAATTTTCTTGTTACTGTTTACCAGTAACAAGTGGGAACGAATATTGCGTGAAGAGCGCAGTTGGACCAACACTGGGGGTACTGACTTACGACAGAACCCGGTATAATACTAATCCGAGCCTTCTCTGACCCTAAACATCTTTTTTATTTTATTTATTTTTGTGTGTGGCGATTACGATATTTCATCTGGCTGGTGCAGAAAAGGCTGGTAAGGTCAGAGAAGGCTCGGATTAATATAATACCAACACTGGGACTACCCTGTTAAATGTTGCTCCTAGGTTAGGAATTAAACATTTTTCTATTTCTCTGGATACTCCCGTTGCTGTCCCATAGCCACCCAGGTGGGTGGGTGAAATAAGTTATTATAAGTGCATATTGGCTTTTGTGTGCATCCACCCAGTTATTACTAATATCCTACAACTTTTTCAGGTACGAACATTCTAAAAAATCTAAAAGAGCACAAAAATGGAAAGGGTGGGGAAGGTAGTAGGGTTGGGGTGGGTGTAATAACACTCAGAATAACATTTCGCCTAAATGTTTATTCCTAAAAAATAGCCTCCGCAAACTCGATAGAATGCAGGCCTTTATATATATATTATGCGCCATTTAAATTAAAGTGTGTTATTATTTATTTTTTATATACGTGGAGATAATACTGAGAGACCATTGCCCAAATACCCTCTAGAAATTACAGGTCTGTTTTGACGCTAAAATGTTGATAAATTAGCCTGATATGGAAAAAATAAATAATAAAAAAGACGTTACTAGTATTTTTTTTCCCTCAATGTGTACGCATGCTCTACATACATACAGATGCCTTAAATGAATTTTCCCCAAAGATACAGTAGTTACGCTCTTTTCTGTGATGCAATTCTTGACGACTGTATATCTTTCTTGGCTACTTAGCGACTTGAGCACACACTATGCAATTGTTTTATTTTTTTAGACCCTTGTTGAATATTCCCTTATTGAACAATAGGCAGGAATGGGATATTGAATGAATGAAATGAATGAATGAAAGTCTTTATTTACAGAGGGTAACCCAATTAGTATAAACTAATCTTCCTTGGGGCCCTCTAAAGCAATATTTACATACATACAAATACATAATTATATAGCAATATAACAATCAGCATAACAAATTCAAATGTTGCATTATTCATAAACATGATCAACATGATAACAATGTTACACAACAACATAATACATACATATGGCGGCAGAGGTTTAACTTACAGACTTACATATGGCCATATTTACAATTTTAGCTTTATGACTGTTGATTCGAATTTATCCACTTAGTATAATTTACTGTGAAACTTTTAATACTTTCGCTATGTCTTATTTCATTTGGAATGTTATTCCATACTTTTACCCCAGAGTAAGACATACTCCCTTTAAAAAGTTCTATATTTGGTTTGGGTATTAAAAAATCCGATTTATTTGAAGAACGTAAATGATTTGGACGCCTGACATTGTAATTGAACATATTTTGAATATATGACGGGACTGCATTTTGCGATACCCTGTACATAAATTTGGCTTTATGAAGTGAAACCCTCTGTTCAATACTAAGAGAATTAATTATATTTAAAGCCTCGCTTAAAGTGGTATATTGTTCACCTAGAATGATACGACATGCTCTTCGTTGTAATCGCACTAAAACCTGGATATTTGATTGTTTTGTACTACCCCAAATGATACTACAATAGTCAAGATGTGGTTGGACATAGGCTTTGTAAAACATTATTCTATAATTAACAGGAATAAATACTTTAATTCTTGATAATAGCCACAAATTACTAGATATTTTCTTCCTAAGAAATTTTATATGCGTATCCCATTTAAGGTTTTCATTTATATATATGCCAAGAATTGTATCACCTGTTGTGATTTCCAGATTTAAGTCTTTATATTTCAAATTTAGAGGTTGATTAACTAATCTTGTCCGTTTCTGGGGTGTCGTTATCAATATTACTTTTGTTTTTGAAGCATTTAATACCATACCATTGTTTAGACACCATGTACTGACGTTATTCAAAGCAGCTTGTAAATTCATTTCAACTTCTAATTTAGATTTATTTATGTCATATATTGTAGTATAATCTGCATACATATCAACGTTTGAAACATTATCCTGTACATACATAGGCAAGTCATTTATGAATAAAATAAATAAAAGAGGCCCTAGAATAGACCCTTGCGGGACCCCGCATGTCGTAATTTGCTTATCAGAGAGAACACCGTTTAAGTTCACCGCTTGAGTTCTATTTGTAAGATAAGACTTGAACCATTTAATAGTATTATCTCCACATTTGTAAATTTGTAATTTTTTTAATAGTATTTCGTGGGAACATAAATCGAATGCTTTAGAAAAATCTAACATAACAACGCCTACAAATTATCCATCATTTAAAGCTGTTAACCATTTATCTATCATACATACTAATGCTGTTTCGCAGCTATGTTTTTTTCTAAACCCACTTTGGGATTTACATAATAATTTATAATGATTAAGGTAATTAACAAATGAATCATGCACATGTTTTTCAATCAATTTTGAAAGAGTAGGTAAAATTGATATTGGCCTATAGTTATTTACATCATTTGATGAACCTTTTTTAAATAAAGGATTAACTTTTGCGCATTTCCATTCATCTGGGAAAACACCTTGTTTTATACTACAATTTATAACATACGTAAGACTATTTGATATAACATCGGCTGATAATTTTAAAAGTTTTGGCCCTATTTGGTCAAGTCCTGTAGCTTTGGATACATCTAAATTATTTAACATTTTACGCGTTTGGGATTCCGTAATCAGAGGAATGTGAAAATACATATGATCAGGAACTTTTGTTTTTACAAAATCATTTACTTTATCAAAATTTGAAGTTTGAATAGGTTCTTTTAAGTTAGCGGCTACGTTTACAAAAAAGTTATTAAAAGTATTTGCAATATCTTGGTTATCAGTAATATCTATTCCATCTTTATGAATGCTTTTTATTAAATTACAGTTGTTTGTCTTTTTTGTAGACGCACCATGTTCTTTAAATATTTTCCAAACTGTTTTAGGGTCTGATTTTCCTTCCTCAATTTTTCTTTCATAAGATTCTTTTTTAGAATTATCTATCAATGTACAAACTTTATTTCTTGAAACTCTGTAGTTATCCATATCATGTTTAGCCTTAAATTTATCACGTTCTTTAATTTCATCTAAAATATCAGGTGTAAACCAATCTGGTTGTTTTATGTGTTTAACTCTGTGAATTCTAATTGGGACGTGATTATCTACAACACTTGAAAAATTAGACACCCATGTGTGAAGTACTTCATTAGTATCAGTGTTGTTTAGATTACCCCAGGGGATGCTGATAAGATCTGATAAAAATGACTCCTCTGAAAATGACCTAAATGATCTGTATTTTATAAAATTATGTGAATTGATTTTTTCTTTATAATTTAACTTTCTTGTACATAGGATCGGATAATGATCGCTAATTCCTATTTTGGGCACGCTTACATTACATATATTTTGATCACAGTTAGTATAAATGTGGTCTATTAAAGTTTTTGAAGTTGAAAATTCACGCGTCGGCTGCTTAATTAACTGTTTTAATCCTAGTGATAAAATATAGCTAGACCATTCATCATTTATTTTGGAATTTAATAAATCTCGATTTCTTTTTCTCCAATTGAACCTTTTCTATATGAGTGTCAACTATTTCTTTCCATGCAACTTTAGATTCTGGATGCCTGTAAAGTGAACCAATTAAAAAAGATTTACATTTAGTTGGCATAATTTCTAACCAAATTATTTCTATATCATCTCCTTCTAAATCTAATCGTCGTATGCAATTTACGTTTTGTTTTACATATACTGCCAAACCTCCACCGCCATTGAATAAACGGTCGCGACGAAAAGGTACTTGATATCCATCTATATGAAATGTTTCAGTTTTATGGTTTTCATTGAATTTCGTTTCACTTATACCCATTATATCTATTTTGTTTTTCTTAGATGTTAGCATTAATTGTAATTCATCACATTTAGAAGACAGTCCAGCTACGTTTAAATGACCGATGGTTAAACCTTTTTTATTATTTAATCCTAGATTAGTTAAATTTATGTGTTCCGAAATATTTAAGATAGTAGCGTTAGAGTTTTCATAAACATTTGGAAAATTGTCACAATTACACTCAATTTCTTGGCAAAGTGTGCATATATGATTTAAAACATCATAACTATTTTCATGAACAAATACATTTGGAATATAATGTTCGGCTTCATTGCCATCATCCTAGTTCCAACATCGATCCTGTTTATGTCCCACGAGCCCGCACCCCCAACACTTGACAGGAGCCCTGTGCCGACAGTCCTCTGTCGCATGGCTAGATTCGTCGCAATTCATGCATCTATTGTGGTGACGCTGTCCCCTGAATGGGTGTCGTCTATATTGCCGATTAGATTGGTGCCCAAAAATGTTTTGTTTGTCTGGGAACACACATTTGGTGTAATCTTCAACGATCGGTGTAGACGTGTGAAAAGTCGAAAGTAAGCGCTTAGTGCCTGGCCGAGATAGGTGAATAGTGTCATGTTCATTTAGATAGCGCATCAACAATTTACCGTTTTGATCATGGAATGCTCTGTAACAGTCTACAATTTCAGTTTTATGATGAATAGAAAGTCGCTCTATGATCTTGTTAATTGGATTGACATCCACATCTCCTCTTGGGGCAATTTTACTTAAAATAAGTTTGCACTCTTCATTTCCGGCTTTTATTAGCCCAATTAGCTGGTCATACTTTTCTTCTATCAACTCAAAGTCTGTAGTCCTGGACAGGTCATTCCCGCCTATATATATAATGACTGTGTGGAATTGAGTCAGATCATACATCTCAATGTCTCTAATTAGCGTGTTTATTGTTGCACCTGACACGGAATGTTTGTGTAAGTTGTTTTTAAGACCCTTAACATTCACTCCATGCAGTATTCTAGATACTATATATCTAATTATACGCACCCCACTAACCCCCTCCCCCCACCCCCACTCCAACCTCCGCCCCTCACACACACACACACACCCTATCCCGATTATATTAATTATTTATATTTTAGCCCTGAATACACCCCTGGACTAATCCTTAATCCTCTGCAAATACCTTTCTTACCTCCGCCTCATACCTACATAAAGCGTTCACCTCTAGTATATCTACAGAATAAGCCTTAGGTGTTTTTTGATTGAGTGGCGCGCCTGCATTGTGTAATCAATATTGAGGCAGAACCCAACCTTCTATATTTATTTATAGAACGTAGATCAGGCGCTTGGCCATGATCGCAATTGAAATGCGCTTTATGCACTACCAAATTCATCGTTTCAAAAATCGGCCGATGACGGTCGCTTGTTTGAGTGAACGAGACATGCGCCGTGGAGCAGTCTACATTTGTTAATAAGCAATTTTCATGTACTGATCATTGGGTAGACTAATATACTATACACACAATAGTTTTCGTCTAGAAAACAATGCATATAAAGTTGAATGAACTATAATGTATCAAATCTGGGACCACACATAACTGAATGGAAATCACCACATTAAAAGGTTGTATCTACCATGCATAATGAAATAAGGACCACTATAATGGAATAAAAGAAAATCGAACAAAAAATAGAAATGGGGGATAATTATGGTAAAATGCATAACAGAGTTACGGGACTTGTCACATATGGATGTGTAATGATGATTGACGATGACTATGTATGCCAAATTAAAAAGCTTTGGTCAAATGCTATTTGGAATATGACTGTACATTCAACATGTTAACTGAAACAATCTAAGTAAAAAAGAGCGATTATTCAGAAAATATATGACAAAGTTATGGTCCTTGTCATAACGCTTTGCATGATGGCCAAGTTTCAAAGAATTTGGACAATTCTTTTTTGATAAAAGAGGAAAACTTTAAACAAAAAAAACCTGTCGGAGAACAGCGCAGCTCGACTATTCGATTTTTAGAACACCAAATTATACGACTGACATACTATCAGAAAACAGATGTATCACTCCGCATATAAGCTGTTTTTGAAGAAATAGCAGAGATGTATCCATGAATGATATGAACAATTAAGATAGGGGACGTTTTTTATTAAGAAAAGTCTCCAGGGGCGAAGCTTGCGAGGGTGTGAAGGGTGTGGCTAATAATTGCTAAGGGAAAATGCATTCCCTGTGTACCCTTAAATGTTATAAATAAAAAGAACATTGTGAAAATTATTGATGGTGCCTTCCTCCGCGCAAATAATCCCCTCTCCGCAATAACAATTGGTTTGACTGTGTAGGAATTAATAAAATTAACCACGCGGAAACACTGTACAACTTAAACAAGAGGCCTGCTTTACTGGTTCAATGCTATATTGTGTCCATAATGACGTGTGTTTTTTTAAATGTTTTTATCTCACTTTTTAAAAATCGCACGATGAGCACCTAGCGAAAGCAAAGCGTCCATGCCGTAAATAACACATGTGAGTGTTTTGGGGTTGGGAGATGGTGATATAACTCATACCTTTCTGCTGTTTCTAGACTGAAATGGCTAAAAAAATAATTTGAGTCCGTCTTCTTCTATGACCGTGTGAGAAGGAGGAAGGTGGTGAGGATGGGAAGAAGGATGGTGATGAGAAGGATGGGAAGAAGGATGGTGTTGAGAAGGATGGGAAGAAGGGAGGTGGTGAAATATTTTGGACACATAACAAACACTTATTAAAATTTAATTAGCAGCCATCAACGAATGCCTTGTCAACATGTGGTTGAGCTAGGACAAGTTATCACTGAGATGAGCAGAGGTTTACTTTATATAATGAAGAAAATTAAGATGCTTGGCGATGGATGTTTTTTTAACAACACGGAAACATGAACATACAAAACAAAACAAACAAGATGCACAAGAGGGCCCGTGGATGCTCTACTTGCTAACATGGCTCTTATATCAAGGGTTGACAAAACAATCCCAGCAGTATTTCTTTTAAACTAGAAGGCCACGGCCTACATGTCCAGCCCTATTCACGGCCTACATGTCCAGCCCTATTCACGGCCTACATGTCCAGCCCTATTCACGGCCTACATGTCCAGCCCTATTCACGGCCTACATGTCCAGCCCTATTCACGGCCTACATGTCCAGCCCTATTCACGGCCTACATGTCCAGCCCTATTATAAAGGTGCAGATTGTTGATTTGACTAAAATCCATGTCAATCCCAAAAGGTATCAAATTAATGTCATTAACAGTGCGGGAAGCATGTCATGGCGTAGACCGGACTTGATCCATATTTCGACGAAAGTAGGTCATAGCGACCCGAACGTTTGCTTATGATGTTAGATACATATACAGTACGGGAGCAGCCTTGATATTTTCCTACATCTTTCAAATATCGCAACCACGCTTGACAACGAAAAGTAGTACGTCAACTTTCGGCAACGTCAAAAAAAATAAAAATGTCCGCCATTTTGAATTTTTTAAAACGCATAATTTGGAAAATTGTGACAATTTTTGATCATGAAATTTCATTTCCCCTTTAGGTTTCGTGATTTTCGTCTGTACCGACTTTTTTTTAGAAGCTCTACGGCGTGATAAATGCAGACCCGCCTTGTAAAATGACGAAGCGAGGGGCGATAACTCTAAAAGATGCCATTTTTAGAATACGATTAAAATGACAACAACCGCGTGTTTTTTGTTAAATAAAGTACGAGGAGATACTTGAATTGTTGTTTTAGCTCACACATTACATGAAATTTGCTGCATATCACGAAAAGCATGTTATTTCTTTATCAAAAGTACACGAAAATACGAATTGTTTGATTTAACTGTAATTTTGACTCGACTGACCTCGCAAGAACTGCAGGCGCGTATTCGATGGAGCGGGTAGTATTGGGCACCCTCTCATATGTGGAAAGTTTACGTAACAATCGCTACTGTTCAAGATGGGAGTTGGGATGGAGAGAAGGAGGGGGAGGGCATCTGAGCTGAGATTTAAAAGGATGCGCCCCATCCCCATCCCACCCCAACTAAAATCATGAAAGCTAGTCTGTTTTTGAAAGCTCTTCCAAGCATACAGTACATTCTTAAACATATTCAGATAAGTGTCCAGTGTCTAATTGTCATCCGCAACTTGGCGCAGTCAGTAGCGCAGCGGATTTGTAACCGGAGGTGGTGCCACTGAGTTTTGTCGTTGTGTTCTTGGGCAAGACACATTCCCTTAGCCTCGTCCGTCGGATGGGGACGTAAACAGGGTGGTCCCGCGTATAGGTCTATCATCCGAGCATGTTAAAGAACCATAGGAATCTGTTCGATAATAAGAGTAGTGCACAGTTCCCGGATTCCTATGTATCCTTCCCCTCTCTCTGAGGCGGCTCTAAATAACCTGTACTGTGATGAGCCGTTAAATATTCAATTCAATTCATCCGCAACTGCACTCAGCACTGTCATATGTACTATAGCTGTCCCATGCTAGTATCATGAATCAACCGTGGAATATATCACCCACACATAAAAGGGTTTGAGGGCCCCATCTTACTTGTATTAGTTTAAATATAGACCATTTGTCGGTTGAAACCTAAGATGAATTTTTTATCAGACAGAAACACTGTCGTAATACTTATACTGATAGAATCGAAGGAAAATAAAGAAGGCCATTTTTTTTACTTTATATTTTTAAAGTTGAATTGTGTTTTATGTCATTATAGCACATTTTAGGCCATATTTCCTGGGTAGAACCAGTACTGTGTACTTACTGCTATCTGTAAGAATCGACACTTTCGCACCTACAAGTTGAGCTCCCAGTGGGAATTGAACCCGCAGCGGCAGAGAGGTGAAGATGAGAATGTATACAAATATAAAAAGGCAACCGAACATCTCCTTAACTCAATATGTCCATGGGACTTGAATGAACGCACTGAAAACAATCCGTGGAAAATTGTACTATGCAAGAATATATATTCATAAATAAATTTTATTTTGATGCAAAATCGATATGCTCCTCTAGACATCATAGATAAAGATCATGTAAAGTTTCGAAAAGATTGGTTAAAAACTGTGGAAGGATATAGACTCACAGATAACTAACACCATATGCCGCCTCACCTTTCAATGGTAAACAATAAACATTTAAGGTACATATTAAGGCCTTAAATATTATCTTTCATGACTAAGTAAAAAATATGTAACAAGTCAGATATCAAAATGAATTATTTATTTGATTTAAAACATTTTATTTCAAATATTTACATCAAAACATCCCAAATATAAAGGGTATTTACATAACAAATTAAATTGCATCATACAATAATTGTTTTTATTTATTAAAGGGACACACAGCATTTATCAAGTTTTTATCAAGCATTAAAATGTGCACCGTGATTGATTAATCAATAATTTATTTTCACTTTACAGCCGCTTGCATATATTTAAATTATAAGTTATAACATTTTGGAGTTTAAAAAAAAGAAGATTGCTGCATGTCCCTTTAATATGCGCACCTCTCAGCCCGTATTGTTTATATGGTGCAAGCCAATTTGAACATATGTGGGGTTATATATATATATACATGTATCTGTTTGTTATTTTTTTGGTGAGGAAGACCACTCACTTTTCTTCTGGGTATAACCGATAATATACACCTCCTGCCATCTGTTATTCCACAAACTTTTATATAATCCAATAAAATTCAGAAAACATTTAATCCAATAAATAAATTGGGCACGGCCGGTCAGATTAACAGAAACACATTTATATTTTCATATTAGCCCTTATTTTGAGCCACTCCAATGAACTATCCAGTTAATGTCGCTAACGATCCACCTTGTGTCAACAGTCGGATATGCATGTTGATATGATATTGTGCTGGCTGAACTGGTGATCCTCTTACTAGACATATTTTTCTTGAAGTTGATGCTAGTACTGTCCGTATGAGGTATTGCTGATTCATGATTCATAAAAAAAAAAAAATATTGTACACCATCTTGTTATTATATACTATTCTTGTTCGTTTAAGTATTTCTGATTCTGTTGTTAATGTTGTAAAAAGTTATATGTGACTTCTTGTTTCAAAAAAATCCTCCCATATATATTGGGACTTCACTAACTATTTTCAGCTAACTCCCAGCATCTCAGGACTCCAGGCTCTGAAAATAAAAATGACATACATGATATTTTGTTTCAACTTAAATGTGTAACAAGTTGTAGAACTGAAATATGTAAATGAATAGAACTTTTTTTACATGTACAATAAATTAAAAATAATCGTTTTCTGCTAAATCAACACATTTATTACCGGTATACCTTATTTAGAGCCGCCCCAAATGACACATAGGAATTCGAGAACCTGTCTTACTCTTACTAATGTATATATTAATAATTTCTATGGTTGTTTATCGTGCTTGGAGGATAGACTCCCCAGTTTCAATCCCAATCAAACAAAAGAGGCTGAGGAACAAACAAGGCTGAGGGAAGATGTATTGCGCAATAACACAGAAACTCAGTGGTGCATGTGTGACTTGAACCGGAAGCTCCAGATTGCTATCATCCACCATGCTATTGCTGGGCCATGCCAGCACATTATGTTAAGTCGGGGTCTTGGTTAAGTTTAATAATTTAGATGTAATACAGGGACCTTTTTATTTTGTTTGTTTAATTTTACATATGTACTAAGCACAATATGACCTATTTATGTGTCGATGTGCTGTAAAACACCATTTTTATTTTTAGTATAAAAAGTCTGAGACTAAGTGCAGGCACAGACCTAATAACAAATTATTAATATGTCTGTGGTGCAGGACTGGTGCACAATGCCAAATATTTTGCAAAGAACATACATTGATAAATTCATAGATTTTTTGAAGCTGCGCTTACCTACATACTGGCTAATACAAGGCTCTTGATGTAGTTATACTGTGAGACTGGGGAACTTGACTTGAATCTGGCTGTGGTAATACTGCACACTGCCTCTAGCTAACTTAGTCTTAGCAGACCTGAAAAAAACAAGTCATATATGATACTGTTTCATTTGTTTTTAATATTAATAACTCTGTCCAACTTTCTCAATGCTAACAATGTCAGCATTCCATAACATTTTACTTAAAACACAACTGGAATTGAAAGTGGTGCTTTCCAGAAGATGATACTGTCCAAAATGTAAGTCACAGACACGGGTGGCATTCATGAACAAATAGTAGGTTTTCAAGGCTTACATTTTCATCAATTATTCATCACTCATATGTTCTAAAAAATTATCAGAATTAAGTTAATATATATCAACCACCACCGTTTTACATGTTTCAACGTTAAACACTTGTCATACAGAAATTAAAAGTGTATTTACTTACATAGGCTACAGTGCAGACAATGCCATGACCCATTTCAGGCATTTGCTGGTGTGTTCCACTTTTCAATTTTAATTCTCTACATTGTCTACTGTAATAGATCTATTTGTTTGTAGTTTGTAAATTACGCACTCATGCAAAACTTGGAATTGTATACGATCGTCATTGTAACACTGTTTTAATTCTACTCCTGTGCAAATAAATTGAAATAATCCATCGGTCTATCGGGCCGCATGTGTAAACGATCTATCTGTGTATGTACACGGATCAGCATTATTTGACCTTTGAATGTGTGTGAGCTAATTTTAGCACATTCCTTAGCTATTTATAACCGTTCAGTTCAATTCACAATATTTAGTTTCTGTGACTGTGTGACATTATGATGTTAATTTGTCCCGGGAGAAGTGGGTTTGTGGCGAGCGACTGACTGGCCCTGGGCTGGGTGTTTTTCTGTGTCGCCGCCATTTTGAATAGCCTCTGAAAGAGTGAAATGCAGGTACCAACTTTCAAAACGGGCACGCAAAATGTATATTCACGAAAAAATAAGAAATTTTCAAAAAAGGTAGATCAGGTAATGATCTTCGACTCCTGGCAATTTCAACAATATTTAAGAATATACAATTTTTGTACCCGTTTTGAAACATTGGCAATTTCGAAGAAAACAAAAACTAGATTTTTTCGATCTTCGCATTTGTACCGCGATTTCCGACTATGATATCTCAATAAAACCTGTCAACACGATTGTTTTATAAATCTCCGACATAATAACTGACTTCTGATATGATTTGTTTTCTTTGCCATCTAGTATAAGCTTTGAACTAGTGTTTCTAAAAAGAGTACTATAAAATCCGCGCATCTGCACGTGCTTGCAAAATGGGAACTACGTTGCCTCCAACACCATTTATTTATGTTTGAGTTATGCGGTTCAAGCACGTGAAATGACTTCTCTGCTCCCGTACTGATAAGGAACATTCTGGTGAAGTTCGGTGAAAACCCTGCGGGAAAGAAGCAATATACGCATGTTGCAGCGGAGACCGTACGTGACCTGAATTTCATCAAAAGTAGGTCACAGCGACCTGAAATTTTGCATATGATGTAAGATGCGTACAAGGAACATGCTGGCGAAGTTTGGTGAAAATCATTAAGAAAGAAACAAGATACGCATTAGCAGAGACCAGACGTGACATATATTTCATCGGAAATAGGTCAAAGCGACTCGATTCTGCACATAATGTTAGCTGCATATAAGTAACATTCTAGTGAAGTTTTGTAAACATCCTGCGAGAAAGTAGCAAAATACACATGTCGTAGCGGAAACCGGACGTGACCTATATTTCGCTGAAAGTATGTCGCAGCAACCCGTAATTGTACAAATGACGTTGGATCCATATAGTTATTTTGGTGGAGTCTGGTGAAGAAGAAATAATATGAAATGAAAGTCTGACGCACGAACGAATGGACATTCGTACGAATGAACGGACGGACGGAAGTTCACACACCCAGACGACATTGTGATAGCAAAGTCGAGATCCGTAAAAGGGCTCGGCAAAAATTGCGATACCTTAATCATAACACACGTTACTGAGCAGAAACCATTTTTAGGTAAGTTGGCATGTAGGTAAGTAGGCATGTAGGCTGATAGGCAGGAAGGTAGGTAGGTTGGTAGGCAGATATGTTGGTAAACAGGTAGGAAGGGAGGTTTGTTCGTTGGTAGGTAGGTAGGTATGTAGTTAGGTAGGTAGGTAGGTAGGTAGGTAGGTAGGTAGGAAGGTAGGCAGGTTGGTAGGTAGGTAGGTGTGTTGGTAGGTTGGCAGGTTGGTAGGTTGATATATTGGTTCGTTGGTAGGTAGGTTGGTGGGTGGTAGGTTGGTAGATTGGTAGGTAGGTAGGTAGTTGGTAAGAAGCAGATTGGTAGGTTGGTTGGTAGGTACGTATTTTGTTGGTAGGTAGGTAGGTTGGTAGGTTGGTAGATTTGTAGGTAGGTTGGTAGGTTGATTTATTGGTTCGTTGGTAGGTAGGTAGGTATTGGGTTGGTATGTTTGTAGGGTGGTATATTGGTAGGTAAGACTTTTGATACGTTAAACCATCTTGAGCTAATTCAGTGTTTAATAAGGAAAGGAGTAGGGGCAAGTTCCTCAATGCTCTTGTTTCTATGTATAAACATATGTGTACATGCGTATGAGTTGAAAATAATGCATACACAACAAGTTTTAGTTGTAATATAGGTATTAGACAAGGATGTAAACTGAGCACAATTCTCTGTTCATAAATGATCTTATTAATGAATTAAGACGAGCTCGTATACAGGGAATTCAGATTTCAGATACTGAGCAAGATGTTCTAGCAGTTATGTACGCAGATGATATAGCAAATGTAAGCGATACAGTCAGAGGGTTACAATCTCAAATGGATGTTATTTTCTCATTTTGCAATAGGACAGGAATGAAAATCAATCTATCAAAGACAAAAATAATTATTTTCAGAAATGGGGGTATTCTCAGGGGAAACGAAAAATGGTTTTATGAAGGAAAGCCTTTAGAATGCATGTCTATGTATAAGTCTATGGGTTTGTATATAACTCCAAAACTGATTTGGTCATATGCAAAGGAGTGTTAAATTACAAAATAGTGTTGGCTACTTCGAGCGAGAAGAATTGTTTAAATTGTTTGATACAATGATTAAACCTATTTTACTATATGCATCTGAGATATGTGGATACAAATACTCAAAGGCGATTGAAAATATGCATGATCAATTTTGTAGAAAGTTCTTAAAGCTTCCAAAAAACGTTTTTCATATAAAAGTCAGAGGAGAATGCGGTAGATATCCGCTATATATAGATTACCATTGTAGTTGTACAAGATATTGGTTAAAATTGATAAAATTAAACAAACAAGATATCCCAACCAATGTTATAAAATGTTGAGACTATTAGATGAAGCTGGACGTATCAATTGCGTGACTCAAATAAAAAACTTGTTATTTAAATATGGATTCGGATATGCTTGGTTAAATGATAGGGTAGGAAATTAAAGCGTGTTTATTCGCATTTTCAAGCAAAGACTTATTGACTGTTCTAAACAGGAATGGTGTGAAAAGGTGGCAGAGTCTAGCAAAGGTAGTCACTATAGATATATAGTACCAATACACAAGAACGGGATTTACCAGAAAACTATCGTGGAATAACTCTTTTAAGTACATTTGGAATTGTTCACAAGAATATTAAATACTAGACTGAGTAAATGGGCGGAAGATTATTTTGTATATACGGAAGCCCAGTCGGGCTTTCGTAAAAATATGGGAACAACTGATAATATTTTTATTCTACACGGTATTGTTAACCATATACTAAATGAAAATATTTTTTTTTTTGTTTGCTTTGTAGATTGGTCCGAGAGAATATATTTTATAAACTTATCCAATACGGAGTAAGAGGAAAAACGCTAAATATTATAAAGTCGTTATATACAAACGTAAAGTCGCGTATTAAACAACAAAACCAACTTAGTGAAAGTTTTAACTGTTTTATCGGGACCCGTCAGGGGGACTGTTTATCGCCGTTTATATTTTCAATGTACGTAAATGATCTAGAAGAAGACTTTGCTCTAAAAGGTTAAAAAGGCGTAGATATTGATACATTAAAACTTATATTACTCCTATATGCAGATGATATTGTACTCTTCTCGGAAACTGAGGCCGGTTTACAAGAAGGGTTGACTATTTTAAAGGAATATTGTAACAGATGGAAACTCGTAGTTAATGTTAATAAAACAAAAGTAATGATTTTTAGGAAGGGGGGAAGACTAAGAAGAAATATGGTATTTATTTATGATGGTAAAGAACTGGAAATTACAAATCAATTTACGTATCTGGGTATTACAGTTACACCCGGTGGGTCATTCAATAAAACATTTGAAATATTAGGCGGTCAAGCTTTAAAGGCAATTTTCAAACTGAAGTCATACTTAATTAACTTTGGAGACCTTAAAATAAGCCATACGTTAAATTTATTCGACATACTTATCCTTCCTATTCTAAACTACGGAGCAGAAATATGGGGTTTCGCAGGTGCCGAATCTCTAGAAAGGATACACTTGCAATTCTGTAAACAACTACTAGATGTAAAACGTTCTACACAAAATAACTTTATATATCTCGGTAGAACCTCACTAAAGAGTCAACGACTCTCCCATATTATCTGTTTCTGGTTAAAAATAACGCGCACCGACAATAGAAAATATATTAAACAAACAAATAATATGATGATCGACGATATCACTAAATACCCAAACAAACACAATTGGGCAATACAAATTAAAGACTTAAAAAATGGGCTTTAACGATGTGTGGATTTCTCAAGGAGTCGAAAATAATGACCTATTTTTACATATTTTTAAACAAAGAGCTAGAGACCATTTTATTCAAAACTGGAACGAACAGTTAACCAATTCAAGTAGAGTAAACACTTACATTCTTTTCTCAAACTTCAGTTTTAAAACATATTTAGACATAGGACTGATAAAGAAAGTTAGAATAGCCTTAACTAAAGTAAGATTATCTTCCCATCGACTAGAAATAGAAACAGGACGACGGCATAAACCACATAAAATACCTAGAGAAGAAAGAAAATGTCAACTCTGTAATTCCTTTGAAGATGAATTCTATTTTGTATTGGAATGTCCTTTATATTATGAATTTAGATGTGATCTTATACCTAAATTTGATTGGAAACGACCAAATGTTCCTAAATGTATTGAGCTTCTCTCTTCAGAAAAGATTAAAACAATAAAAAATCTACCAACATACATTTTTAAGAGCTTTAAGAAACGTGATGATACATATTATAATAAATAACACACTTTTAATTTATTTTTTCAATATAATTGGAATATTTCTGTTTATTTTCTAATATTATTTATCTCATATACGTTTTATTTTGTTTTGTTGTTTGTTTTTCTTTTTTCTTTTGTTCTTTTCAAATTGTTTAAAACAACAACACCTCTTTTATATATGAATCCATAACACGTATCAACTCAGTTTATGCATACTAGTATATTGTCAATTACCGGTACTGTATATCATTTGCATGTAATGCTGTATTTATCGATATTTGTGAACTCATGGGCAGAATGCCTACTGTTTGAAAATAAAAGAAAATATATTATGCCTGATTTGAAAACTGCAAACTACCTTTCTTTAATCACGCCCTTAAAATTCAGAGTAGCATTTTCGAGATTTAGATGTTCTGCCCATAATCTGGTTGTTGGTACTTAAGCAGGTACGTATATTGGTTGGTAGAAACTGGTCGACATAATAATACGCCCTACGAAGAAAGAATATGTCCACTTTGTGACAGGCAATCAATAGAAGACGAATACCATTTTATCATGATATGTCCACTGTATAGCACTATAAGAAATAGAGATTATTTAACTGCTGGGATCGATTATAGGGAAATCCTTCACGAGATGATAGGCGTGTGGTTCTTTTCACGAACGAGCATAAGCGAGTGAGTGAAAAAAACAACACACGCCTACCATCGAGTGAAGGATTTCCCTATAATCGATCACAACAGTTAAATAATCTATTTATTACATCTTTAATTAGATTATGTGTGATTTTAACCCACATTTGTCGCTTTATTTAGCGTTAACGGCGGATAATGTCGACGTCACCAACACGTTATTGATGTCATAACTCAGCGTCACAGTTATTTTTGTGTTCAGAGTTAGTTATTAATATTTAGCCATTATGAATATTCTTTCTCTGAGAAATGCAAATTTTTCACCCATAGAAATGTAATAAATAATATATCTTCAACCACAACTGAACTATTTTATCATCTATTTAACAGTGATAAAAGTACAATTTTAGATTTATCAAAATTTATTTATAATGCCTTTAAAGTTAGAAACGATACTATTAAAAGGTTAATGACCGCATTCTAGGATAATCGTTAATGCTGTGAATATTTTGATTATAATTTGTAAATATTTGTAGTATTTTGAAAATTGTTATATTTTGTAATTATTATGTATGTCGCATTCGTAACAACTGTTTTTATTATACCTCACGTTCACACTCCTGTATAAATTGCCCATACCCTTAGCGTGAAGCAATTTTTACTGTTCACCGGTCAACAATTTTTACTGTTACACGATTGTGACGTCACGGGAAGTATAAAAATAGCTTTTGGGTTTTTCCAATAACGACACGCTTTGGCAATTGGAAATCGGTGGACGCTTATTAAAATACAGTTGAAGTTATGTCAATCGTAAGTTGCTTGGTTTACCAAACGACAATAAAAAAAAATGTGGCGAGCAGATTTGTTAATTTTAAATAAAAACTGGTATACAAATATAAATTAAAAATAAATAAATATATTTTTGGGATTTTTTCCCCCTCATATATTTAAATTTTGATCAAAACATTTGTTCGGTATAATAAAATAAATATTGCATCCCAGTGAGGGTGACAGTGGATATTGTCAACCTTCGGAAAAATAATATCAACCTCGTCTTCGCCTCGGTTGACATTATTTTCCTGAGGTTGACAATATCCACTGTCACCCTCACTGGGATGCAATATTTATATAGTATTATGGGCCGGTGGCCAAGATTACTCAATAAAGAATTGTCATAGTAGGTAGGTATGTTGGTAGTTTGGTAGATTGGTAGGTAGGTTTATAGTGGGTTCGAAGGTAGGTTGGTAGGTAGGGGTAGGTAGGTTGGTAGGTTGTAAGATTGGTTCATTGGTAGGTAGGTAGGTTGCATTACGTGGTCCCGCCTTAATTCCATTAAGCGATGGGAAAGCTTATATTAGCAGGATTCTATAACGGAAATTTCGACAATAAAACACATTTTAAAACATTTTTACTGTTATAAATGCAATAACCAGTTTAAATTACCTATTAAATGTTTTAATTTTACAATATCCAAACTTTTTAAGGCGAAATTAACGTTTTATTTCATACCCCAACCAACCCCGTTTTCGCTTCTTGGAGAAGGGTTTGGATGGGGTATGAAAGTTAATACTCGGACCATGTAATGGTTAGTTTGGAATGTTGTGTTGAGTAGCGGGGTTTATAAATCGGTAAAGAGAGTACAACACGTTGTGTATGTTACAAATCTATTTCAAAAAGTGAACAACGTATATCAGCAATACAATGGAAGTAAGGTCACTTGCGTTAGCGTCACATATAACAGACGTTACATAAAACTGAGCTAAATTCATGACATACTGCGAGCCGCGGAAAGTGCATTACATCTGAAAACATAATATTGATAATGAAAACATATTAGCATAGTCTCTAGTAATGCGTATTCTCACAGTCTTTACGAAAGTTTACACACACTTTACACTCAGTTTCAATTGTAAGCACTAATAAATTAAATGTCACTGATTCGTGATATTGTACATGTTTAGAACAGTTTATCATATATCTGGTGTAAACCCATTACAAAATGTCACTTTACCAATTAATGCACGATCTACAACTATCGTCTATTGTCATTTGGTAAATTACATCATTTACATAACTTCCAATGGGTAAAAGTTTCACAACTGGTCTAGCGGTTAGTCCTTTACTAGTGCGAATACTTGCTGCACGGATCCATCCGTCATTTAAGGGAAGGAGTTCATCGATGACAGCGAGCTTCCATCGTGATCTAGGGGATTCATCATGTACCTGAACAACGTCACCAACCTTAACTGCTTGTTGATTGTTGCCGGAAGTACGGTGGTGTTCTCGGAGCGCCGTTAGATATTCAAGTCGCCAACGTAAGAAGTTCTCTCTGTACATTGGCTTGTTTCCTGAGAGAAGATCGGGTCATCTTGGCGACACTGCATTTGGATACGGTAAGGACGTTAATCTCCGACCATACAGAAGATGTGAGGGTGCTTACAAGTGGTTCCGGGTCCGAAATACTGGAAAACACATATGTAAGTGGTCTGTCGTTCATCATTGCTTCTACTTCAGTAACGATAGTTTGTAATGTCTCCAGCGTAACGTAAGAACGTCCGAGTAACCTTTTCAGTGTTGTTTTCCCTGTTAATCGCTCCCACCAGCCTCCATACCAGGGGGCGCGTTTAGGAATAAATTGCCACCGAATCCCCTTTTGACTCAGAGTATTCTTCAATGATGATGATTCAAATAGCTGTTTCAGATGCTTTGATGCAGCCATGCTCGAGAACCGTCGAAATGCTTGAAGGAATGATTTTTCTGTCAAATCAGAAACAACTTCTAGATGAACTGCTCTAGTCGAAGCTCAGGTAAACAAACATATGTACATTTTCTTCTCCTGTGCTAATTAGTCTTTCACGTACAACGCTCCAGTAAAGTCTACACTGGTATGTGTAAATGTCGGCGAATCACTAAGACGGCATTTCGGCAATGGTGGTGGGTCCGGTGCTTTGAAAGTCTCAATGTTCCTTTACGACAGGTAACACATTTTCTTACAACTGCTTTTACACATTGTCATATGCAAGGAATCCAATACTTTCGACGTAGGTGAGTGAGTGATCGTTCCGTTTACACCTGTATGAAGCTGTTCGACGTGGGAATCGAACACGAACACGATCAGACTGGTAAGGGGGTGCTTGTTTGGCAGAAGGTAGGGCGGATTGACTCCTGATGCCTGCTGTGGGTTGACTCGTGATGTCTGCTGCGGGATAAATCCTGATGTCTGCTGCGGGTTGACTCCTGACCTCTGCATTGTGCGGGTGTATTTCATCTCGTAACAAACTTGTGCGGTTTTATCTGCGGTCTAAATCCCATGGTCTCTGCTAAATAACTTGAGATGTTATATTTTAATGTCCAAATCCAACGAATAGTCCTCACTGTTGATGATTTCTTATTCAATGCCACTCACATCTGACTGAGATATCTTTTCATTCAATGATTCAAAAACGTCGACCTTGCGTGAAATCGCCCCTAAAAAAGCGCGCATGTCTGATAAAGTTGGATCTTATTGTTGTGACCAGCGAAGGGGTGGGGTATGCGAATGTGATCACGCGCACCTGCAGATCTGATCACCCGCACCTGCAGACGTCTGGTGCTCGGTCCTATGATGAAAGCCTATTGAGGAGCCGGTGCCCATGGCCAGCGCGCGAACTGACCCGGCCAGACGTCACTTACCCGCCAGAGCGTGTAGACTGCTCCACGGCGCATGTCTCGTTCACTCAAACATGCGACCGTCACAGGCCGATTTTTGAAACGGTGAATTTGATAGTGCATAAAGCGCATTTCAATTGGATCATTGCCAAGCGCCTGATCTATGTTCTATAAATAGATATATAAGGTTGTGTTCTTCCTCAATATTGATTACACAATGCAGGCGCGTCACTCAATCAAAAAACTACCTTCTGTAGATATTATAGAGGTGAAAGCCTTCACCCACCCCCGCCCTCCTTTTACGATTTTGATATTTCATCTGGCTGTGTAAAATGCCACAAAAAAAAGAAGAAAAAAAAAAAAGAAGAAAAAAAAAGGAAAAGGAAAAAAAGGGCTTTTAGGGTCAGAGAAGGCTCGGACCCTCATACTAAAAGTTAAAATCCTGGTATCCGTTATATGTCATTCAAACAGGGTAATACAGTAATACAGTTACATTCCTTTTTCTTTTTATAATCAATTACACTTTACAATAAATCAAACTTAGATTTTGATATGTCATCTTCAACAGATTCAATCTCAAATAAATTACGCATGCACAATTTCAATACAAAATCTAATAATAGACGAAAACAAATTGGATGACGGGTCTCGTCCGATCATGTTCCTTCCAGTTTGGTCACGAGCAGTGACTACTGATAGTCGTCTAGTTTAGTGAAAGATCCTGACGAAAGACCCGTGGAGCCACCACCATGGACAAGTGAGTAAAATCACCTTAAAAGTGTCGGAAGTGAAATGAACTCATGCTTTTATTCATGCAATAAGCTGGAATAATTTAGAAAGCAAGCTCCGGTCGCCATGTAAAAAAAGCTGCATGGCGCGCTGGTGACCTCACAGTTGAATATTGTTCAAATCGTTGGCGGGGCTTGCTGTTGTTCAAACAAGGTGCGGTCGCTTGTTTTGGTGGTTTCGTTCCCGTGTAAATGTATTCTTGACCGTTGTTTACGGGGGAAAGTTAGACAAAACAGAATATGGCGCCCATGAGTGTGCAAGAAGTAACCACGTGGTCCTATTTCGTGGTCCTGTGAACGTTGTTGTTGTTTTTGTGTGATTGAGTAAAGGCATCCTGCCAATGCTCTTTACAGAAAACAAAAAATGGTTAAAGTAATAATTGTTTTTTAATCGGAAAGTGAGGCTTCCAGCCAACTCTCGGTTATAAAACTGGTGCAGTCGAGAAATATATTTTTTGTTGTTTTTTAGCAGTTGGCCGATATATAGTATTTATTATTATTAATTTTTATTATTATTATGATTGCCCATTGCCATTGATTAGCGCTCGTGAATGTATAGTCGGCTGCATGAGAAAGGGAACTAACAGGGTCATCTTGGCTGTGTTGCTCCATTATATTGGATATGCTCTGCGTATTGCCTAGTGTGTTGCATGAATAATATTGCGTTTCATAATTTCGCGGGGAGTGTTATGATTTTGCTGCATATTGCCGTGTGTTGCATGACGGTTTATTGCGTGTTGCATATTGTAAATTCGAGAGTGTTTTAGGATCTCGCGGTTAAAAAGTAATTGATTTTTTGGCAGTGGTTCGCAGTGCAAAGTGGTGTTGCTGTGTTATAATCGCGGATTTTTTTTTTTGTTTAAAAAAACAACAACAAATAAATAAATGGAAGGAAGGATTTAAAAGATAAATAAAGAATTTTTGTTTTGTTGTTGTTGTTGTTTATTGATATATACGGTATTTCCTCCGTCAAAATGGCTTCAGGAAGTAGAATACCGTCAACAATGATTGCGGTCAATTACGCGTCCGCTGAATAGCTGGGACAGACACCCGGGGTAGGGGTAAAACTCGCGAGGGCCATTGTAGCTGCAACGGAGGCTTATGGAAACCTCACATTGGAAACGTTGCAGCCGGTTACATGGTCTACTCTGGGATCAGACATAGTGAATATGCTGGATTTCACTCCACTGTAATGTGAGACAGAGGGGGGACCCGACATGCACGAGTACCAGGACTGTAAGGAAGATGGGTACAACAGTGACATCCTGTATCGCAATGTTGAAACCGGAAGCCTCTTTGATCTGAGATCACTACCGACACCACCGGGGAAGCACCATAACCAGGAATTCCAGTTTGAGGAACACAAACCTAGATTATAGGACATCCTAGGAACAGCGGGAACTCATAATAGTCAACTGGGCCAGATCCAGGGCATTTTGAAGACGGTGGGTGACATGGTGGGGGTGAAGGTCGAAGTGGATGACTCCTAGCTGACACCGTTACGCAGTGACGCATCGACGAGTATGGGGCATGTTCAAAAGGAGGCAACCAAAACTGCTACTATAGCCGCTATATATAGATTACCATTGTAGTTGTATCATATATTGGTTCAAATTGATCAAATTAAACAGAACAAGATATCCCAACCAATGTTATAAAATGTTGAGACAATTAGATGAAGCTGGACGTATCAATTGGGCGACTCAAATTAAAAACTTATTTAAATATGGATTCGGAGATGATGGGGTAGGAAATGAAAGCGTGTTTATTCGCACTTTCAAGCAAGACTTATTGACTGTTCTAAACAGGAATGGTGTGAAAAGGTGGCAGAATCTAGAAAAGGTAGACACTATAGATATAGTATGCCTGGTTTGAAAACTGCAAACTACCTTTCTTTAATCATGCCCTTAAAATTCAGAGTAGCATTGTCGAGATTTAGATGTTGTGCCCATAATCTGGTTGTTGGTACTTAAGCAGATACGTCAATTGGTTGGTAGAAACTGATCGACATAATAATAAGCTTTACGAAGAAAGAATATGTCCACTTTGTGACAGGCAAGCAGTAGAAGACGAATACTATTTTATCATGATATGTCCACTGTATAGCGATATAAGAAATAGAGATTATTTAACTGCTGGGATCGATTATAGGGAAATCCTTCCCGAGATGATAGGCGTGTGGTTCTTTTCACGAACGAGCATAAGCGAGTGAATGAAAGACAACACGCCTACCATCGAGTGAAAGATTTCCCTATAATCGATCACAACAGTTAGATAATCTATTTATTACATTTTTAATCAGATTATGTGTGATTTTAACCCAAATTATTCGCTTTATTTAGCGTTAACGGCGGATGATGTCGACGTCACCAACACGTTATCGACGTCATAACTCAGCGTCACAGTTATTTTTGTGTTCAGAGTTAGTTATTAATATTTAGCGATTATGAATATTCTTTCCCTGAGAAATGCAAATCTTTCACACATAGAAATGTAATAAATATATTACTAAGCTTCATAATTTTTCAACCACAACTGAACTATTTTATCATCTATTTAACAGTGATGAAAGTACAATTTTAGATTTATCAACATTTATTTATTATGCCTTTAAAGTTAGAAACGATACTATTAAAAGGTTTAATGACCGCATTCTAGGATAATCGTTAATGCTGTAAATATTTTGATTATAGTTTGTAAATATTTGTAGTATTTTGAAAATTGTTATATTTTTTAATTTTTATGTATGTCGCATTCTTAACAACTGTTTGTATTATGGGCCGGTGGCCAGGATTACCCAATAAAGAATTGTCTGAGTGTCATAGAAGGTAGGTTTGTTGGTAGTTTAGTAGGTTGGTAGGCAGGGAGGTTTATAGTGGGTGCGAAAGGTAGGTTGGTAGGTAGGGGTAGGTAGGTTGGTAGGTTGTTAGTTTGGTTCGTTGGTAGGTAGGTAGGTTGCCACGTTAGTTTGGAAGGTTGTGTTGAGTAGCGGGGTTTATAACTCGGTAAAGAGAGTACAACACGTTGTGTATGTTACGAATCTATTTCAAAAAGTGAACAACGTATATCAACAATACAATGGAAGTAACGTCACTTGCGTTAGCGTCACGTACAATAACGCGTATAGCAGACGTTACATAAAACTGACATACTGCAAGCCGTGGAAAGTGTATAACATCTGAAAACATAATATTGATAATGAAAACATATTAGCCAAGTCCCTAGTAAATGCGTATTCTCACAGTCTTTACGAAAGTTTACTCACTTTACACTCAGTTTCAATTGTAAGAACTAATAAATTAAATGTCACTGATTCGTGATATTGTACACGTTTAGAACAGTTTATCATATATCTGGTGTAAACCCATTACAAAATGTCACTTTACCAATTAATGCACGATCTACAACTATCGTCTATTGTCATTTGGTAAATTACATCATTTTCATAACTTCCAATGGGTAAAAGTTTCACAACTGGTCTAGCGGTTAGTCCTTTACTTGTGCGAATTCTTGCTGCACGGATCCATCCGTCATTTCCGGGAAGGAGTTCATCGATGACAGCGAGCTTCCATCGTGATCTAGGGGATTCATCATGTACCTGAACAACGTCACCAACCTTAACTGCTTGTTGATTGTTGCCGGAAGTACGGTGGTGTTCTCGGAGCGCCGTTAGGTATTCAAGTCGCCAACGTAAGAAGTTCTCTCTGTACATTGGCTTGTTTCCTGAGAGAAGATCGGGTCATCTTGGCGACACTGCATCTGGATACGGTAAGGACGTTAATCTCCGACCCTACAGAAGATGTGAGGGTGTTTACAAGTGGTTCCGGGTCCGAAATACTGGTAAACACATATGTAAGTGGTCTGTCGTTCATCATTGCTTCTACTTCAGTAAGATAGTTTGTAATGTCTCCAGCATAACGTAAGAACGTCCGAGTAACCACCAGCCTCCATACCAGCCTCCATACCAGAAGCGCGTTTAGGAATAAATTGCCACCGAATCCCCTTTTGACTCAGAGTATTCTTCAATGATGATGATTCAAATAACTGTTTCAGATGCTTTGATGCAGCCATGCTCGAGAACCGTCGAAATGTTTGAAGGAATGATTTTTCTGTCAAATCAGAAACAACTTCTAGATGAACAGCTCAGGTAAACAAACATATGTACACTTTCTTCTCCTGTGCTAATTCTTCTTTCACGTACAACGCTCCAGTAAAGTCCACACTGGTATGTGTAAATGTCAGCGAATCACTAAGACGGCATTTCGGCAATGGTGGTGGGTCTGGTGCATTGAAAGTCTCGATGTAACTTTACGACAGGTAACACATTTTCTTACAACTGCTTTTTCACATTGTTTTATGCAAGGAATCCAATACTTTCGACGTAGGTGAGTGATCGTTCCGTTTACACCTGTATGAAGCTGTTCAACGTGGGAATCGAACACGATCAGACTGGTAAGAGGGTGCTTGTTTGGTAGAAGGTAGGGAAACCTGGTCTTCTCACTTAAAGGAGCATTATGAATTTTGACATCTGTTGCTGGTTGACTCATGACATCTGCTGCATGTTGACTCCTGATGTCTGCTGCGGGTTGACTCCTGATGTCTAGTGCGGGATAAATATTGATGTCTGCTGCGGGTTGACTCCTGACCTCTGCATGGTGCGGGTGTATTTCATCTCGTAACAAACTGTCACCAAAAACCTCTACTGATGCGGTTTCATCTGCGGTCTAAATCCCATGGTCTCTGCTGAATAACTTGAGATGTTATATTTTAATGTCCAAATCCAACGAATAATCCTCACTGTTGATTTCTTATTCAATGCCACTCACATCTGACTGAGATAATATCTTTTCATTAAATGATTCAAAAACGTCGACCTTGCGTGAAATCGCCTCTAAAAAAGCGCGAAAGTCTGATAAAGCTGGAACTAATTGTTGTGACCAGCGAAGGGGTGGGGGTATTCGAAAGTGATCTATGTTCTATAAATACATATAGAAAGTTGGGTTCTCCCTCAATATTGATTACACAATGCAGGCGCGTCAATCAAAAAACTACCTTCTGTAGATATTCTAGAGGTAAACCCTTTATGTAGGTATGAGGCGGAGGTAAGAGAGGGATTTGCAGAGGATTAAGGGAGGTATTTTGTAGATTGTCCATGTTACGCTTTTTTTTATTGTTTAAATCCAGGAGTGTAAAATATAAATAATTAATATAATCGGGATAGGGTGTGTGTGTGAGGGGGGAGGGGGAGTGGGAGTGGGGTGCGTATAATTAGATATATACTATTTGGAATATCCCATTCCTGCCTATTGTTCAATAAGTGAATATTCAAAAAGTGTCTAAAAACAAAACAAAAATTGCCTAGTGTGTGCTCAAGTTGCTAAGTAGCCAAGAAAGTTATATAGTCGTCAAGAAATGCATCAAAGAAAAGAGCATAACTACCTGTATCTTTGGTCAAAATTCATATAGGGCACCTGTATGTATGTAGAGCATGCGTACACATTGAGGGAAAACATATATACTAGTAACGTCTTTTTTATCAGTCTAATTATCAACATTTTAGCGTCAAAACAGACCTGTAATTTCTAGAGGGTATTTGGGCAATGGTCTGTCAGTTTTATCTACACGTATATAAAAAATAAATAATAACACACTTTAATTTAAATGGCGCATAATATATATATAAAGGCCTGCATTCTATCGAGTTTGCGGAGGCTATTTTTTAGGAATAAACATTTAGGCGAAATGTTATTCTGAGTGTTATTACACCCACCCCAACCCTACTACCTTCCCCACCCTTTCCATGTTTGTGCTCTTTTAGATTTTTTAGAATGTTCGTACCTGAAAAAGTTGTAGGATATTATTAATAACTGGGTGGATGCACACAAAAGCAAATATGCAGTTATAATAACTTATTTCCCCCACCCACCTGGGTGGCGATGGGACAGCAACGGGAGTACCTAGAGAAATAGAAAAATGTTTAATTCCTAACCTATGAGCAACATTTAACAGGGTAGTCCCATTGTTGGTATTATACTAATCTGAGCCTTCTCTGACCTTACTAGCCGTTTTTACGATTTTGATATTTCATCTGCACCAGCCAGATTAAAGCTCGTAATCGCCACACACAAAAATAAATATAAAAAAATATAATAAAAAAGGCTTATAGGGTCAGAGAAGGCTCGGATTAGTATTATATCGGGTTCTGTCTTAAGTTAGTACCCCCAGTGTCAACAGTGTTGGTCTAGCTGCACTCTTCACGTAATATTCGTTCCCACCTGTTACTGGTAAACAGTAACAAGAAAGTGCAAAACCACTATTTTTATTCAAACTGTACAATGAAAAATATTTACTTGCAGAATCCCGTATTTCTTTAAAATCCGATTTTAGAAAAAAGTCCAAATAATAAATACCATACAAGTTCTCTGTCAGATATACACCAAAACGCACCATTGCCTACCTAAGTAAAGACCCCCGCCCCCCTCCCCCTCTTGTCAAGAAATGTTTTCTATTGGAGGTGATTTGTAGGTAAGCGCATGAGGTAATGAGGTAGGCTGCAAGGGATATATATATATAAATCCATGGGGATATTTTGTAGTTTGTTTTAGGAGTTCATGGTTTGATGAAAAGTTTTCCTAGGGTAGTGTTTGTTTCTGTAAGCCTAGGATATTTTTGAGTAAAAAAACGTAAGGGGTATTTTTTTACTTTGTATGTGCAGGGTCTAAATCCAGAGTGGTTGGAGGTGGGGTGGGTGGGTATTTTGGACTAGAACAGCCATTTCCTTTCAAACAGGAGTTTATTTCTGTCAAATCCTCGGTGTTACTCCGGCCGAACCCTCCACCCTCCCCCCCACCCGCCCCCTTTTACGATTTTGATATTTCATCTGGCTGTGTAAAATGCCACAAAAAAATTAAAAAGAGAAAAAAGACAGAAAGAAAAGGAAAAAAAGGCTTTTAGGGTCAAAGAAGGCTCGGATTACCCCATCGCAACCCCTCATACTAAAAGTAAAAATCCTTGTATCCATTATATGTCAGTCAACCAGAGTAATACAGTAATACAGTTACATTCCATTTTCTTTTTATAATCAATTACACTTTACAATAAATCAAACTTAGTTTTTGATATGTCAGCTTCAATCTCAAATAAATTACGCATACACAATTTCAATACACAATCTATTAATAGACGAAAACAAATTGGATGATCATATTTCACCAATGAATGCCTTCCAGTTTGGTCACGTGCAATGACTACTGACAGTCGTCTATTTTAATGACGGCTGTGGAGCTTGCAGCAGATGTACAGAAGCAGCAGCATTGAGAACAACGACAGGTACAAAAAAAGATCCTGACGAAAGACCCGTGGAGCCACCACCATGGACAAGTGAGTAAAATCACCTTAATGGTGTCGGAATTTATATGAACTCATGCTTTTATTCATGCAATAAGCTGGAATAATTTAGAAAGCAAGCTCCGGTCGTCATGTTAAAAAAAGTTGCATGGCGCGCTGCTGACCTCACAGTTGAATATTGTTCAAACCGTTGGTGGGGCTTGCTGTTGTTCAAACAAGGTGTGGTCGCTTGTTTTGGTGGTTTCGTTCCCGGGTAAATGTATTCTTGACCGTTGTTTACGGGGGGAAGTTAGACAAAACAGAATATGGCGCCCATGAGTGTGCAAGAGGTTACCATTTCGGGGTACGTATATTGGTTGGTAGGTACGTATGTTGGTTGGTAGGCAGGTAGGTAGGTAGGTAGGTAGGTAGGTAGGTATGTAGGTAGGTCGGTAGGTAGGTAGGTATGTATGTGGGTAGGTAGGTAGGTAGGTAGGTAGGTAGATAGGTTGGTAGGTAGTTAGGTAGGTTCGTAGGTAGGTTGGTAGGTAGGTAGAAAGTTGGTAGGTTGGCAGGTTTGTAGATAGGTGGTAGGTAGGTTGGTAGGTTGATAGATTGGTTCGTTGGTAAGTAGTTAGGTAGGTTGGTAGATTGGTAGGTCGGTATGTAGTTGGTAGGAAGGCAGGTTGGTAGATAGTTAGGTAGGTAGGTAGGTTGGTAGGTAGGTAGGGATAGTTATGTAGTTCAACAGGTAGGTACGTATGCTGGTTTGTAGGTAGGTAGATAGGTAGGTAGGTATGTTGATAGATTTGTTCGTTGGTAGGTAGATAGGTAGATTGAAAGCTTGGTAGGAAGGTATGCAGGTAGTGGGTAGGAAGGCAGGTTGATAGATTGCGAGATAGGTTGTTAGGTAGGAAGGTAGGGAGGTTGGTATGTAGGGTGTAGCTAGGTTGGTAGATTGGTAGGTAGGTAGGTAGTTATGTAGGTAGCCAGGAAGGTTGGTAGGTAGATAGGTAGGTTGGTTGGTAGTGGGTAGGAAGGCAGGTTGGTAGGTAGGTTGGTAGGAAGGTAGAATGTTTGGAAGGTAGGTAGGTTGGTATATAGGTATATTGGTAAATAGGTTGGTAGGTAGGTACGTTGATAGTTGGTACGAAGGCAGGTTTATAGGCAGTTTTGTAGGTAGGTAGGTTGGTAGGTAGGCAAGTAGGTTGGTAGGTAGGTAGGTTTGTAGGTTGGTAGGTTGGAAGGTTTGTAGGTAGGTAGGTAGGTATGTATGTAGGTAGGTAGGTAGGTAGATAGGTAGGTAGGTAGGTAGGTAAGTAGGTAGTGTATAGGAAGGCAGGTAGGTAGGTAGGTAGGTTAGTAGGTCGGTATGAAGGGTAGGTAGGTAGGTAGGTAGGTAGTTAGGTAGGTAGGTAGGTAGGTAGGTAGGTAGGTAGGTAGGTAGGTAGGTAGGTAGGTAGGTAGGTAGGTAGGTAGGTAGGTAGGTAGGTAGGTAGGTAGGTAGGTAGGTAGGTAGGTAGGTAGGTAGGTAGGTAGGTAGGTAGGTAGGAAGGTAGGTAGGTAGGTAGGTAGGTAGGTAGGTAGGTAGGTAGGTAGGTAGGTAGGTAGGTAGGTAGGTAGGTAGGTAGGTAGGTAGTGTATAGGAAGGCAGGTTGGTAGGTAGGTAGGTAGGTTAGTAGGTCGGTATGAACGTAGGTAGGTTGGTAGGTAGGTAGGCAGGTAGGTAGGTAGGTAGGTAGGTAGGTAGGTAGGTAGGTAGGTATTTAGGTGTAGGTAGGTAGGTAGGTAGGTAGGTAGGTAGGTAGGTTGGTAGGTAGGTAGGTATGTATGTATGTATGTATGTAGGTAGGTAGGTAGGTATGTAGATAGGTAGGTAGGTAGGTAGGTAGGTAAGTAGGTAGTGTATAGGAAGGCAGGTTGGTAGGTAGGTAGGTAGGTTAGTAGGTCGATATGAAAGGTAGATAGGTAGGTAGGTTGGTAGGTAGACATATATGTAGGCTGGTAGGTAGGTATGTAGTTTGTAGGAAGGAAGGTTGGTTGGTACGTAGGTAGGCTAGTAGGTCGGAATGTAGTGGACAGGTAGATAGGTTGGTAGGTACGTAAAGTGTAGTTAGGTAGTTAAGAAGGTACGTATATTGGTTGGTAGGTACGTATATTGGTTGGTAGGTAGGTACGTATGTAGGTATGTAGGTAAGTGGGTAGGAAGGTAGGTTGGTAGGTAGATAGGTATGTTTGTAGCTTGGTAGGATGGTAGGTAGGTGTTATTCAGGTTGGTATATTGGTTCGTTGCTAGGTAGGTAGGTAGGTAGATATGTAGGTTGGTAGGTTGGCAGTTTAGTAGGTAGATAGTTGGTAGGAAGGCAGGTTTGTAGGTTTGTAGGCAGGTAGGTTTGTGGGTTGGTATGTAGGTTGGTAGAAAATGTTGGTAACTTTGTAGGTAGCTAGGTAGGTAGATAGGTAGGTTTGTAAGTAGGTAGGGGTAGTTAGGTACTTAAGGTACGTATATTAGTTGGTAGGTAGGTAAGTAAGTTGGTAGGTAGGGGATAGGTAGGTTGGTAGGTAGGTTGATAGGTTCAAAGGTATGTTGATAGTGGGTACGAAGGCAGGTTGGTAGGTGAATTTGTAGGTTGGTATGTTGGTTGGTAGGTAGGTTGATAGGTTGGTATGTAGATAGGTAGAACTGTTGGTAGGTTGGTAGGTAGATAGTTACGTTGGTAGGTAGATATATCTAGTGTAGAAAGGCAGGTAGGTAGTTCGGTTGGTATGTAGGTAGGTAGGTTGGTCGATTGATAAGTAGGTAGTTGGTAGGTAGGTAGGTTGGTAGTTTGAAAGGTTGGTAGGTAGGTAGGTAGATTGATAGTGGATAGGAAGGCAGGTTAGGAGATAGGTTTATAGGTAGATAGGTTGGTAGGTAGGTAAGTTGGTAGGCAGGTAGGTTGATACTATTGGTAGGTTGGTAGGTAGGTAGGTAGGTAGGTAGGTAGGTAGGTAGGTAGGTAGATAGGTAGGTAGGTAGGTAGGTAGGTAAGTAGGTAGGTAGGTAGGTAGGTAGGTAGGTAGGTAGGTAGGTAGGTAGATTGATAGTGGGTAGGAAGGCAGGTTAGGAGATAGGTTTATAGGTAGATAGGTTGGTAGGTAGGTAAGTTGGTAGGCAGGTAGGTTGATACTATTGGTAGGTTGGTAGGTAGGTAGGTAGGTAGGTAGGTAGGTAGGTAGGTAGGTAGGTAGATAGGTAGGTAGGTAGGTAGGTAGGTAGGTAGGTAGGTAGGTAGGTAGGTAGGTAGGTAGGTAGGTAGGTAGGTAGGTTGGTAGGTTGTTAGGTACATAGTGGGTATGAAGACGGTTGGTAGGTAAGTATGTAGGTAGGTATATATTGCAGGCTGGTAGATAGGTACGTATGTAGGTAGGTATGTAGTTGGTAGGTAGGGGTAGTTAGGTACTTAAGCAGGAACGTATTTTGGTTGGTAGGTACGTATGATGGGTGGTAGGTAGGTAGATAGGTAGGTATGTAGGTAGGTACGTTACATGGTCTACTCTGGGATCAGACAGAGTGAATATGCTGGATTTCACTCCACTGTAGAGTGAGACAGAATGGGGCCCCGACATGCACGAGTACCAGGACTGTAAGGAAGATGGATACAACAGTGACATCCTGTATCGCAATGTTGAAACCGGAAGCCTCTTTGATCTGAGATCACTACCGACACAGCCGGGGAATCACCATAACCAGGAATTCCAGTTTGAGGAACACAAACGTAGATTAGAGGACATCCTAGGAACAGCGGGAACTCATAATTGTCAACTGGGCCAGATCTAGGGCATTTTGAAGACGGTGGGTGACATGGTGGGGGTGAAGGTCGAAGTGGATGACTCCTAGCAGACACCGTTACGCATTGACGTATCGACGAGTATGGGGCATGTGCAAAAGGAGGCAACCAAAACTGCTACTATAGCCGCTATATATAGATTACCATTGTAGTTGTATCAGATATTGGTTAAAATTGATCAAATTAAACAGAACAAGATATTCCAACCAATGTTATAAAAGGTTGAGACAATTAGATGAAGCTGGACGTATCAATTGGGCGACTCAAATTAAAAACTTGTTATTTAAATATGAATTCGGACATGATGGGGTAAGAAATGAAAGCGTGTTTATTCGCACTTTCAAGCAAGACTTATTGACTGTTCTAAACAGGAATGGTGTGAAAAGGTGGCAGAATCTAGAAAAGGTAGACACTATAGATATATTATGCCTGATTTGAAAACTGCAAACTACCTTTCTTTAATCATGCCCTTAAAATTCAGAGTAGCATTATCGAGATTTAGATGTTGTGCCCATAATCTGGTTGTTGGTACTTAAGCAGGTACGTATATTGGTTGGTAGAAACTGATCGACATAATAATACGCTTTACGAAGAAAGAATATGTCCACTTTGTGACAGGCAAGCAGTAGAAGACGAATACCATTTTATCATATGTACAGCGATATAAGAAATAGAGATTATTTAACTGCTGGGATCGAATATAGGGAAATCCTTCCCGAGTTGATAGGCGTGTGGTTCTTTTCACGAAAGAGCATAAGCGAGTGAATGAAAAACAACACGCCTACCATCGAGTGAAAGATTTCCCTATAATCGATCACAACAGTTAGATAATCTATTTATTACATTTTTAATCAGATTATGTGTGATTTTAACCTAAATTATTCGCTTTATTTAGCGTTAACGGCGGATAATGTCGAGGTCACCAACACGTTATCGACGTCATAACTCAGCGTCACAGTTATTTTTGTGTTCAGAGTTAGTTATTAATATTTAGCGATTATGAATATTCTTTCCCTGAGAAATGCAAATCTTTCACCCATAGAAATGTAATAAATATATTACTAAGCTTCATAATTCTTCAACCACAACTGAAGTATTTTATCATCTATTTAACAGTGATGAAAGTACAATTTTAGATTTATCAACATTTATTTATTATGCCTTTAAAGTTAGAAACGATACTATTAAAAGGTTTAATGACCGCATTCTAGGATAATCGTTAATGCTGTGAATATTTTGATTATAATTTGTAAATATTTGTAGTATTTTGAAAATTGTTATATTTTGTAAATTTTATGTATGTCGCATTCGTAACAACTGTTTGTATTATGGGCCGGTGGCCAATATTACTCAATAAAGAATTGTCTTAGTGTCATAGAAGGTAGGTTTGTTGGTAGTTTGGTAGGTTGGTAGGTAGGTAGGTTTATAGTGGGTACGAAAGGTAGGTAGGGGTAGGTAGGTTGGTAGGTTGTTAGTTTGGTTCGTTGTTAGGTAGGTAGGTTGCCACGGTTAGTTTGGAAGGTTGTGTTGAGTAGCGGGGTTTATAACTCGGTAAAGGTAGTACAACACGTTGTGTATGTTACGAATCTATTTCAAAAAGTGAACAACGTATATCAACAATACAATGGAAGTAACGTCACTTGCGTTAGCGTCACGTACAATAACGCGTATATCAGACGTTACATAAAACTGACATACTGCGAGCCGTGGAAAGTGTATAACATCTGAAAACATAATATTGATAATGAAAACATATAAGCCAAGTCCCTAGTAAATGCGTATTCTCACAGTCTTTACGAAAATTTACTCACTTTACACTCAGTTTCAATTGTAAGCACTAATAAATTAAATGTCACTGATTCGTGATATTGTACACGTTTAGAACAGTTTATCATATATCTGGTGTAAACCCATAACAAAATGTCACTTTACCAATTAATGCACGATCTACAACTATCGTCTATTGTCATCTGGTAAATTACATCATTTACATAACTTCCAATGGGTAAAAGTTTCACAACTGGTCTAGTGGTTAGTCCTTTACTAGTGCGAATTCTTGCTGCACGGATCCATCCGTCATTTCCGGCAAGGAGTTCATCGATGACAGCGAGCTTCCATCGTGATCTCGGGAATTCATCATGTACCTGAACAACGTCACCAACCTTAACTGCTTGTTGATTGTTGCCGGAAGTACGGTGATGTTCTCGGAGCGCCGTTAGGTATTCAAGTCGCCAACGTAAGAAGTTCTCTCTGTACATTGGCTTGTTTCCTGAGAGAAGATCGGGTCATCTTGGCGACACTGCATCTGGATACGGTAAGGACGTTAATCTCCGACCCTACAGAAGATGTGAGGGTGTTTACAAGTGGTTCCGGGTCCGAAATACTGGTAAACACATATGTAAGTGGTCTGTCGTTCATCATTGCTTCTACTTCAGTAACGATAGTTTGTAATGTCTCCAGCATAACGTAAGAACGTCCGAGTAACCACCAGCCTCCATACCAGCCTCCATACCAGAAGCGCGTTTAGGAATAAATTGCCACCGAATCCCCTTTTGACTCAGAGTATTCTTTAATGATGATGATTCAAATAGCTGAAACGTTTCAGATGCTTTGATGCAGCCATGCTCGAGAACCGTCAAAATGCTTGAAGGAATGATTTTTCTGTCAAATCAGAAACAACTTCTAGATGAACAGCTCAGGTAAACAAACATATGTACACTTTCTTCTCCTGTGCTCGTTCTTCTTTCACGTACAACGCTCCAGTAAGGTCCACACTGGTATGTGTAAATGTCGGCGAATCACTAAGACGGCATTTCGGCAATGGTGGTGGGTCCGGTGCATTGAAAGTCTCGATGTAACTTTACGACAGGTAACACATTTTCTTACAACTGCTTTTACACATTGTCTTATGCAAGGAATCCAATACTTTCGACGTAGGTGAGTGATCGTTCCGTTTACACCTGTATGAAGCTGTTCAACGTGGGAATCGAACACGATCAGACTGGTAAGGGGGTGCTTGTTTGGTAGAAGGTAGGGAAACCTGGTCTTCTCACTTAAAGGAGCATTATGAAATCTGACATCTGTTGCTGGTTGACTCATGACATCTGCTGCGGGTTGACTCCTGATGTCTGCTGCGGGTTTACTCCTGATGTCTGCTGCGGAATAAATATTGATGTCTGCTGCGGGTTGACTCCTGACCTCTGCATGGTGCGGGTGTATTTCATCGCGTAACAAACTGTCACCAAAAACCTCTACTGGTGCGGTTTCATCTGCGGTCCAAATCCCATGGTCTCTGCTGAATAACTAGAGATGTTATATTTTAATGTCCAGATCCAACGAATAATCCTCAATGTTGATTTCTTATTCAATGCCACTCACATCTGACTGAGATAATATCTTTTCATTCAATGATTCAAAAACGTCGACCTTGCGTGAAATCGCGTCTACAAAAAAGCGCGAAAGTCTGATAAAGCTGGATCTTATTGTTGTGACCAGCGAAGGGGTGGAGGTATTCGAAAGTGATCACGCGCACCTGCAGATCTGATCAACGTCTGGTGCTCGGTCCTATGAGGAAAGCCTATTGAGGAGCCGGTGTCCACGGCCAGCGCGCGAACTAAACCGGCCAGACGTCACTTACCAGCCAGAGCTTGTAGACTGCTCCATGGCGCATATCTCGTCCACTTAAACATGCGACCGTCACAGGCCGATTTTTGAAACGGTGAATTTGATAGTGAATAAAGCGCATTTCAATTGCGATCATGGCCAAGCGCCTGCTCCATGTTCTATAAATAGATATAGAAGGTTGGGTTCTCCCTCAATATTGATTACACAGTGCAGGCGCGTCAGTCAAAAAACTACCTTCTGTAGATATTCTAGAGGTGAACGCTTTATGTAGGTATGAGGCGGAGGAAATGAGGGATTTGCAGAGGATTAAGTGAGGTATTTTGTAGATTGTCCATGTTACGCTTTTTTTTATTGTTTAAATCCAGGAGTGTCAAATATAAATAATTAATATAATCGGGATAGGGTGTGCGTGTGAGGGGGGGGGGGGGGAGGGGGAGTGGGGTGCGTATAATTAGATATATACTATCTGGAATATCCCATTCCTGCCTATTGTTCAATAAGGGAATATTCATCAAGTGTCTAAACACAAAACAAAAATTGCCTAGTATGTGCTCAAGTTGCTAAGTAGCCAAGAAAGTTATATAGTCGTCAAGAAATGCATCAAAGAAAAGAGCATAACTACCTGCATCTTTGGTGAAAATTCATATAGGGCACCTGTATGTATGTAGAGCATGCGTACATTGAGGGAAAACATATATACTAGTAACGTCTTTTTTATTATTTATTTTTTTCCATATAAGGCTAATTATCAACATTTTAGCGTCAAAACAGACCTGTAATTTCTAGAGGGTATTTGGGCAATGGTCTGTCAGTTTTATCTACACGTATATAAAAAATAAATAATAACACACTTTAATTTAAATGGCGCATAATATATATATAAAGGCCTGCATTCTATCGAGTTTGCGGAGGCTATTTTTTAGGAATAAACATTTAGGCGTAATGTTATTCTGAGTGTTATTACACCCACCCCAACCCTACTACCTTCCCACCCTTCCCATTTTTGTGCTCTTTTAGATTTTTTAGAATGTTCGTACCTGAAAAAGTTGTAGGATATTAGTAATAACTGGGTGGATGCACACAACAGCAAATATGCAGTTATAATAACTTATTTCCCCCACCCACCTGGGTGGCGATGGGACAGCAAGGGGAGTACCCAGAGATATAGAAAAATGTTTAATTCCTAACCTTAGAGCAACATTTAACAGGGTAGTCCCATTGTTGGTATTATACTTATCCGAGCCTTCTCTGACCTTACTAGCCGTTTTTACGATTTTGATATTTCATCTGCATCAGCCAGATTAAAGCTCGTAATCGCCACACACAAAAATAAATATAAAAAAAATATAATAAAAAAGGCTTTTAGGGTCAGAGAAGGCTCGGATTAGTATTATATCGGGTTCTGTCTTAAGTTAGTACCCCCAGTGTAAACAGTGTTGGTCTAGCTGCGCTCTTCACGTAATATTCGTTCCCACCTGTTACTGGTAAACAGTAACAAGAAAGTGCAAAACCACTATTTTTATTCAAACTGTACAATGAAAAATATTTACTTGCAGAATCCCGTATTTCTTTAAAATCCGATTTTAGAAAAAAGTCCAAATAATATTGGACAATGTCCCTTTAATTTAAATTGTATAATGTCCCTTTAATCCAATTTTATTTTAAATCATGTCAACATCATCATTATAAACACTTATAAGTAATACCACCCAGTAAGGAATGAAACATTTTTGAAAGGTGATGTTGGGGAAGTGGAGGTGTATCTACTATTAGGCCATATAGGCCCGGGTCTATACATGAATTTGAAAAATGAAAAAACAAATGAAGGAAAACAGCTTAAAAATGCTATAAAAACTGAAGCCAGAGGGGGTTGGGGGTGGGGGCTCAACATTTGTTTATTTTATTTCAGTGTAAGTAATTCACTTTTGTGAAATGTAAATTCTCAAATTTGGCCAAAAATTTTTGCTTCAAATACCACACAAGTTCTCTGTCAGATATACGCCAAAACGCACCATTGTATAAAAAAAACCCGGACCACCGCCCTCTCCACCTCTTGTCAAGAATTATTTTCTATTGGAGGTGATTTTTAGGTAAGCGCATGAGGTAATGAGGTGGGCTGCAAGGGATTTGCGAGGTGTGTTGGGTGGGGGTAGAGGAAAAATACACAGGGAGGTATTTCTTGATTTTTATATATATACAAATCCATGGGGATATTTTGTAGATTTTTTAGGAGTTCGTGGTTTGATGAAAAGCTTTCCTACGGTAGTTTTTGTTTCTGTAAACCTAGGATATTTTTGAGGAAAAAAATGTAAGTGGATTTTTTTTTTACTTTGTATGTGCAGGGTCTAAAACCAGAGTGGGTGGCGGTGGGGTGGGTGGGTATTTTTATACTATAATAGCCATTTCCTTTCAAACAGGAGTTATTTTCTGTCAAATCCTCGGTGTTACTCCGGCCGACATCCCCCGCCCCTCCCCACCCCACATCAATTTGAAAGATGAAAAATAATAACACTGAAAACAAAACAGTCCAAAAATGCTATAAAATCTGAAGCAGAGAGGGTTGGGGTCAACATTTGTTTATTTTATTTTACAGTGTAAGTAATTCACTTTTGTGAAATATTAATTCTCAAATTCGGCCAAAACATTATTTCTTTAAATACAAGTTCTCTGTCAGATATACACCAAAACGCACCATTGCCTACCTAAGTAAAGACCCCGCCCCCCCTCCACCTCTTGTCAAGAAATCTTTTCTATTGGAGGTGATTTTTAGGTAAGCGCATGAGGTAATGAGGTAGGCTGCAAGGGATATATATATATACATGTATTTGTAGTTTGTTTTAGGAGTTCGTGGTTTGATGAAAAGCTTTCCTAGGTTAGTGTTTGTTTCTGGAAGCCTAGGATATTTTTGAGTAAAAAAACGTAAGGGGTATTTTTTTACTTTGTATGTGCAGGGTCTAAATCCAGAGTGGGTGGAGGTGGGGTGGGTGGGTATTTTGGACTAGAACAGCCATTTCCTTTCAAACAGGAGTTAATTTCTGTCAAATCCTCGGTGTTACTAAGGCCGAACCCTCCACCCCCCAACCGCCCCCTTTTACGATTTGATATTTCATCTGGCTGTGTAAAATGCCACAAAAAAATTAAAAAGAAAAAAAAGAAAGAAAAAAAAGAAAATAAAGGCTTTTAGGGTCAAAGAAGGTTCGGATTACCCCATCGCAACCCCACATACTAAAAGTAAAAATCCTTGTATCCATTATATGTCAGTCAAACAGGGTAATACAGTAATACAGTTACATTCCATTTTCTTTTTATTATCAATTACACTTTACAATAAATCAAACTTAGTGAATGCCTTCCAGTTTGGTCACGTGCAGTGACTACTGACAGTCGTCTATTTTAATGACGGCTGTGGAGCTTGCATCAGATCTACAGAAGCAGCAGCATTGAGAACAACGACAGGTACAAAAAAAGATCCTGACGAAAGACCCGTGGAGCCACCACCACGGAAAAGTGAGTAAAATCACCTTAATGGTGTCGGAATTGATATGAACTTATGCTTTTGTTCATGCAATAAGCTGGAATAATTTAGAAAGCAAGCTCCGGTCGTCATGTAAAAAAAAGTTGTATGGCGCGCTGGTGACCTCACAGTTGAATATTGTTCAAACCGTTGGTGGGGCTTGCTGTTGTTCAAACAAGGTGTGGTCGCTTGTTTTGTGGTTTCGTTCCCGGGTAAATGTATTCTTGACCGTTGTTTACGGGGGGAAGTTAGACAAAACAGAATATGGCGCCCATGAGTGTGCAAGAGGTTACCATTTCGGGGTACGTATATTGGTTGGTAGGTACGTATGTTGGTTGGTAGGCAAGTAGGTAGGTAGGTAGGTAGGTAGGTCGGTAGGTAGCTAGGTAGGTAGGTATGTGGGTAGGTAGGTAGGTAGGTAGATGGGTTGGTAGGTAGTTAGGTAGGTACGTAGGTAGGTTGGTAGGTAGGTAGGTAGGTAGGAAGTTGGTAGGTTGGCAGGTTTGTAGGAAGGTGGTAGGTATGTTGGTAGGTTGATAGATTGGTTCGTTGGTAAGTAGTTAGGTAGGTTGGTAGATTGGTAGGTCGGTAGGTAGTTGGTAGGAAGGCAGGTTGGTAGATAGTTAGGTAGGTAGGTTGGTAAGTAGGTAGGGATAGTTATGTAGTTAAACAGGTAGGAACGTATGCTGGTTTGTAGGTAGGTAGATAGGTAGGTAGGTATGTTGATAGATTTGTTCGTTGGTAGGTAGATGGGTAGATTGAAAGCTTGGTAGGAAGGTATGAAGGTAGTGGGTAGGAAGGAAGGTTGATAGAATGCGAGATAGGTTGTTAGGTAGGAAGGTTGGGAGGTTGGTTTGTAGGGTGTAGGTAGGTTGGTAGATTGGTAGGCAGGTAGGTAGGTAGTTATGTAGGTAGCCAGGAAGGTTGGTAGGTAGATAGGTAGGTTGGTTGGTAGTGGGTAGGAAGGCAGGTTGGTAGGTAGGTTGGTAGGAAGGTAGAATGTTTGGAAGGTAGGTGGGTTGGTATATAGATATATTGGTTCGTTGGTAAGTAGGTTGGTAGGTAGGTAGGTTGATAGTTGGTACGAAGGCAGGTTTATAGGCAGTTTTGTAGGTAGGAAGGTTGGTAGGTAGGCAAGTAGGTTGGTAGGTAGGTAGGTTTGTAGGTTGGTAGGCTGGTAGGTTGGTAGGTAGATAGGTAGGTAGGTATGTATGTATGTATGTAGGTAGGTAGGTAGGTAGATAGGTAGGTAAGTAGGTAGTGTATAGGAAGGCAGGTTGGTAGGTAGGTAGGTAGGTTAGTAGGTCGATATGAAAGGTAGATAGGTAGGTAGGTTGGTAGGTAGACATATATGTAGGCTGGTAGGTAGGTATGTAGTTTGTAGGAAGGAAGGTTGGTAGGTCCGTAGATAGGCTAGTAGGTCAGAATGTAGGGGACAGGTAGATAGGTTGGTAGGTACGTAAAGTGTAGTTAGGTAGTTAAGAAGGTACGTATATTGGTTGGTAGGTACGTATATTGGTTGGTAGGTAGGTACGTATGTAGGTATGTAGGTAAGTGGGTAGGAAGGTAGGTTGGTAGGTAGATAGGTATGTTGGTAGCTTGGTAGGTTGGTAGGTAGGTGTTATTCAGGTTGGTATATTGGTTCGTTGCTAGGTAGGTAGGTAGGTAGATACGTAGGTTGGTAGGTTGGTAGATTAGTAGGTAGATAGTTGGTAGGAAGGCAGATTTGTAGGTTTGTAGGCAGGTAGGTTTGTGGGTTGGTATGTAGGTTGGTAGAAAATGTTGGTAACTTTGTAGGTAGCTAGGCAGGTAGATAGGTAGGTTTGTAAGTAGGTAGGGGTAGTTAGGTACTTAAGGTACGTATATTAGTTGGTAGGTAGGTAGGTAGGTAAGTTGGTAGGTAGGGGATAGGTAGGTTGGTAGGTAGGTTGATAGGTTCAAAGGTATGTTGATAGTGGGTACGAAGTCAGGTTGGTAGGTGAATTTGTAGGCTGGTATGTTGGTTGGTAGGTAGGTTGATAGGTTGGTATGTAGATAGGTAGAAATGTTGGTAGGTTGGTAGGTAGATAGTTACTTTGAAAGGTAGATATATCTAGTGTAGAAAGGCAGGTAAGTAGTTCGGTTGGTATGTAGGTAGGTAGGTTGGTCGATTGATAAGTAGGTAGTTGGTAGGAAGGCAGGTTGGTAGATATGTAGGTTGGTATATGTATATAGGTAAATAGGTCGTTAGGCAGGCAGATTGGTAGGTAGTTAGAAATGTTGGTAGGCTGGTAGGTAGGTTAGTATGTTGTTAGGCAGGCAGGTTGGTAGGTATGTTAGTAGGTAGAAATGTTGATAGGTTGGTAGGCAGATAGGTATGTAGGAAGGTAGGTTGGTAGTTTGGAAGGTTGGTAGTTGGCTTATAGTGGGTACGAAGGTATTTAGGGGTAGGTAGGTTGGTAGGTTGATAGATTGGTTCTTTGGTAAGTAGGTAGGTAGGTAGGTAGGTTGGTAGTTTGAAAGGTTGGTAGGTAGGTAGGTAGATTGATAGCGGGTAGGAAGGCAGGTTAGGAGATAGGTTTATAGGTAGATAGGTTGGTAGGTAGGTAATTCGGTAGACAGGTAGGTTGATACTATTGGTAGGTTGGTAGGTAGTAAGGTAGGTAGGTAGGTAGGTAGGTAGGTAGGTAGGTAGGTAGGTAGGTAGGTAGGTAGGTAGGTAGGTAGGTAGGTAGGTAGGTAGGTAGGTAGTAGGTAGGTAGGTAGGTAGGTAGGTAGGTAGGTAGGTAGGTAGGTAGGTAGGTAGGTAGGTAGGTTGGTTGGTAGGTTGGTTGGTAGGTTGTTAGGTATATAGTGGGTATGAAGACGGTTGGTAGGTAAGTATGTAGGTAGGTATAAATGGCAGGCTGGTAGATAGGTACGTATGTAGGTAGGTATGTAGGTTGGTAGGTAGGGGTAGTTAGGTACTTAAGCAGGTACGTATTTTGGTTGGTGGGTAGGTAGATAGGTAGGTATGTAGGTAGGTACGTTACATGGTCTACTCTGGGATCAGACATAGTGAATATGCTGGATTTCACTCCACCTTAGAGTGAGACAGAAGGGGGCCCCGACATGCACGAGTACAAGACTGTAAGGAAGATGGATACAACAGTGACATCCTGTATCGCAATGTTGAAACCGGAAGCCTCTTTGATCTGAGATCACTACCGACACCGCCGGGGAAGCACCATAACCAGGAATTCCAGTTTGAGGAACACAAACCTAGATTAGAGGACATCCTAGGAACAGCGCGAACTCATAATAGTCAACTGGGCCAGATCTAGGGCATTTTGAAGACGGTGGGTGACATGATGGGGGTTAAGGTCGAAGTGGATGACTCCTAGCAGACACCGTTACGCATTGACGCATCGACTAGTATGGGGAATGTGCAAAAGGAGGCAACCAAAACTGCTACTATAGCCGCTATATATAGATTACCATTGTAGTTGTATCAGATATTGGTTAAAATTGATCAAATTAAACAGAACAAGATATCCCAACCAATGTTATAAAATGTTGAGACAATTAGATGAAGCTGGACGTATCAATTGGGCGACTCAAATTAAAAACTTGTTATTTAAAAATGAATTCGGACATGATGGGGTGGGAAATGAAAGCGTGTTTATTCGCACTTTCAAGCAAGACTTATTGACTGTTCTAAACAGGAATGGTGTGAAAAGGTGGCAGAATCTAGAAAAGGTAGACACTATAGATATATTATGCCTGATTTGAAAACTGCAAACTACCTTTCTTTAATCATGCCCTTAAAATTCAGAGTAGCATTATCGAGATTTAGATGTTCTGCCCATAATCTGGTTGTTGGTACTTAAGCAGGTACGTATATTGGTTGGTAGAAACTGGTCGACATAATAATACGCCCTACGAAGAAAGAATATGTCCACTTTGTGACAGGCAAGCAGTAGAAGACGAATACCATTTTATCATATGTATAGCGATATAAGAAATGGAGATTATTTAACTGCTGGGATCGAATATAGGGAAATCCTTCCCGAGTTGATAGGCGTGTGGTTCTTTTCACGAACGAGCATAAGCGAGTGAATGAAAAACAACACGCCTACCATCGAGTGAAAAATTTCCCTATAATCGATCACAACAGTTAGATAATCTATTTATTACATTTTTAATCAGATTATGTGTGATTTTAACCTAAATTATTCGCTTTATTTAGCGTTAACGGCGGATGATGTCGACGTCACCAACACGTTATCGACGTCATAACTCAGCGTCACAGTTATTTTTGTGTTCAGAGTTAGTTATTAATATTTAGCGATTATGAATATTCTTTCCCTGAGAAATGCAAATCTTTCACCCATAGAAATGTAATAAATATATTACTAAGCTTCATAATTCTTCAACCACAACTGAAGTATTTTATCATCTATTTAACAGTGATGAAAGTACAATTTTAGATTTATCAACATTTATTTATTATGCCGTTAAAGTTAGAAACGATACTATTAAAAGGTTTAATGACCGCATTCTAGGATAATCGTTAATGCTTTGAATATTTTGATTATAATTTGTAAATATTTGTAGTATTTTGAAAATTGTTATATTTTGTAATTTTTATGTATGTCGCATTCGTAACAACTGTTTGTATTATGGGCCGGTGGCCAATATTACTCAATAAAGAATTGTCTTAGTGTCATAGAAGGTAGGTTTGTTGGTAGTTAGGTAGGTTGGTAGGTAGGTAGGTTTAAAGTGGGTACGAAAGGTAGGTAGGGGTAGGTAGGTTGGTAGATTGTTAGTTTGGTTCGTTGGTAGGTAGGTAGGTTGCCACGGTTAGTTTGGAAGGTTGTGTTGAGTAGCGGGGTTTATAACTCGGTAAAGGTAGTACAACACGTTGTGTATGTTACGAATCTATTTCAAAAAGTGAACAACGTATATCAACAATACAACGGAAGTAACGTCACTTGCGTTAGCGTCACGTACAATAACGCGTATAGCAGACGTTACATACAACTGACATACTGCGAGCCGTGGAAAGTGTATAACATCTGAAAACATAATATTGATAATGAAAACATATTAGCCAAGTCCCTAGTAAATGCGTATTCTCACAGTCTTTACGAAAGTTTACTCACTATACACCAGTTTCAATTGTAAGCACTAATAAATTAAATGTCACTGATTCGTGATATTGTACACGTTTAGAACAGTTTATCATATATCTGGTGTAAACCCATAACAAAATGTCACTTTACCAATTAATGCACGATCTACAACTATCGTCTATTGTCATCTGGTAAATTACATCATTTACATAACTTCCAATGGGTAAAAGTTTCACAACTGGTCTAGTGGTTAGTCCTTTACTAGTGCGAATTCTTGCTGCACGGATCCATCCGTCATTTCCGGCAAGGAGTTCATCGATGACAGCGAGCTTCCATCGTGATCTCGGGGATTCATCATGTACCTGAACAACGTCACCAACCTTAACTGCTTGTTGATTGTTGCCGGAAGTACGGTGGTGTTCTCGGAGCATCGTTAGGTATTCAAGTCGCCAACGAAAGAAGTTCTCTCTGTACATTGTCTTGTTTCCTGAGAGAAGATCGGGTCATCTTGGCGACACTGCATCTGGATACGGTAAGGACGTTAATCTCCGACCCTACAGAAGATGTGAGGGTGTTTACAAGTGGTTCCGGGTCCGAAATACTGGTAAACACATATGTAAGTGGTCTGTCGTTCATCATTGCTTCTACTTCAGTAACGATAGTTTGTAATGTCTCCAGCATAACGTAAGAACGTCCGAGTAACCACCAGCCTCCATACCAGCCTCCATACCAGAAGCGCGTTTAGGAATAAATTGCCACCGAATCCCCTTTTGACTCAGAGTATTCTTCAATGATGATGATTCAAATAGCTGAAACGTTTCAGATGCTTTGATGCAGCCATGCTCGAGAACCGTCGAAAAGCTTGATGGAATGATTTTTCTGTCAAATCAGAAACAACTTCTAGATGAACAGCTCAGGTAAACAAACATATGTACACTTTCTTCTCCTGTGCTAATTCTTCTTTCACGTACAACGCTCCAGTAAAGTCCACACTGGTATGTATAAATGTTGGCGAATCACTAAGACGGCATTTCGGCAATGGTGGTGGGTCCGGTGCATTGAAAGTCTCGATGTAACTTTACGACAGGTAACACATTTTCTTACAACTGCTTTTTCACATTGTCTTATGCAAGGAATCCAATACTTTCGACGTAGGTGAGTGATCGTTCCGTTTACACCTGTATGAAGCTGTTCAACGTGGGAATCGAACACGATCAGACTGGTAAGAGGGCGCTTGTTTGGTAGAAGGTAGGGAAACCTGGTCTTCTCACTAAAAGGAGCATTATGAATTTTGACATCTGTTGCTGGTTGACTCATGACATCTGCTGCGGGTTGACTCCTGATGTCTGCTGCGGGTTGACTCCTGATGTCTAGTGCGGGATAAATATTGATGTCTGCTGCGGGTTGACTCCTGACCTCTGCATGGTGCGAGTGTATTTCATCTCGTAACAAACTGTCACCAAAAACCTCTACTGATGCGGTTTCATCTGCGGTCTAAATCCCATGGTCTCTGCTGATTAACTTGAGATGTTATATTTTAATGTCCAAATCCAACGAATAATCCTCACTGTTGATTTCTTATTCAATGCCACTCACATCTGACTGAGATAATATCTTTTCATTCAATGATTCAAAAACGTCGACCTTGCGTGAAATCGCCTCTAAAAAAGCGCGAAAGTCTGATAAAGCTGGAACTTATTGTTGTGACCAGCGAAGGGGTGGGGGTATTCGAAAGTGATCTATGTTCTATAAATAGATATAGAAGGTTGGGTTCTCCCTCAATATTGATTACACAATGCAGGCGCGTCAATCAAAAAACTACCTTCTGTAGATATTCTAGAGGTGAACGCTTTATGTAGGTATGAGGCGGAGTTAAGAGAGGGATTTGCAGAGGATTAAGGGAGGTATTTTGTAGATTGTCCATGTTACGCTTTTTTTTATTGTTTAAATCCAGGAGTGTAAAATATAAATAATTAATATAATCGGGATAGGGTGTGTGTGTGAGGGGGGAGGGGGAGTGGGAGTGGGGTGCGTATAATTAGATATATACTCTTTGGAATATCCCATTCCTGCCTATTGTTCAATAAGTGAATATTCAAAAAATGTCTAAAAACAAAACAAAAATTGCCTAGTGTGTGCTCAAGTTGCTAAGTAGCCAAGAAAGTTATATAGTCGTCAAGAAATGCATCAAAGAAAAGAGCATAACTACCTGTATCTTTGGTGAAAATTCATATAGGGCACCTGTATGTATGTAGAGCATGCGTACACATTGAGGGAAAACATATATACTAGTAACGTCTTTTTTATTATTTATTTTTTCCATATCAGTCTAATTATCAACATTTTAGCGTCAAAACAGACCTGTAATTTCTAGAGGGTATTTGGGCAATGGTCTGTCAGTTTTATCTACACGTATATAAAAAATAAATAATAACACACTTTAATTTAAATGGCGCATAATATATATATAAAGGCCTGCATTCTATCGAGTTTGCGGAGGCTATATTTTAGGAATAAACATTTAGGCGAAATGTTATTCTGAGTGTTATTACACCCACCCCAACCCTACTACCTTCCCCACCCTTTCCATGTTTGTGCTCTTTTAGATTTTTTAGAATGTTCGTACCTGAAAAAGTTGTAGGATATTATTAATAACTGGGTGGATGCACACAAAAGCAAATATGCAGTTATAATAACTTATTTCCCCCACCCACCTGGGTGGCGATGGGACAGCAACGGGAGTACCCAGAGAAATAGAAAAATGTTTAATTCCTAACCTATGAGCAACATTTAACAGGGTAGTCCCATTGTTGGTATTATACTAATCTGAGCCTTCTCTGACACTACTAGCCGTTTTTACGATTTTGATATTTCATCTGCACCAGCCAGATTAAATCTCGTAATCGCCACACACAAAAATAAATATAAAAAAATATAATAAAAAGAGGCTTTATAGGGTCAGAGAAGGCTCGGATTAGTATTATATCGGGTTTTGTCTTAAGTTAGTACCCCCAGTGTCAACAGTGTTGGTCTAGCTGCACTCTTCACGTAATATTCGTTCCCACCTGTTACTGGTAACCATTAACAAGAAAGTGCAAAACCACTATTTTTATTCAAACTGTACAATGAAAAATATTTACTTGCAGAATCCCGTATTTCTTTAAAATCCGATTTTAGAAAAAAGTCCAAATAATATTGGATAATGTCCCTTTAATTTAAATTGTATAATGTCCCTTTAATCCAATTTTATTTTAAATCATGTCATCATCATCATTATAAACACTTATAAGTAATACCACCCAGTAAGGAATGAAACATTTTTGAAAGGTGATGTTGGGGAAGTGGAGGTGTATCTACTATTAGGCCATATAGGCCCGGGTCTATACATCAATTTGAAAAATGAAAAAAAATAACAATGAAAACAAAACAGTCCAAAAATGCTATAAAAACTGAAGCAGAGGGGGTTGGGGTCAACATTTGTTTATTTTATTTTACAGTGTAATTCACTTTTGTGAAATGTTAATTCTAAAATTCGGCCAAAAAATTATTTCTTCAAATACCATGCAAGTTCTCTGTCAGATATACACCAAAACGCACCATTGCCTACCTAAGTAAAGACCCCCGCCCCCCTCCCCCTCTTGTCAAGAAATGTTTTCTATTGGAGGTGATTTGTAGGTAAGCGCATGAGGTAATGAGGTAGGCTGCAAGGGATATATATATATAAATCCATGGGGATATTTTGTAGTTTGTTTTAGGAGTTCGTGGTTTGATGAAAAGCTTTCCTAGGGTAGTGTTTGTTTCTGTAAGGCTAGGATATTTTTGAGTAAAAAAACGTAATGGGTATTTTTTTACTTTGTATGTGCAGGGTCTAAATCCAGAGTGGGTGGAGGTGGGGTGGGTGGGTATTTTGGACTAGAACAGCCATTTCCTTTCAAACAGGAGTTTATTTCTGTCAAATCCTCGGTGTTACTCCGGCCGAACCCTCCACCCCCCCACCCGCCCCCTTTTACGATCTGGCTGTGTAAAATGCCACAAAAAAACTTAAAAGAAAAAAAAGAAAGAAAGAAAAGGAAAAAAAGGCTTTTAGGGTCAAAGAAGGCTCGGATTACCCCATCGCAGCCCCTCATACTAAAAGTAAAAATCCTTGTATCCATTATATGTCAGTCAACCAGGGTAATACAGTAATACAGTTACATTCCATTTTCTTTTTATAATCAATTACACTTTACAATAAATCAAACTTAGTTTTTGATATGTCAGCTTCAATCTCAAATAAATTACGCATACACAATTTCAATACACAATCTATTAATAGACGAAAACTAATTGGATGATCATATTTCACCAATGAAGTCCTTCCAGTTTGGTCACGTGCAGTGACTACTGACAGTCGTCTATTTTAATGACGGCTGTGGAGCTTGCAGCAGATCTACAGAAGCAGCAGCATTGAGAATAACGACAGGTACAAAAAAATATCCTGACGAAAGACCCGTGGAGCCACCACCATGGACAAGTGAGTAAAATCACCTTAATGGTGTCGGAATTGATATGAACTTATGCTTTTATTCATGCAATAATCTGGAATAATTTAGAAAGCAAGCTCCGGTCGTCATGTTAAAAAAAGTTGCATGGCGCGCTGGTGACCTCACAGTTGAATATTGTTCAAACCGTTGGTGGGGCTTGCTGTTGTTCAAACAAGGTGTGGTCGCTTGTTTTGGTGGTTTCGTTCCCGGGTAAATGTATTCTTGACCGTTGTTTACGGGGGGAAGTTAGACAAAACAGAATATGGCGCCCATGAGTGTGCAAGAGGTTACCATTTCGGGGTACGTATATTGGTTGGTAGGTACGTATGTTGGTTGGTAGGCAAGTAAGTAGGTAGGTAGGTAGGTATGTAGGTAGGTCGGTAGGTAGGTAGGTATGTATGTGGGTAGGTAGGTGGGTTGGTAGGTAGGTAGGTAGATAGGTTGGTAGGTAGTTAGGTAGGTACGTAGGTAGGTTGGTAGGTAGGTAGGTAGGTAGAAAGTTGGTAGGTTGGCAGGTTTGTAGATAGGTGGTAGGTAGGTTGGTAGGTTGATAGATTGGTTCGTTGGTAAGTAGTTAGGTAGGTTGGTAGATTGGTAGGTCGGTAGGTAGTTGGTAGGAAGGCAGATTGGTAGATAGTTAGGTAGGTAGGTAGGTTGGTAGGTAGGTAGGGATAGTTATGTAGTTAAACAGGTAGGTACGTATGCTGGTTTGTAGGTAGGTAGATAGGTAGGTAGGTATGTTAATAGATTTGTTCGTTGGTAGGTAGATAGGTAGATTGAAAGCTTGGTAGGAAGGTATGCAGGTAGTGGGTAGGAAGGCAGGTTGATAGATTGCGAGATAGGTTGTTAGGTAGGAAGGTTGGGAGGTTGGTATGTAGGGTGTAGCTAGGTTGGTAAATTGGTAGGTAGGTAGGTAGGTAGTTATGTAGGTAGCCAAGAAGGTTGGTAGGTAGATAGGTTGGTTGGTTGGTAGTGGGTAGGAAGGCAGGTTGGTAGGTAGGTTGGTAGGAAGGTAGAATGTTTGGTAGGTAGGTAGGTTGGTATATAGGTACATTGGTAAGGAGGTTGGTAGGTAGGTACGTTGATAGTTGGTACGAAGGCAGGTTTATTGGCAGTTTTGTAGGTAGGTAGGTTGGTAGGTAGGCAAGTAGGTTGGTAGGTAGGTTTGTAGGTTTGTAGGTTGGTAGGTTGGTAGGTAGGTAGGTATGTATGTAGGTAGGTAGGTAGGTAGATAGGTAGGTAGGTAGGTAGGTAAGTAGGTAGTGTATAGGAAGGCAGGTTGGTAGGTAGGTAGGTTAGTAGGTCGGTATGAAGGGTAGGTAGGTAGGTAGGTTGGTAGGTAGGTAGGTAGGTAGGTAGGTAGGTAGGTAGGTAGGTAGGTAGGTAGGTAGGTAGGTAGGTAGGTAGGTAGGTAGGTAGGTAGGTAGGTAAGTAGGTAGTGTATAGGAAGGCAGGTTGGTAGGTAGGTAGGTCGGTTAGTAGGTCGGTATGAAGGGTAGGTAGGTTGGTAGGTAGGTAGGTAGGTAGGTAGGTATGTATGTATGTATGTATGTAGGTAGGTAGGTAGCTAGGTAGGTAGATAGGTAGGTAGGTAGGTAGGTAAGTAGCTAGTGGATAAGAAGGCAGGTTGGTAGGTACGTAGGTAGGTTAGTAGGTCGGTATGAAGGGTAGGTAGGTAGGTTGGTAGGTAGACATATATGTAGGTTGGAAGATAGGTATGTAGTTTGTAGGAAGGAAGGTTTTTAGGTACGTAGGTAGGCTAGTAGGTTGGAATGTAGGGGACAGGTAGATAGGTTGGTAGGTACGTAAGTGTAGTTAGGTAGTTAGGTAGTTAAGAAGGTACGTATATTGGTGTTAGGTACGTATATTGGTTTGTAGGGAGGTACGTATGTAGGTATGTAGGTAGGTAGGTAGGTAGGTAGATAGGTAGGTAGGTAGGTAGGTAGGTTGGTTGGTAGGTTGTTAGGTATATAGTGGGTATGAAGACGGTTGGTAGGTAAGTATGTAGGTAGGTATAAATGGCAGGCTGGTAGATAGTTACGTTTGTAGGTAGGTAGGTAGGTAGGTTGGTAGGTAGGGGTAGTTAGGTACTTAAGCAGGTACGTATTTTGGTTGGTAGGTACGTATGATGGTTAGTAGGTAGGTAGATAGGTAGGTATGTAGATAGGTAGGTAGGTATGTAGGTTGGTTGGTAGGTACGTATGTAGTGTATGTAGTTAGGTTGGTAGGTAGGTAAGGTGTAGCTAGATAGTTAAGCAGGTACGTATATTAGTTGGTAAGTACGTATGTTGGTTGGTAGGTAGGTAAATAGGTTGGTCGATAGATTGGTTCTTTGGTAGGTAGGTAGGTAGGTTGGTAGGTAGGTAGGTTGATAATGGGTACGAATGCAGGTTGGAAGATAGATTGGTAGGTAAGTAGGTTGTTAGGAAGATTGGTAGGTTGGTTGGTAGGTACGTATGTTAGTTGTATTTAGGTAGGTAGGTTGATAGATTGGTTCGTTGGTAGATAGTTAGATTTGTAAGTTGGTATGTTGATAGTGGGTACGAATGCAGGTTGGTAGGTAGATCTGAAGGTAGGTAGTTTGGTAGTAGGTAGGGTATGTTGGTAGTAGGTCGGTTGGTAGGTTGGCATATAGGTAGGTATAAATGTTGGTAGGTTGGTTCGTTGGTATGTAGTAAGGTTGGTAGGTAGTTAGGTCCTGTGTAGGAAGGCAAGTAGGTAGGTTGGTTGATAAATAGGTAGGTAGGTAGGTAGGTAGACATGTTGGTAGGTAGGTAGGTTGGTTGGTTGGTAGGTTGTAGGTAGGTAGGTAGGTTTGTAGGTTGATTTGAAGGGGGAATGTAGGTAGGGCGTAGTTAGGTAGTTAAGCAGGAAGGTATATTGGTTGGTAGCTACTCATGTTGGCTGGTAGGTAGGAAGGTAGGTTGGTAGGTTTGTAGGTACGTGGTATGTAGGTTGATAGATTGGTTCGTTTGAAGGTAGGTAGGTAGGTAGGTATATAGGTTGGTAGGTTGGTATGTTGGTAGATTGGTAGGTAGTTTGTAGGAAGACAGGTTGGTTTATAGATAGGTAGGTTGGTAGGTAGGTAAGTAGTTTGGTTGTCAGGTAGGTTGGTATGTTTGTTTGTAGGTAGGTAAAAATGTAGGTAGGTTGGTAGATAGGTAAGTAGGTAGGTAGGTTGGTAGGTAGGTAGGGATACTTAGGTACTTAAGCAGGTACGTATACTGGTTGATAGGTATGTATGCTGGTTGGTAGATAGGTAGATAGGGTGGTTGATAGTTTGGTAGATTGGTGGGTAGGTTGGTAGGTAGTTAATTAGGTTGGTAGGTTGGTATGTAGGTAGAAATTTTAGTAAATTGGTAGGTATGTAGGTTTGTAGGTAGTTAGATAGATAGATAGGTAGGTAGGTAGGTAGGTTGGTAGGTAGGTAGGTAGATAGGTAGGTAGGTAGGTAGGTAGGTATGTAGGTAGGTAGGTAGGTAGTTAGGTAGGTAGGTATTTATGTAGGGGTAGTTAGGTACTTAAGCAGGTATGTATATTGGTTGGTAGGTACGTATGCCGGTTTGTAGGTAGGTAGATAGGTAGGTTGATAGATTGGTTCGTTGGTAGGTAGATAGGAATATAGGTATGTATGTTGATGGGTATTTAGGTAGGTAGTAGGTTTGTAAGTAGGGCTAGGTAGGGTGGTAGGTTGATCTATTGGTTCGTTTAAAGGTAGGTAGGTTGGTAGGTAGGTAGGTTGATAGTGGGTACGAAGGCAGGTTGGTAGGTAGTTTTGTAGGTAGGTAGGTTGGTATGTAGATAGGTTGATATGTAGGTAGGTTGGTATTTAGGTAGGTATAAATGTTTGTTGGTTGGTTGGTAGGTTGTAGATAGGTAAGTAGGTAGGTAGGTTGGTTGGTAGGTACGTAAGTAGGGTATGTAGTTAGGTTGGTAGGTAGGTAAGGTGTAGTTAGGTAGTTAAGCAGGTACGTATATTGGTTGGTAAGTACGTAATATGTTGGTGGGTAGGGGCTAGGGAAGTTGAGATATGTTGGTTGGTTGGTTGGTTGGTTGGTATGAAGGTAGAGCAAAGTTAGTTAAGCAGGTACTTATATTGGATGATTGGTACGTATGTTGGTTGGTACGTAGGTAGGCAGGTTGAGTAGGTTGATAGATTGGTAGATTGGTAGGTAGGGGTAGGTAGGTTGGTAGATTGATAGATTGGTTCGTTGGTAGGTAGGTAGGTAGGTAGGGAGGTAGGTAGGTTGGTTGGTAATTTGGTAGGTAGGTTGGTTGGTAGTGAGTAGGAAGGCAGGTTGGTAGGTAGGCTGGTAGGGGGGTAGGTTGGTAGGGAGGTATGTTGGTAGGTCGGAACATAGGTAGGTAGAAATGTTAGTGAGTTGGTAGGTAGGTAGATTGGTCGTTGTTATGTAAATTGGTAGGTAAGTAGGTAGGTAGGTCGTGTGTAGAAAGGCAGGTAGGTAGGTTGGTAGGTAGGTAGTTAGGTAGGTTGGTCGGTACCTTGGTAGGTAGATAGGTTGGTAGGTAGGTAGGTATTTAGTGTATAAGAAAGCAAGTTGGTAGGTAGGTTGTAGGTTAGTAGGTTGGGAATTAGGGGGTAGGTATGTTGGTAGATTGGTAGATAGGTAAATTGCTAGGTTTGGTAGGTAGATAGGTGTTGGTATGTAGGTAGGTAAGTATGTTGGATGGTTGGTAGGTTGATAGATTGGTAGGTAGGTAGTTGGTAGGATTGCAGGTTGGTAGATTTGTAGGTAGGTTGGTAGGTTGATTTATTGGTTCGTTGGTAGGTAGGTAGTTATTGGGTTGATATATTTGTAGGGTGGTAGATTGGTAGGTAAAACTTTTGATACGTTAAATCATCTTGAGCTAATTCAGGCTTTAATAAGGAAAGGAGTAGGGGGCAAGTTCCTCAAACTTCTTGTTTCTATGTATAAACATATTTGTACATGCGTATGAGTTGAAAATAATGCATACACAACAAGTTTTAGTTGTAATATAGGTATTAGACAAGGATGTAAACTGAGCACAATTCTTATCATCAATGATCTTATTGATGAATTAAGACGAGCTGGTATATAGGGAATTCAGATTTCAGATACTGAGCAAGATGTTCTAGCAGTTAAGTACGCAGATGATATAGCAAATGTAAGCGATACAGTCAGAGGGTTACAATCTCAAATAGATGTTATTTCCTCATTTTGCAATAGGACAGGAATGAAAATCAATCTATCAAAGACAAAAATAATTGTTTTCAGAAATGGGGGTATTCTCAGGGGAAACGAAAAATGGTTTTATGAAGGAAAACCTTTAGAATGCATGTCTATGTATAAGTCTATGGGTTTGTATATAACTCCAAAACTTATTTGGTCTTATGCAAAAGAGTGTTAAATTACAAAATAGTGTTCGCTACTTCGAGCGAGAAGAATTATTTAAATTGTTTGATACAATGATTAAACCTATTTACTATATGCATCTGAGATATGGGGATACAAATACTCAAAGGCGGTTGAAAATGTGAATGATAAATTTTGTAGAAAGTTCTTAAAGCTTCCAAAAAATGTTTTTCATATATTAGTCGGAGGAGAATGCTGGTAGATATCCGCTATATATAGATTACCATTGTAGTTGTATAAGATATTGGTTAAAATTGATAAAATTAAACAGAACAAGATATCCCAACCAATGTTATAAAATGTTGAGACAATTAGATGAAGCTGGAAGTATCAATTGCGCGACTCAAATAAAAAACTTGTTATTTAAATATGGATTCGGATATGCTTGGTTAAATGATGGGGTAGGAAATGAAAGCGTGTTTATTCGCACTTTCAAGCAAAGACTTAATGACTGTTCTAAACAGGAATGGTGTGAAAAGGTGGCAGAATCTAGCAAAGGTAGTCACTATAGATATATAGTACCAATACACAAGAACGGGGATAAAGATTTACCAGAAAACTATCGTGGAATAACTCTTTTAAGTACATTTGGAAAACTGTTCACAAGAATATTAAATACTAGACTGAGTAAATGGGCGGAAGTTTATTTTGTATAAACGGAAGCCCAGTCGGGAAATATATAAATATGGGAACAACTGATAATATTTTTATTCTACACGGTATTGTTAACCATATACTAAATGAAAATAAAAAAGTGTTTGTTTGCTTTGTAGATTGGTCCGAGAGAATATATTTTATAAACTTATCCAATACGGAGTAAGAGGAAAAACGCTAAATATTATAAAGTTATATACAAACGTAAAGTCGCGTATTAAACACCAAAACCAACTTAGTGAAAGTTTTAACTGCTTTATCGAGACCCGTCACGGGGACTGTTTATCGCCGTTTATATTTTCAATGTACGTAAATGATCTAGAAGAAAACGTTGCCCTAAAAGGTTACAAAGGCGTAGATATAGATACATTAAAACTTATATTACTCCTATATGCAGATGATATTGTACTCTTCTCGGAAACTGAGGCCGGTTTACAAGAAGGGTTGACTATTTTAAAGGAATATTGTAACAGATGGAAACTCGTAGTTAATGATAATAAAACAAAAGTAGTGATTTTTAGGAAGGGGGGAAGACTAAGAAGAAATATGGTATTTATTTATGATGGTAAAGAACTGGAAATTACAAATCAATTTACGTATCTGGGTATTACAGTTACACCCGGTGGGTCATTCAATAAAACATTTGAAATATTAGGCGGTCAAGCTTTAAAGGCAATTTTCAAACTGAAGTCACACTTAATTAACTTTGGAGACCTTAAAATAAGCCATACGTTAAATTTATTCGACACACTTATCCTTCCTATTCTAAACTACGGAGCAGAAATATGGGGTATCGCAGGTGCCGAATCTCTAGAAAGGATACACTTGCAATTCTGTAAACAACTACTAGGTGTAAAACGTTCTACACAAAATAACTTTATATATGGGGAACTCGGTAGCACCTCACTAAAGAGTCATCGACTCTCCAATATTATCTGTTTCTGGTTAAAAATAACGCGCACCGACAATAGAAAATATATTAAACAAACATATAATATGATGATCGACGATATCACTAAATACCCAAACAAACAAAATTGGGCAATACAAATTAAAGACTTATTAGAAAAAATGGGCTTTAACGATGTGTGGATTTCTCAAGGAGTCGAAAATATTGACCTATTTTTACATATTTTTAAACAAAGAGCTAGAGACCATTTTATTCAAAATTGGAACGAACAGTTAACCAATTCAAGTAGAGCAAACACTTACATTCTTTTCTCAAACTTCAGTTTTAAAACATATTTAGACATAGGACTGATAAAGAAATTTAGAATAGCCTTAACTAAACTAAGATTATCTTCCCATCGACTAGAAATAGAAACAGGACGATGGCATAAACCACATAAAATACTCAGAGAAGAAAGAAAATGCCAACTCTGTAATTCCTTAGAAGATGAATTCCATTTTGTATTGGAATGTCCTTTATATTATGAATTTAGATGTGATCTTATACCTAAATTTTATTGGAAACGACCAAATGTTACTAAATGAATTGAGCTTCTCTCTTCAGAAAAGATTAAAACCATAAAAAATCTACCAACATACATTTTTAAGAGCTTTAAGAAACGTGATGATATATATTATAATAAATAACACACTTTTCTCCACTCTGAATACTATTAATTTATTTTTTCAATATAATTGGAATATTTCTGTTTATTTTCTAAAATTATTTATCTCATATACGTTTTCTTTTGTTTTGTTGTTTGTTTTTCTTTTTTCTTTTGTTTTTGTCAAATTGTTTAAAACAACAACACCTCTTTTTTATATGAATCCATAACATGTATCAACTCAGTTTATGCATACCAATATATTGTCAATTACCGGAACTGTATATCATATGCATGTAATTCTGTATTTATGGATATTTGTGAACTCATGGGCAGAATGCCTACTGTTTGAAAATAAAAGAAAATATATTATGCCTGATTTGAAAACTGCAAACTACCTTTCTTTAATCATGCCCTTAAAATTCAGAGTAGCATTTTCGAGATTTAGATGTTCTGCCCATAATCTGGTTGTTGGTACTTAAGCAGGTACGTATATTGGTTGGTAGAAACTGGTAGACATAACAATACGCCCTACGAAGAAACAATATGTCCACTTTGTGAAGGCAATCAATAGAAGACGAATACCATTTTATCATGATATGTCCACTGTATAGCAATATAAGAAATAGAGATTATTTAACTGCTGGGTTCGATTATAGGGAACTCCTTCACGAGATGATAGGCGTGTGGTTCTTTTCACGAACGAGCATAAGCGAGTGAGTGAAAAAACAACACACGCCTACCATCGAGTGAAGGATTTCCCTATAATCGATCACAACAGTTAAATAATCTATTTATTACATCTTTAATCAGATTATGTGTGATTTTAACCCAACTTTGTCGCTTTATTTAGCGTTAACGGCGGATAATGTCGACGTCACCAACACGTTATTGACGTCATAACTCACCGTCACAGTTATTTTTGTGTTCAGAGTTAGTTATTAATATTTAGCGATTATGAATATTCTTTCTCTGAGAAATGCAAATCTTTCACCCATAGAAATGTAATAAATAATAATTCTTCAACAACAACTGAACTATTTTATCATCTATTTAACAGTGATGAAAGTACAATTTTAGATTTATCAACATTTATTTATTATGCATTTAAAGTTAGAAACGATACTATTAAAAGGTTAATGACCGCATTCTAGGATAATCGTTAATGCTGTGAATATTTTGATTATAATTTGTAAATATTTGTAGTATTTTGAAAATTGTTATATTTTGTAATTATTATGTATGTCGCATTCGTAACAACTGTTTTTATTATACCTCACGTTCACACTCCTGTATAAATTGCCCATACCCTTAGCGTGAAGCAATTTTTACTGTTCACCGGTCAACAATTTTTATTGTTACACGATTGTGACGTCACGGGAAGTATACAAATAGGTTTTGGGTTTTTCCAATAACGACACGTTTTGGCAATTGGAAATCGGTGGACGCCTATTAAAATACAGTTGAAGTTATGTCAATCGTAAGACGCTTGGTTTACCAAACGACAATAAAAAAAAATGTGTCGAGCAGATTTGTTACTTTAAATCAAAACTGGTATACAAATATAAATTAAAAAAAATAAATATATTATTGGGATATTTTTCCCCTCATATATTTAAATTTTGATCAAAACATTTGTTCGGTATAATAAAATAAATATTGCATCCCAGTGAGGGTGACAGTGGATATTGTCAACCTTCGGAAAAATAATATCAACCTCGTCTTCGCCTCGGTTGACATGATTTTCCTCAGGTTGACAATATCCACTGTCACCCTCACTTGGATGCACTATTTATATAGTATTATGGGCCGGTGGCCAAGATTACTCAATAAAGAATTGTCATAGTAGGTAGGTATGTTGGTAGTTTGGTAGATTGGTAGGTAGGTTTATAGTGGGTACGAAGGTAGGTTGGTAGGTAGGGGTAGGTAGGTTTATAGGTTGTAAGATTGGTTCATTGGTAGGTAGGTAGGTTGCATTACGTGGTCCCGCCTTAATTCCATTAAGCGATGGGAAAGCTTATATTAGCAGGATTCTATAACGGAAATTTTGACAATAAAACACATTTTAAAACATTTTTACTGTTATAAATGCAATAACCAGTTTAAATTACCTATTAAATGTTTTAATTTTACAATATCCAAACGTTTTAAGCCGAAATTAACGTTTTATTTCATACCCCAATCAACCCCGTTTTCGCTTCTTGGAGAAGGGGTTGGATGGGGTATGAAAGTTAATACTCGGACCACGTAATGGTTAGTTTGGAAGGTTGTGTTGAGTAGCGGGGTTTATAAATCGGTAAAGAGAGTACAACACGTTGTGTATGTTACGAATCTATTTCAAAAAGTGAACAACGTATATCAGCAATACAATGGAAGTAACGTAACTTGCGTTAGCGTCACGTACAATTAGGCATATATATAGCAGACGTTACATAAAACTGAGCTAAATTCATGACATACTGCGAGCCGCGGAAAGTTTATAACATCTGAAAACATAATATTGATAATGAAAACATATTAGCATAGTCTCTAGTAATGCGTATTCTCACAGTCTTTACGAAAGTTTACACTCACTTTACACTCAGTTTCAATTTTAAGCACTAATAAATTAAATGTCACTGATTCGTGATATTGTACATGTTTAGAACAGTTTATTATATATCTGGTGTAAACCCATTACAAAATGTCACTTTACCAATTAATGCACGATCTACAAATATCGTCTATTGTCATTTGGTAAATTACATCATTTACATAACTTCCAATGGGTAAAAGTTTCACAACTGGTCTAGCGGTTAGTCCGTTACTAGTGCGAATTCTTGCTGCACGGATCCATCCGTCATTTCCGGGAAGGAGTTCATCGATGACAGCGAGCTTCCATCGTGATCTCCGGGATTCATCATGTTCCTGAACAATATCACCAACCTTAACTGCTTGTTGATTGTTGCCGGAAGTACGGTGGTGTTCTCGGAGCGCCGTTAGGTATTCAAGTCGCCAACGTAACCATTATTTATCAAGAAGTTCTCTCTGTACATTGGCTTGTTTCCTGAGAGAAGATCGGGTCATCTTGGCGACACTGCATCTGGATACGGTAAGGACGTTAATCTCCGACCATACAGAAGATGTGAGGGTGTTTACAAGTGGTTCCGGGTCCGAAATACTGGAAAACACATATGTAAGTGGTCTGTCGTTCATCATTGCTTCTACTTCAGTAATGATAGTTTGTAATGTCTCCAGCGTAACGTAAGAACGTCCGAGTAACCTTTTCAGTGTTGTTTTCCCTGTTAATCGCTCCCACCAGCCTCCATACCAGGGGGCGCGTTTAGGAATGAATTGCCACCGAATCCCCTTTTGACTCAGAGTATTCTTCAATGATGATGATTCAAATAGCTGTTTCAGATGCTTTGATGCAGCCATGCTCGAGAACCGTCGAAATGCTTGAAGGAATGATTTTTCTGTCAAATCAGAAACAACTTTTAGATGAACTGCTCTAGTCGAAGCTCAGGTAAACAAACATATGTACATTTTCTTCTCCTGTGCTAATTAGTCTTTCACGTACAACGCTCCAGTAAAGTCTATACTGGTATGTGTAAATGTCGGCGAATCACTAAGACGGCATTTCGGCAATGGTGGTGGGTCCGGTGCATTGAAAGTCTCGATGTAACTTTACGACAGGTAACACATTTTCTTACAACTGCTTTTACACATTGTCTTATGCAAGGAATCCAATACTTTCGACGTAGGTGAGTGATCGTTCCGTTTACACCTGTATGAAGCTGTTCGACGTGGGAATCGAATACGATCAGACTGGTAAGGGGGTGCTTGTTTGGCAGAAGATAGGGAAACCTGGTCTTCTCACTTAAAGGAGCATTATGAATTCTGACATCTGTTGCTGGTTGACTCATGACATCTGCTGCGGATTGACTCCTGATGTCTGCTGCGGGTTGACTCGTGATGTCTGCTGCGGGATAAATCGTGATGTCTGCTGCGGGTTGACTCCTGACCTCTGCATGGTGCGGGTGTATTTCATCTCGTAACAAACTGTCACCAAAAACCTCTACTGGTGCGGTTTTATCTGCGGTCTAAATCCCATGGTCTCTGCTAAATAACTTGAGATGTTATATTTTAATGCCCAAATCCAACGAATAATCCTCACTGTTGATGATTTCTTATTCAATGCCACTCACATCTGACTGAGATATATTTTCATTCAATGATTCAAAAACGTCGACCTTGCGTGAAATCACCCCTAAAAAAGCGCGAAAGTCTGATAAAGTTGGATCTTATTGTTGTGACCAGCGAAGGGGTGGTGGTATGCGAATGTGATCACGCGCACCTGCAGATCTGATCACCCGCACCTGCAGACGTCTGGTGCTCGGTCCTATGAGGAAAGCCTATTGAGGAGCCGGTACCCACGGCCAGCGCGCGAACTGACCCGGCCAGATGTCACTTACCCGCTAGAGCGTGTAGACTGGTCCACGGCGCATGTCTCGTTCACTCAAAATGCGACCGTCACAGGCCGATTTTTGAAACGGTGAATTTGATAGTGCATAAAGCGCGTTTCAACAGCGATCATGGCCAAGCGCCTGAGCTATGTTCTATAAATAGATATAGAAGGTTGGGTTGATAACACAATGCAGGCGCGTCACTCAATCAAAAAACTACCAAAAAAAATTAAAAAAGAATAAAAAAAAGGAAATGGAAAAAATGGACTTTTAGGGTCAGAGAAGGCTCGGACCCTCATACTAAAAGTAAAAATCCTGGTATCCATTATATGTCATTCAAACAGGGTAATACAATAATACAGTAACATTCCATTTTCTTTTTATAATCAATTACACTTTACAATAAATCAAACATAGATTTTGATATGTCATCTTCAACAGATTCAATCTCAAAAAAATTACGCATGCACAATTTCAATACACAATCTATTAATAGACGAAAACAAATTGGATGACGGGTCTCGTCCGATCATGTGCCTTCCAGTTTGGTCACGTGCAGTGACTACTGTTAGTCGTCTAGTTTAATGACGAAAGATCCTGACGAAAGACCCGTGGAGCCACCACCATGGACAAGTGAGTAAAATCACCTTAAAAGTGTCGGAAGTGAAATGAACTCATGCTTTTATTCATGCAATAAGCTGGAATAATTTAGAAAGCAAGCTCCGGTCGCCATGTAAAAAAAGGCTGCATGGCGCGCTGGCGACCTCACAGTTGAATATTGTTCAAATCGTTGGCGGGGCTTGCTGTTGTTCAAACAAGGTGTGGTCGCTTGTTTTGGAGGTTTCGTTCCCGGGTAAATGTATTCTTGACCGTTGTTTACGGGGGAAAGTTAGACAAAACAGAATATGGCGCCCATGAGTGTGCAAGAAGTAACCACGTGGTCCTATTTCGTGGTCCTGGGAACGTTGTTGTTGTTTTTGTGTGATTGAGTAAAGGCATCCTGCCAATGCTCTTTACAGAAAACAAAAAGTGGTTAAAGTAATAATTGTTTTTTAATCGGAAAGTGAGGCTTCCAGCCAACTCTCGGTTATAAAACTGGTGCAGTCGAGAAATATTTTTTTTGTTGTTTTTTAGCTGTTGGCCGATATATAGTATTTATTATTATTATTTTTTATTATTATTATTATTATTATGATGATTGCCCATTGCCATTGATTAGCGCTCGTGAATGTATAGTCGGTTGCATGAGAAAGGGAACTAACAGGGTCATCTTGGCTGTGTTGCTCCATTATATTGGATATGCTCTGCGTATTGCCTAGTGTGTTGCATGAAGAATATTGTTTTTCATAATTTCGCGGGGCGTATTATGATTTTGCTGCATATTGCCGTGTGTTGCATGACGGTGTATTGCGAGTTGGATATTGTAAATTCGAGAGTGTTTTAGGATCTCGTTGTTAAACAGTAATTGATTTTTTGGCAGTGGTTCGCAGTGCAAAGTGGTGTTGCTGTATGTTATAATCGCGGATTTTGTTTTTGTTTAAAAAAACAACAACAAATTAATAAATGGAAGGAAGGATTTAAAAGATAAATAAAGAATTTTTGTTTTGTTGTTGTTGTTGTTTATTTATATATACGGTATTTCCTACGTCAAAATGGCTTCAGGAAGTAGAATACCGTCATCAATGATTGCGGTCAATTACGCGTCAGCTGATGAGCTGAGACAGACACCCGGGGTAGGGGTAAAACTCGCGAGGGCCTTTGTAGCTGTAAGGGAGGCTTATGGAAACCTCACATTGGAAACGTTGCAGCCGGTTACATGGTCTACTCTGGGATCAGACATAATGAATATGCTGGATTTCACTCCACTGTACAGTGAGACAGAGGGGGGCCCCGACATGCACGAGTACCAGGACTGTAAGGAAGATGGGTACAACAGTGACATCCTGTATGGCAATGTTGAAACCGGAAGCCTCTTTGATCTGAGATCACTACCGACACCGCCGGGGAAGCACCATAACCAGGAATTCCAGTTTCAGGAACACAAACCTAGATTATAGGACATCCTAGGAACAGCGGGAACTCATAATAGTCAACTGGGCCAGATCCAGGGCATTTTGAAGACGGTGGCTGACATGGTGGGGGTGAAGGTCGAAGTGGATGACTCCTAGCAGACACCGTTACGCAGTGACGCATCGACGAGTATGGGGCATGTGCAAAAGGAGGCAACCAAAACTGCTACTATAGCCGCTATATATAGATAACCATTGTAGTTGTATCAGATATTGGTTAAAATTGATCAAATTAAACAGAACAAGATATCCCAACCAATGTTATAAAATGTTGAGACAATTAGATGAAGCTGGACGTATCAATTGGGCGACACAAATTGTAAACTTGTTATTTAAATATGGATTCGGACATGATGGGGTAGGAAATGAAAGCGTGTTTATTCGCACTTTCAAGCAAGACTTATTGACTGTTCTAAACAGGAATGGTGTGAAAAGGTGGCAGAATCTAGAAAAGGTAGACACTATAGATATAGTATGCCTGATTTGAAAACTGCAAACTACCTTTCTTTAATCATGCCCTTAAAATTCAGAGTAGCATTTTCGAGATTTAGATGTTCTGCCCATAATCTGGTTGTTGGTACTTAAGCAGTTACGTATATTGGTTGGTAGAAACTGATCGACATAATAATACGCTTTACGAAGAAAGAATATGTCCACTTTGTGACAGGCAAGCAGTAGAAGACGAATACCATTTTATCATGATATGTCCACTGTATAGCGATATAAGAAATAGAGATTATTTAACTGCTGGGATCGATTATAGGGAGATCCTTCCCGAGATGATAGGCGTGTGGTTCTTTTCACGAACGAGCATAAGCGAGTGAATGAAAAACAACACGCCTACCATCGAGTGAAAGATTTTCCTATAATCGATCACAACAGTTCGATAATCTATTTATTACATTTTTAATCAGATTATGTGTGATTTTAACCCAAATTATTCGCTTTATTTAGCGTTAACGGCGGATGATGTCGACGTCACCAACACGTTATCGACGTCATAACTCAGCGTCGCAGTTATTTTTGTGTTTAGAGTTAGTTATTGATATTTAGCGATTATGAATATACTTTCTCTGAGAAATGCAAATCTTTCACCCATAGAAATGCTATAAATATATTACTAAGCTTCATAATTCTTCAACCACAACTGAACTATTGTATTATCTATTTAACAGTGATGAAAGTACAATTTTAGATTTATCAACATTTATTTATTATGCCTTTAAAGTTAAAAACGATACTATTAAAAGGTTTAATGACCGCATTCTAGGATAATCGTTAATGCTGTGAATATTTTGATTATAATTTGTAAATATTTGTAGTATTTTGAAAATTGTTATATTTTGTAATTTTTATGTTTGTCGCATTCGTAACAACTGTTTGTATTATGGGCCGGTGGCCAATATTACTCAATAAAGAATTGTCTTAATGTCATAGAAGGTAGGTTTGTTGGTAGTTTGGTAGGTTGGTAGGTAGGTAGGTTTATAGTGGGTACGAAAGGTAGGTTGGTAGGTAGGGGTAGGTAGGTTGGTAGGTTGTTAGTTTGGTTCGTTGGTAGGTAGGTAGGTTGCCACGGTTAGTTTGGAAGGTTGTGTTGAGTAGCGGGGTTTATAACTCGGTAAAGAGAGTACAACACGTTGTGTATGTTACGAATCTATTTCAAAAAGTGAACAACGTATATCAACAATACAATGTGAGTAAAGTCACTTGCGGTAACGTCACGTACAATAACGCGTATAGCAGACGTTACATAAAACTGACATACTGCGAGCCTTGGAAAGTGTATAACATCTGAAAACATAATATTGATAATGAAAACATATTAGCCAAGTACCTAGTAAATGCGTATTCTCACAGTCTTTACGAAAGTTTACACTCACTTTACACTCAGTTTCAACTGTAAGCACTAATAAAGTAAATGTCACTGATTCGTGATATTGTACACGTTTAGAACAGTTTATCATATATCTGGTGTAAACCCATTACAAAATGTCACTTTACCAATTAATGCACGATCTACAACTATCGTCTATTGTCATTTGGTAAATTACATCATTTACATAACTTCCAATGGGTAAAAGTTTCACAACTGGTCTAGTGGTTAGTCCTTTACTAGTGCGAATTCTTGCTGCACGGATCCATCCGTCATTTCCGGCAAGGAGTTCATCGATGACAGCGAGCTTCCATCGTGATCTAGGGGATTCATCATGTACCTGAACAACGTCACCAACCTTAACTGCTTGTTGATTGTTGCCGGAAGTACGGTGGTGTTCTCGGAGCGCCGTTAGATATTCAAGTCGCCAACGTAACCATTATTTATCAAGAATTTCTCTCTGTACATTGGCTTGTTTCCTGAGAGAAGATCGGGTCATCTTGGCGACACTGCATCTGGATACGGTAAGGACGTTAATCTCCGACCATACAGAAGATGTGAGGGTGTTTACAAGTGGTTCCGGGTCCGAAATACTGGAAAACACATATGTAAGTGGTCTGTCGTTCATCATTGCTTCTACTTCAGTAACGATAGTTTGTAATGTCTCCAGCGTAACGTAAGAACGTCCGAGTAACCTTTTCAGTGTTGTTTTCCCTGTTAATCGCTCCCACCAGCCTCCATACCAGGGGGCGCATTTAGGAATGAATTGCCACCGAATCCCCTTTTGACTCAGAGTATTCTTCAATGATGATGATTCAAATAGCTGTTTCAGATGCTTTGATGCAGCCATGCTCGAGAACCGTCGAAATGCTTGAAGGAATGATTTTTCTGTCAAATCAGAAACAACTTTTAGATGAACTGCTCTAGTCGAAGCTCAGGTAAACAAACATATGTACATTTTCTTCTCCTGTGCTAATTAGTCTTTCACGTACAACGCTCCAGTAAAGTCTACACTGGTATGTGTAAATGTCGGCGAATCACTAAGACGGCATTTCGGCAATGGTGGTGGGTCCGGTGCATTGAAAGTCTCGATGTAACTTTACGACAGGTAACACATTTTCTTACAACTGCTTTTACACATTGTCTTATGCAAGGAATCCAATACTTTCGACGTAGGTGAGTGATCGTTCCGTTTACACCTGTATGAAGCTGTTCGACGTATGAAGCTGTTCGTCCTACCTTCTATGACATTAATCCGATCCGATTGGTTTTCGCAATTGTTCCAGCTTTTATTGATTTAAACACACTAACAAAGTTTGGTAAAGATTAAATACATAAAGAAGGTGTGCTAGAGTGTTCATCAACAGTCTGGCCAAATCTAGTAAATATCAAATACAAACTAAAGGTGCTAGGGTGTTCACAAAAAAAAAAGGTATGGTAATGGACCTTTGGAAACGGCCGAACACTACACATACGAAATATTGCAGTCTCGGTTTGATTGAGACTGTTCGTAAAGGCTGCATATGTCATTTGCCAACAGATCAGGGGTCCATAACTCAGGTGTTATTAATATGATCTTGCTGGTTTTCAAACGTGACTGAGCTTTCATTAATATCAACAATCTGGCTAAAAAATCGAAAAATCGATCTAGGATTAGACCACGAGGGACGAAAGTTCATGCACCATTCTCCCCTTTCGGGGTTGTCAGGCCATCGCACGAGGGAAAAGTGAAGCGTAGTAATTGACTGTAGAGGCAAGCATGACATGTGTTTAATGCTAAAGGGTCGTATCGTTTTCTGACGAACTTCCTGATTAATTTTGTAAAGTGGTGTAAAGTGGTCAGGAAATCCGCCAGACCAGTTTAATTTCTAAAGTTTATAGATCACAAGGCTGAATATGGCATTTTTTTCTTCAATAATTCAAGTGGCCATAACTCGGGTGTTCCTGTTCCGATATAGCTATTCGTTTTAACTTGTTCGCGCCTTCATTAATATCAACCATCTGACAAAGATTGGTAAAGATCAAATACAAAACGAAGGAGCTAGAGTGTTCACAAGGCAGAATATGGCGTTTTTCGGGAAAATAAGGGCCATCATTCATTGATATAAAGACCATGACAACGTTTATTAAAGATCAGATTAATAATGAAGCTCATATGCAGATCACAAGACGAACGTTAACAGACGGATGGACGGACGGACGGACGAAGGACTCGGCATCCCATAAGCTGTGCTGGTCTGCGGCCAGTAGAGCTAAACATGGTCTGTTAAAGACCGAAAAAGATGGGTCATTGATAGTTGTATACAATTTCAAAATGTCTCCATCTGTCTCACCCAGATTACAAATTACATAAAATGTGTGAGTAAACAAACCTACATTTTTATATGGTTCACCCGGGATATCCTGGTATAGCAGCACCATTCGGGCATCATTTTGTGATTCAGGGCAACGAGATTCAGGCTCTAACGTCAGGAGGGCAAGTATTCTGGCTCCATAGGTCAAGGTTGTTCATTGTGATCTACTTTTTGTAGGAATGTATTATGGTCATCAATATGTCATGTTGTGTAAATAATTAAGACTGGTTTTAGATTATATTTAGAAAACAACAAACTTATTTGGGTGTTGGGGAGGGGTGGGGCGGAGAGAGAGAGAAAACGTTATATTGGTAACTGGAAAGTTTTCTTTTTGAATAACGTTGTTATATTGAACATTATCTAGGGTATTGCAGGATACAATACGTCAAACTTGACTGTAAAGAAGAAAAAAGTAACAAATTAACAAGTTAGCTGTACTAAATACACAAATTTGTTGATAATTCATTGGTTTGTTTTAGAAACAACAACACCACCAAAACACAATTAATGAAACACCTATATATTTTTAGTTGCTTATTTCATACAAAAGCTTTATTGGGAGGACCTCATCATCTAATACAAAATTGAATGCCACAATTTTCTCATGCAATTGTATGTCTAACAGTGATTTATAGTTACCTATACACATTCTCTCTCCCACCCATTCCCACCCCAAATACAATAGGCTGGAAATAGATCCTTAACAGAAATAAACGAAGTCGGAAGTGATGATCATTGTCAATTATGGCGGCCTTACTTTCGATAGAGACCAATATATGTGTATGATATTTGAAAAATGTCCTGTTGTTTTCTGCAGTTGCTTCAGCAAATTTGAATTATACGTACATGAAGTATCTATCATTAGAACTAGAAATTTGTAGTGGTAAATAAAACTACCTTAGATTTACAAATCGGTTGAGAAATAAATGTGTTACAGGCAAAATATTTTTTTATTGGGGCTTTTCCTATATTCCTTGTTGGTGGGACAGCAGAAAACTAAGAATTTTCAAATAACTTTTAGCCAGTTAGCCTTCATATTTTGCTATAAAACTTCCAGGGTGTCTTAATTTATGAATATCCAACTATTTAAAACCACTTTTGGATAAAAATCCTAAAGGAAATATATATATTTTTTTCATGCAGCAGAAATTTGCATTGAAAATGCCCCATCAAAATGAGCTATAGCGCATGATTTGTTTTATTTCTCAACCAATTTTGAAAAGTAAGGCATTTTTACTTACAACTAGAAATGTCTGTTTCACTGATATACGGCTTATTCAGGTACTAGATGAGTTTTTTCTGAAAAGTCCAAAACACGTTTGGCTGAAACAAGCGCCCCAAACAATACATATAATATATAAGATATATCTATAAGGTCTTAGAAACAAAACGAAACACAAACGTAATTTCATCTACTAAAAGCTTAAGCTCCATAAATGTAGGTCAAGATAAATAATAATGAACTTCCTTTAAAATGATTATATACTTGAGGTCATTTCATTTCATTATCTATACATAAGTATAAATCCTAAAACGATAACATTTTTAGACGCTGTAATTGACGGACAACCTAACAAGACTAACTATCGGGTGTCAACGGGCTGATAAAGACGGGATTTTCACCAAAGCGTTTAGACAATCATGATCTAACAAAGCCCGATGGAAACAAGATCATTGCTGGTGGCTGATAAATATTAATAATAGTGATATTTGTGTAAAGTATGAATATATTAAACATGTTACCATCTGCCTCACGTGCATATGTATTAATCAACGAAATACTTGTATTAACCTTTTCTCTTTGGCCTGGCAACACATTTCGGTCACCATATTTGTAATTCAGAGAAAACTGGACTCCATCTGACGTCTCCTGACGTCAGCATTCGGGCTTTATAAACCATCTATGGCGTCATCTAGAACAGAAAATAAATCTTCTTTAATGAATAAATTGCATCGTCAGAAATGTCGATCCATGAGGAGGACAAAGCGCAAGTCAAAACAATGTGCTTGCGTATGCAGACGCTCGTCTGTGTAGACTAAAATCGGAATACAATTAATTTTAACGTTATTGCACATGGGATGGCATGGCGACTTGGAAGCCGAGGATTACGGGTACATGTCATTTGTCATGTGGATGTAAACAAGGCTTTTGGTTTAAAATATACCACATCTTGAATGTTAGATTTGAATGTACGTACGGATTGACGAACGAAAAAGCAGGGTGCACTATTTCGGCACCATCTTTGTAATGCATAAGCAGCTGGATTCAGGTGGTGATATCATGTGGGCTCCATTTAACATGTGTGACTTCTTCTAGCAAACATATGATATCAACTAGATGAATTGCGACCGGCACGTCGAGCCATGAGTCAAAATAGGAACATTGGTAATTGTGAACTATTTTTAAACGAAATGGCTGGTGATCATTATTCGAAGGTCGGGAGAACGGGCAAACATTTGTTAATACTTCTGGTATGTGTACCCCATCAAACGTCTGGTGGAAGAAGACGTTGAGCTCCAGCCAACATCTGTGGACGTAACTAGAAAACAAAATGTATAGACCTGCTCAGTGAAGAAATATTTAGAGTGTGTCAACATGTATAACATTGTGCAAATACCTGTAGTGTATTTGGAACCGAAACTCTAAATATGTTAAGACGCATTAACGGACATTGCGAGGGACGTCATTGTTACATGTAAGATCTTTAACAAAGCCGCCGGACTTAACAAAAACCGAAAGTTGGGATTATCCGTGTTTGGTGCGCATAGTACACATAGTATAGTAATACGTGTGCTATTTTTGCTGCCACATTAAGTTGGTTCCATCTAACCTATTGTCGCGGAAGTATTCGTATTGGACCTTAAATATGTGGCTTCATCTATAAAAGAAAAATTATATTTTTTTAAACAAGACAGTTATGGCTCGCATGCCGAGCAATAGGACTGCGGATTGTTTGGTGAAATTGATCCGTATTGTTTCATAACAATGATGTATTTAACAGTTGTGTTTGATAAACCAATTGTCTTAAGTTATTTTGCAGAAACCTGTTTTGTTTCAGTCAATGGCAACACAGACTGCACATCTGTACTTACCGGTGATCATATCCACATATAAACTAGACTAGTCCTTTTAGGTCTAAATTGTTTGTTTGTTTATTTCTTTGTTTGAATGGTGTTTTGCGTCATTTTTAGCACATGGTCTAAATTGTACGAGAGGGTAGGGTTACAATAACAGACGTTGGTAATTTAATCCCCCACCCATACTACCCTCCCCACTAACTCTTGATAACAACACGTCCTCTCACAATGCCCTTCCCACTAACTCTTGCTAACGTCCCAACCCACACTGCCCTCCCCACTAAAAGAAATATAAAAAGATCGGACAGGGAAACTAGCATTCAAGGAGGACAGTCAACTACAAAACACAGAAACAAACACGCAAACAGACAAACAAGAAGGCAAAATCAATAATAAATGCAAACGACATCACAAACACAAAAGGGTTGACAATAAGGCTACAGCCTTGGAACGGTCAGTGGCAAAGTAGGCCACTGGGGCTTTAAAGCGGTTCTAGGGTGCACCAATCCTCACACTTACCCAATTGCCATCCCATTAAATGTCTGGACATTGTAAATAAAGAAATCCCCGCCATGATCTAATCTCTAACCAACAAGGCAGCATCAATAGGCAATATAAGTAAAACACAAATATGCTCGTGTAAATATAATACAAAAAAACAATAGCCTAGAAAGCCACAATGAACTTACTAACAACACTTCCCCCACCCACACTGTCTTCCTCACTAACTCTTCCTAACGTCAGATAAAACTGATGTTGCTAGGTGTGCATCTGCTTATGAGGCCAAAAACCTGTGATCATTTTGGAGGTTATCGGTAAAAAGCGTTAAGCGTATTTCAAGCAACAAGTGTACAAGTTGTCATACTTAGGAGGCAATGATCACAAACACATCTAAAGGGTCATAGCTCTTCCCTTCATTATCAGATTAAAATGTTGCCAGTCGCACACACAGCTAAAATAAATTATAGTAAGAGCAGTCGGAAGACAGCGCGCTCGACTTTCCGTTTTTTTGTCTATTTACTGGGAAATTAAGGGAATTATAAACAAAGCCATCGCAAAATAGTTTTCTACCCTGTACATAGATTGCCTATAAAGCGTGTTTCTTAGTAATGTATGTCTATGGTTATATTGGGACTAAGTTATGTTATCAAGTGAACGTCAATGTCAATAGTGGGTAGACAGTATTGAAAAAAAAGATAAATCTTGTTTAGATGTAAAGTTATGGTCAATGGTGGAAAAAGCTTACCCCGGTAAATGTTCACACAACTTTTCAAAGCAATACCTTTTACAGTCTTGAAGATATAAATCTGAAACAACAAAACAACCTAACCCAAGTAAAAGGTTTTTTTGTCCTTAAAGTAATAAAGTCTATGTTGCGGTTAGGTTTAATCAGAGGGTAAGGGGTTACCTAAGTGAATGTTCATACCCAGTTTCAAAGCAATGTTTATGACGGTATTGAAGATATTCCTGTAAATATTCCAAACATGTCTAACCAAAATGTTTAACCAAGTGATGACGGCTCCGTCGTCATCGTCTCTGGAAAAGTTGTGATCTCACTGTTCCGCGTTTTTTTATTTAAAAAAGGATAAAAGATAGAGAGTTATGTTATAGTTTATAATATAGTTAGGACACTTGTCTGTACGAGGTTCTCTTGTGAAAGTGAATACATGTTTAAACGGATCATCGAATTCATTAAAGACAGTTATGAGATGTGAGCTAAGAAGTTAACCGACGCCCTCGCCGACGTCGTGAAGAATAGAATTGCTTCTCTAACAAAACAAATGTAGGGTAGAATTAGATAAAATAGTTGCCATGGACGCTTACAAAAAGATTATGTTGAGAAAGTCCCATAACTCTGCTAAAGATTGTCGGATAAAAATAGGAGTTCATGCGACAAATGTTTTCACTTTTAGGTAATGTGCAAAGAAATATTTAAGCCAAAAAAGGGTAGTCCCTCTCCAAAATCATGTTGCCAGGTGCACAACTGGGCATGCGTTTGAACAAGTGTCCATAGCAATCTGTAAACAAAATGTAGGAAGAGTTCAGGTGACATGTGTTATCAGATTAGAAACTCTAAAGAAATATAAAAAGATCGGACAGGGAAAGTAACATTCAAGGAGGACAGTTAACCACAATACACAAAAACAAACAGGCAAACAGACAAACAAGAAGGCAAACGTAATAAATGCAAACGACATCACAAACACAAGGTTGACAATAGGGCTACCGCCTTGGAACATTCAGCGGCAAAGTAGGCCACTGGGAGTTTAAAACGGTTCTAGGATGCACCAAACCTCACAAACCAAACCTACTGTCATCCCATTAAAACAAGACAGTGTAAATAAAGAAATCACCGCCATGATCTAATCTCTAACCAACAAGGCAGCATCAGTAGGCAACATAAGTAAAACACAAATATGCTCGTGTAAAAAACAATAGCCTAGAAAGCCACAATGAAGGTACTCAGTGACTTGGCACAAGCCAAAGCAACAAGAGAATAAACCACTAAGGGCACGACAAGAAATATCTTAGACAAACATCAAACGCCACCATCCCGATGGGCTTTAGGTAGGCGTCATCATAGGGTCCACAGTCGCCTGTCCGGTCATCGCACATTTAAAGAGGAAAGCATAGTGGCGAACTGTAAAAGGGTCCACCACCAAGCATGCAGTACGTTGCAAAATGATAGTCATAACCTTTTTTGATAAACTTTATAAAAGATAGTATGAAAGTTATCATGAATCTTACGAAGTTTATAAATCACATCACCATAGACGTCAGGTTGTGATAGTCCTTGTCGCAGAAGAGTCCTTAAATTACTTTTATATTTGGAAAGAAGATCAGGGTTACGATAATACAATTTTGCAAAGGTGTTACGAAGTTTATGGAAACGATAACCCTCATTGAGTAGCTTTATAGTTAGATAAAGATTACGAATATTAAAGTCCTCAACTCGAGTACATGCTCTTGAAAAACGAATAAGTTGAGACACATACACCCCATAAGATGTTGCTCGGGGAACATCCCCATCCAAGTGGGGGATAATTAACAATGTCAAAATTAAAATCATCTCTGTTGTCATAGATTTTGCTAATTATTTCACCAATTTCAATCGAGAGTCGAAAAAGGGCCATTTGAATGCATACAAATGTCAGATCATTGTTATGATGTTGAAGAAGTGCACATAGTTTGGAAACAATCTTTAAAAACTGGAGGAGTGTACGCGGCAAGAGTTGCCATTTGTGGACAATGACCAGTTAAAGTATCACTCATAAAACGACTTAACTCTGCATAAGAATGTGGGATCAAACTCACGTAGCCAGATGGACATCTTGGCATGATGCTGAACAAGTGTACATGGTGAACAAGTGTACATTGTTTGGAAACGATCCGTAAAATGCTGTATGAGGTTTAAAGTGTCACAATTTGTAGGCAATGAGAATAGAAAATCGAAATAAAAAAGAGCCGTAACTCTAGATTAAAAATGTCGGATCAAAATCCTGTTACCAAGTGGACATCTGGACATTATGAACAAATCCGTAAAGAGATATAGTTTCAGGAGACGATTGTTGTCATTTGTAAACAATGACCATATGGCAGCTCAGTCGATGAAGGGCCATAACTGTGCATAACAATGTCATATCAAAAACAAGTGTAGCATATTTGGAAGAAATCCGTAAAACGCTGTAGGGGGAGTTCAGGTGACAAGTATTGTCATTCGATAAAGGGCCGTAACGGTGCATAACAATGTCATATCAAAAACAAGTAGTAGCGAGTTTGGAAGCAATCCGTAAAAAGCTGTTGAAGGAGTTCAGGCGACAATTGTTGTCATTAATGAGCATAGAAAATGTAAGTCTCAAAAGGGTCGTAACTCTGCATAAAAAATACCGAATCAAAACCATGTTACTAGTTGCACATATTTTTCTTGATGCTGAACCAGTGTACACAGTTTGGAAGCAAACTGTAAAGCAAACTGTAAAAACTGTAAGGGAATAATTGACAAAAAGTGTGATTGACAGATCGTATATACAAAGGTGTTTGGTGCTAGGCTGCAGAGTTTTGGAGTAAGAGATGTAAGAACAACATTAACGAATGTTGAAATTTCAAGTACATACTGACTGACGAACAGACACGCTCGATACTTCCGAGACTTGGGCATAACAACTAATCCGACGGTTGGGTACTACACATTTTGTATTGGTTTACAATGGAAGTAGTCATAAATATGATACAATTTGATCAAATTAACAAACGATTTATCATGGCATTAATAGGTGTATACATTGCAAAGTTACTAAATCGGTGTCGGGGTATTTCAAAGATGATACATATTGCCTATATGTTTATAAATGTAATACGTAGTGCATGGAGCGGGCGATACTAACAGTATATCTGTACATGTTGATTTGCAGTACTCATGTAGATCATGTAAAAGGGGGTCAAGGTCAATCATTTTGATTAACATGTTGTCAGTGTGTGTAGTAATCAACTGTATTAGTGTATAAGTGTAGTTTACATGTTATGTAAAAGTATTCTTTCTTTTGTATTTACATATTATAATTACCCACAATTTCATAACCATTGCACATGTCAGCATTTGTTTGTTTTATACGTTTAACCGAAACCAGTCTGACATATGTACTCTAGTCTGGACTACAACACAAATAAATATTGCTAAACTTAACGTTTTATGAAAATCAGTATTCTAAATAAGTTGTAAGTTTATATATCAGTTCTGTAGATGTTACAATGATATCCTAATGAAATGTACCTAGATGTAAGCATTTTATTTTAAATTGCATAATTTAAATAATAGAAATGTGATAAATAGTTTAGTTGAATCTTTTCGGTTATTTCTTTATATTAGTTCACTCTGGTAATACTTGCGTCACATTATCTCCGAATTAAGTTGAATTTGGGTTTTCCGGCGCACCGACACAAACAAGGTTACATGATTGAACATTCCTGACTCACTATCAATTTACATCTAGATAATAAAAAAATGCAGAATTGGCCCAGAATCTTCTCACTTGCAGAACTGCAGATTTGCTGCAAATTCTTTTGTAAACACTCCATTTTTCGCTGGAGCAAGGATCATTGTTTTGTGCTACCACTCAAGTTGCACCTGGAACAATACAGGGATGACGACGAAGACCTTTAATGGACAATACGACATGACAAAAATTACAAATGTACATTTTTTTAGGGTGGAGTGGGGTGGGATGTCCCGTGTGTGTGTGTGTGTGTGTGCGGGGGGTGGGGGTTATAGGGCGGGTGCATTTTACCCCACGATCAGGATAAGCAGTGGTCCTAGTCTTGCCTGGGAACCATACGGGGTTTTAATATCTTGTTTTTGTCTAGCAGCATCACACATAGATATTGCTACATCGAACTTACACTATTGGCTTTGCAAGGAAACAGTCACTAGCCATTATAATTATTAACAATTCAACAGTTCTGTTTTATTTAACAAATTCAAATATTGCTGCATTGAACCAACCATATTGGCTTTACACGAATATAGTATAGATTTGGTGTAATTGTTACTGTAACTATTTTAAAATTGCCAATTAATGTCATATGTATCCATTTAAACAAAGGACAAGGTATGATAAGGGATTAAGTTGGCCCCCAATATATACAAAATGTAAAAAAATAATATTTATATATAATCTGTTGTGCATGTTGAAGTAAACTGATCATATTCTATCTTCAAAATATATTTTTATTTATTTTATTTATGTAGAAGAATAAACAGGGTATCAACAAATGGAATTTTTGGTAATTTTGTTATATTTTGTAGATTTTGGACCTTTCTGAGCAAGATTTTGGTCCTAAAAATATAGAGCGCACCTCCGAGCACACACATATTTTTGGCTGATGATGTATCCCTATCAAGTACCTGTTTCAACAAAAAATCAGCTGTGCTCGAGGGTGCGCTCTGTATTTCCAAGAACAAAAACTGATCAAAACTGTAGAAAATGAACAAAAATGTCATTTTTTTGAAAAAAAAGGCCTTGTTTGTGAGGCTTTTAAACTCATTTAGAGCCTCCATACGTACTTGTTATGAGTTTTAATATTGATTCAGTTCATTTGTAGCTCAACTAGTTATTCAAAACTTGTGCATTAAAACTTTCAATATTGGGGGCCAATTTTGTCCCTTATCATACCTAGTCCTTTGCTTTGTAAAGCAGGGTCAACAATTTTTCCCGGTTTATTGATTTTACTATCTGGTCACGGTAAACAAACAATATCCAAACTAGTTTCTTTAAACTGAATGTTTCCATGATTAATTCCATTCAACATATATAAACTATTTAGTAAGATGCAAGTTTATTTATTATAATTGAATTGAATTGATTTGGGGTTTTAAGGCGCACCAACACATGAAAAGGTTATATGGCGCCTAAAAGGCATGAACATGACAGGCTCATCTTCCATTTACATCGAGATAAAATATGGAAAATGGGCCTAGAACCTTCTCACCATGAGCTGCAGAGTTGTTGCAAATTCTATCGTAGAAACTCCATTTACGCTGGAGCCACGTTATTGTTTTTCTGCCACTGCTCTTTTGATGCGAGCGAGATAGCACCTGAAACAATGCAGGGATCATGATGAAGACCTTTAATGAACATGAACAAAAAATGATAAAATGAACATGAATTTGGGGGGATTCTACCCCTCTGCCTACCCCTCCAAAGGGATCTGCAGTGGCCCTATTATTTGGCCCGTGACCAAACGGGGGCACCCGGGAACCACACAGGGCTTATTTATTATAAGCTAAACAATGTTTTCTAAGGTAATATTTTTATAGCCAGATGACTGCGCGAGAGCAATCAAACACCTTTGTTTTTGTCAATCAGGATTCCAAATACAAATTGCTACACTGAACTTACAATACTGGCTTTACAAGGAAACAACGGTTGTAGTTATGCTATTATTATATAGAGTATCTTACATGAGTGAATGTGTATTATTGACTTTAATAAACGAATTGGATAAAATGACAGGACACGAGGCTCTGTCGAGTATCCTATAAGTTTATTAAAGTCAATAATACAAGTCACGAATGTAAGGTTCTGTTTATCCCATAACACACATACGACGTGACATGTCAATTTACCTTATATACGGCGGCAAATTGAAATAGAAATTATGACGTCGTTTTATTGTTGATATGACGTCGATACGTTACGCGTTGTAAATGCGTTTGCCCTACAACTAATGCGACACCTTAAACCAAATTTAACGTTACTAACATGCATTTTATGAAAAAAGATTTTAAATTATGATAAATAGTTAAGGTGTCTGAACGTATCTTATGATATACCATGCAAATAATTAGGATTAAATGTTTACTGTAAACAAACACAGTGATTCGATCCTCATTTGCACTCCCAGAAGCCATATTATGTGATAAAATGCAATTAACATCTTTGATCTTGTCCACCGGTATCATGGGTTTACAAGAAAACAGCATCAATAAAACTATTTTAACATTGTCAAGTGGTGCAATACAAATGCATATTTGTTCGTGTCCATCAGCATAACATATAAATATAACTATTGCAGTAACACAATTTGCTATAATTGTCAATATTGTCTTTAAAAGGAAACACATGGTTTTATTGATACTGTTATTATATTTTACCATTAACATTGCCAATTGATGCGGTATGAGCACCATTGTTTTGTCCATCAGCTTTACAAACAGATATTGCTACACTGAACATACAATATTGGCATTACACTAAAACAGCATCAATATAACTACTTTAACATTTTCGACTGATGCAATATGGTTGTAATTAAATATCATTGATTTTGTCCAGTAGCATCAGATAAAAATATAGCTCCTGAACCTTACATATATACTTTACGAGGAAACCAATATCGTTTTATTTGGATACATCTATTATAACCAGTTTAAGATTGTCCATTGATGAAACATCAGTGCATTTCAGCAACTTCGTTTTTGTCGACCAGCATAACAAATTAAAATGCTACATTGAAAGTACAATAATGGCTTAAAAAGAAAACATGACAGTTTACTCTTTCTGTTATTATAACTATTTGATCACACATTAACATAGCTAATTTATTCTATTAGCTTAACAAAGATATAAAGTAGGTTTACTGAATCTGCTATTTCAACCATTTTAAAATTCTCATATTTGTACAATACAAATGCAATTACAAATTAAATTGCTACATTGAAAGTACAATAATGGCTTAAAAAGAAAACATGACAGTTTACTCTTTCTGTTATTATAACTATTTGAACATGGACAATTGATTTAACATGAATGTATATGAACAGCTTTGATTTTGTCCAACATTATCAACCATTTCTCCCAGTTGATTGATTTTACTATCTGGTAACTTTAAACACTTTCAACAAATATTTGTTTATATACATCTTTTTTTTTAATTGAAGTATTTCAACTTATTACTCAATTCAGAAAAAGTAACTTTCATTTAAAAAGAAGATGTTTGCATCTTGTAATCTAAATAGCGTTTTCTAAGTTGAGTTTCAAAAGCCTGAATTCGTTTAAATAATGACTATGTGATAACTACCAGCAGTATATATGGTGACAATAAACAGTCAATTTGATGTAGTTTACCTTAGTGCCTACATTACCTTCCAGTTTTAAAACCCTAATCCCTGTATTGCCAAACAGTCCATCAAGGTTTTAGAACCAGGTCACCCATAGCCAATATTTAAAGCCTTTGAAATAACAACTCAGAAACAAAAAATCATCATAAACAACAACAACAACAATTTAAACATGGCGCAAGCTTAGCGTAAGTAAATGTTTAACTAAATAAATATATATTCTATGTGCTTTGCTTTCTAATAAAAACGTATAAAAATACACTTCGAGTGTTTGTCATGGTTCCTTTTTTCCTATTTCATGCTGTGTCTTATTTGTATTTTAGTAATACAAAGAAACAACACGGTGTTATTCATACTGTTATTTTAACTATATTAACATGTTCAATTTGTACACTATGAACATAGTTAAATACTAATAACCAGTTATTGATTTTGTTATTATTATAACAAGTTTTACATTGCCAGTTGAAGCAATAGTAATAACATTTAAGGAGAGAAACTCTAAAATGTTGAAATAAAATATATTAAAACTAATTAGACTTTGTTCTCGTCTATTAACATCACAAATACGTACTACTATGCTCAACTTACATTCATGGCTCATTCATACTGTTATTTTAACTATATTAACATTTTCAATTTGTACACTATGAACACAATTAAACATTAATAACCAGTTATCGATTTTGTTATTATTATAACTAGTTTAAATTGTCAGTTGATGCAATAGGAATAACATTTAAGGAGAGAAACTCTAAAATGTTGTAATAAAACATATTAAAACTAATTAGACTTTGTTCTCGTCTATTAACATCACAAATACGTACTACTTTGCTGAACTTACATTAATGGCTATACAAGGAAACAGTATCCATACTTTATTTTTTACATTTTCAATTGAGGCAATATAACTGCAAATAGTCACACTTGTTTTTGTCTTTTGTTTATCAGCATCACACATTAACATAGCTAATTTATAGAATTAGCTTAACAAAGATATAAAGTAGGTTTATTAAATCTGCTACTACAACCATTTTAAAATTCTCATATTTCTACAATACAAATGCAAATACAAATTAAATTGCTACACTGAAAGTACAATAATGGCTTAAAAAGAAAACATGACAGTTTACTCTTTCTATTATTATAACTATTTGAACATGGACAATTGATTTAACATGAATGTATATGAACAGCTTTGATTTTGTCCAACATTATCAACCATTTCTATCAGTTGATTGATTTTACTTTCTGGTAACTGTAAAACACTTTCAAGAAATATTTGTTTGTATACATCTTTTTTTTTAATTGAAGTATTTCAACTTATTACTCAATTAAGAAAAAGTAACTTTTATTTAATAAGAAGGATGTTTGCATCTTTAAATCTAAATAGCGTTTTCTAAGTTGAGTTTCAAAAGCCTGAATTCGTTTAAATAATGACTATGTGATAACTACCAGCAGTATATATGGTGACAATAAACAGTCAATTTGATGTAGTTTACCTTAGTGCCTACATTACCTTCCAGTTTTAAAACCCTAATCCCTGTATTGCCAAACAGTCCATCAAGGTTTTAGAACCAGGTCACCCATAGCCAATATTTAAAGCCTTTGAAATAACAACTCAGAAACAAAAAAATCATCATAAACAACAACAACAACAATTTAAACATGGCGCAAGCTTTGCGTAAGAAAATGTTTAACTAAATAAATATATATTCAATGTGCTTTGCTTTGTAATAAAAACGTATAAAAATACACTTCGAGTGTTTGTCATGGTTCCTTTTTTCCTATTTCATGCTTTGTCTTATTTGTATTTTAGTAATACAAAGAAACAACACAGTGTTATTCATACTGTTATTTTAACTATATTAACATTTTCAATTTGTACACTATGAACATAGTTAAACATTAATAACCAGTTATTTATTTTGTTATTATTAAAAACAAGTTTTACATTGCCAGTTGAAGCAATAGGAATAACATTTAAGGAGAGAAACTCTAAAATGTTGAAATAAAATATATTAAAACTAATTAGACTTTGTTCTCCTCTATTAACATCACAAATACGTACTACTATGCTCAACTTACATTAATGGCTCATTCATACTGTTATTTTAACTATATTAACATTTTCAATTTGTACACTATGAACACAATTAAACATTAATAACCAGTTATCGATTTTGTTATTATTATAACTAGTTTTAAATTGCCAGTTGATGCAATAGGAATAACATTTAAGGAGAGAAACTCTAAAATGTTGAAATAAAACATATTAAAACTAATTAGACTTTGTTCTCGTCTATTAACATCACAAACACGTACTACTATGCTGAACTTACATTAATGGCTTTACAAGGAAACAGTATCCATACTTTATTTTTTACATTTTCAATTGAGGCAATATAACTGCAAATAGACACACTTGTTTTTGTCTTTTGTCTACCAGCATCACACATTAACATAGCTAATTTATACTATTAGCTTAACAAAGATATAAAGTAGGTTTATTAAATCTGCTACTACAACCATTTTAATATTCTCATATTTGTACAATACAAATGCAATTACAAATTAAATTGCTACATTGAAAGTACAATAATGGCTTAAAAAGAAAACATGACAGTTTACTCTTTCTGTTCTTATAACTATTTGAACATGGACAATTGATTTAACATGAATGTATATGAACAGCTTTGATGTTTTCCTACATTATCAACCATTTCTCCCAGTCGATTGAATTACTATCTGGTAATTGTAAAACACTTTCAAGAAATATTTGTTTGTATACAGCTTTTGTTTTTTTAATTTAAGTATTTCAACTTATTAAACCATTTAAAAAATGTAACTTTTATTTAATAAGAAGGATGTTTGCATCTTGTAATCTAAATAGCGTTTTCTAAGTTGAGTTTCAAAAGCCTGAATTCGTTTAAATAATGACTATGTGATAACTACCAGCAGTATATATGGTGACAATAAACAGTCAATTTGATGTAGTTTACCTTAGTGCCTACATTACCTTCCAGTTTTAAAACCCTAATCCCTGTATTGCCAAACAGTCCATCAAGGTTTTAGAACCAGGTCACCCATAGCCAATATTTAAAGCCTTTGTAATGACAACTTAGAAACAAAAAATCATTATGAACAACAACAACAATTTAAACATGACGCAAGCTTTAAGTAAGTAAATGTTTAACTAAATAAATTTATATTATATGTGCTTTGTAATAAAAACGTATAAAAATACCCCTCGAGTCTTTGTCATGGTTCCTTTTTCCTATTTCATGCCGTGTCTTATTTGTGTCTTATTTGTATTTTAGTAATACAAAGAAACAACATAATCACACATCAACATAGCTAACTTAGACTATTAGCTTTACAAAGATATAAAGTAGGTTTATTGAATCTGCTATTTTAACCATTTTAAAAGTCTCATATGTGTACAATACAAATGCAATTACAAGTTAAATTGCTATATTGAAAGTACAAAAATTGCCAATTGATTTAACATGAATGTATATGAACAGCTTTGATGTTGTCCAACATTATCAACCATTTTCCAAGTCGATTGATTTTACTATCTGGTAACTGTAAAACTTATTAAACCTAATTAGACTTTGTTCTCGTCTATTAACATCACAAACACGTACTACTATGTTGAACTTACATTAATGACTTTACAAGGAAATAGTATCCATACTTTAGTTTTACATTTTCAATTGAGGCAATATAAATGCAAATAATCACACTCGTTTTTGTCTTTTGTCTATCAGCATCACACATTAACATAGCTAACTTAGACTATTAGCTTAACAAAGCTATAATGTAGGTAAACTGAATCTGCTATTTTAACCATTTTACAATTCTCATACATGTACAATATAAATGCAATTACAAATTAAATTGCTACATTAAAAGTATCAAAATGGCTTAAAAAGAAAACATGACAGTTTACTCTTTCTGTTATTATAACTATTTGAACATTGTCAATTAATTTAATTTGATATATTTTATTATGTGGTAACTGTAAAACACTCTCAACAAATATTTGTTTCTATACATCTTTTGTTTTTAATTGAAGTATTTCAACTTATTAAACATTTAAAAAAGTAACTTTTATTTAAGAAGAAGGATGTTTGCATCTTGTAATCCAAATAGCGTTTTCTAAGTTGAGTTTCAAAAGCCTGAATTCGTTTATAACCTTTGAAATAACAACTCAGAAACAAAAAATTATCATAAACAATAACAACAGCAATTTAAACAGGGCGCAATCTTTGCGTAGTAACTGTAATAAATATATATTCTATTTGCTTTATAATAAAAACGTATAACAAATACATTATCTAAAACCTTTCGAGTCTTTGTCATGGTTCCCTTTTTTTCCTGTTTAATGTTGTGTCTTATTTGTATCTTATTTGTATTATAGTAATACAAAGAAACAACACAGTTTTATTCATACTGTTATTTTAACTATTTTAACATTTTCAATGTGTATACTATGGACGCAATTAAACAGCAAGGTTGACATTGCCAGTTGTCACTTGATACAATATGAATAACATTTAAGTGGAGAAACAATTGTCGAGCAGCATCAACTAGGACTCAAGCTACTTGACTTACAATATAAGCTAATGTACTAGCAAAAGTGTCGTTTTACGGAATCAACATATGTTTATTCATACTGTTATTACAACAATTGTAACATTTTCAATTGCATCAATATGAATGTAATCATTTTGTTCAGCATCATCACATATAAATATAGCTATTGGACGTAGACTATTAGCTCTTGGACTTATAAATATGAACTTAAAAGGCTAACTGCATCAAGACAACTATTTAACATCGTCAACTGATGCCACATGAATGGCATTAGACGTCTTCGTTTTTGTCTATCAGCATCATATACATGATATATAAATATAGCTATTGTATGTACAATATTGGATATTAAACTAACACTTTTGTATTTACAAGAAATCAACATAGGTTTGTTAATACTTTATTATAACCAATTTAACGTTTTCTATTAACATTATGAATGCAATTGTTTTGTCCAGCAACATCACATATAAATAAGGCTATTGGACTTACAATATTAGCTATTTTACTCGCAATATTAACTTAAAAGGCAAACAGCATCAAAACAACTATTTAACAGTGTCAACTGCTAATACGAATGTGGAATTAAAGATCTTTGTTTTGTCTATCAGAAACACATTAATACAGTATCTTATATGTATTTACACTAACACATTATCAAGTGTCTAAATATGATTAATTGACATATTTATTCAAGTCTAGCGACACTAATGAGCTAGGAAAACAGCAACTTTATATTTACAAGATGTTATGCTATTATGAAATCAATTTAAAAATTGTCAATTAAAACAATATGAATGTTATTCACAGTCGTCATTCAAGACCAGCAATGGCACATTTATATATTGCTAAACACAATTTACACTACTGAGCTAAAAACCTTGCATATGTTTGTTATTACAAAATGTTATGCTGTTTTGAAATCATTTGTCAACAGAAGCAATAATGAAGAGATGCTATTCAACATCATAATTGAGGTCTAGCAACAACACAAATAAATATTGCCTGACAGGTTTTCCAATATTGACTTCACAAGTGTTACTTACGGCATGTAATTCAACATATTTAGTCTAGACTTGCAAAGACACAACTAACTAAGTATTGCTACACAGAATATCCTGTGCTGACTTAAAGGGACACACCGCAATCTTACAATAGTTATCAAGCATCCCAATTAGCAATGGCAGTTATTAATTTCCTATCATTTTGACTACAACTGAATTACATATATGTAAACAAAATGTAATATATGTGGAGTTATTCCAACTCAGTTTTTAATCGATTACTGGCGAAATGTAACCAACAATAAGCAATATGCAACCTTGCAGTACACATTTTATAATGTATTGTGCTATCATTTAATTTATGCAATATGAATTGAATATAATGTCAAGTCTAGCAATTACAAGAATAAATATTGTTAGACAGAATTTATAATATTGACTTAAGAAACAGCAATTTTAATACATAAGACGTTATGCTGGTGTGGGATCATTTTAGCGTTGTCCAATGATGATGCATGTATTCAAAAAACAGTTTCATAGAGTAGCAACAACACTATCGGTCTAGTTTACATTACTGAATGACGAAAACGGCATGTTTCTTTTATTTAAAAGAAGTCATGCTATTATGTAATCATTTGCATTGTCAACTGATGCAATATGAATGTGATTAACTATTATACTTATTTGAACAGGGTCTAGCAGCTATAATATGATATATTGATGAATGGAATTTACAAGGCTGAGCTGAGATAACGGCATGTTAACTGACAAGAAACTTTGCTTTTATTAAACCATGTTAGCATTTTCAAATGATGCATTTATATGATGAATGTTATTCAAAATATTTATTCAGTCTAGTAAAATAAATTCAATATGGCTGGTCCAGTGCTGAGTTTAGTAGACAACTGTTTAATTCATAAGAAGATTTTTGAATAATTTAACATTTAGTCTAGCAATTGATTTAATATGAATGTTATTCAACATCTTTATTCTAGTCTAATGTTACAACATTAAGTTTAAGACATCAGCATGTTTGTATCATATCATTATGACATAACCGTTTGTCCACTGAAGTCTGGGTCTATGTTCAGAGTTAAACAACAAACAGCCAACTAAAGTAGTGTATATGTTTACATATATGATTGGGCTGTTTGACCTCATGGCATGTTTACATATATGATTTGGCTGTTTGACCTCATGGCTTCAGCTTTTTGTGAGTCGGATGACATGTATGACGTCATGGTTTCAACGCACAATCAAACAGTGTTCATTATATATGTAAGAATGTATATTGTAATACATATAAAAATGATTCGTATTTAATATCCCGTTATGTAACCGTGTGTGTCGTTGCGAAAAGGGACATTTGTTCAGTGTACTATTATTTCCAATTGAAATTTGTCTCATTTGCTTGAAGTATAACAATATACCGTATATTTGCCAATAGTAACGTTTAAACAAGGAGACTCGTAATTAATAACACATTTTGTACTCTTTTGTTTTTCGTTTCGACAAGGGACACGTGGTATTATGATAAATAATATATATATAGTTTTTTTCCGTTTGCTATTTATGACTTGAATTATCTTTTTTGTATGTGTTATATGTGATTTGTAAATATTCTGACTGTATTTCGAATAGGTAAAGTACACATTTCTTTAAGTTACATGTGTTGTATGTATGCCAGTTTTATGTTGAGTTGTACATATTTTGATTTCATTTTGACTGTACTGTGTACAAGGTGTATGTATACTCTCCTACGCTTGGAGGAAATAAAGATAAACTACTTTTACTTGGACAAATATTTGAGGGATGAGAGAGGGGTGATATACACATAAGGGAAATATTTGAGAAACATTTGGGACCCGAAACACTCTACAAGATGTGAAAACCATTGCGGCGGATTGAAATGTTCGAAAACATCGTGTCGGAAGAGACAAATAACTTAAAAAATAGAAAATAACGAAAATCATCGAGTGGGAAATGATTACCATATAACTATTTGAGGTATATATTGACGACAGTGATAGGGACTTGATAAAGACAATAGTTGAGTGGAAGTGATCAAACTTGGCATATTTATTTAACAAACATCGTGTAGAAAGTGACTTAATGGACGTTAATCGATTAACAGCGCCTGTGGTGGGACGTGGTTAACACCTGGTAGAAAAATCGTACAAGTGTTAAGTACTTGATGAAAATATTGTCATAGAAATGTGGAAATATTTGGCAGAAATATTTGAAAAGCAAATTGGTAGCCATATTCGAGAACAAGTGTTTGAGAAATGATACATACTGTACAGTAATATTTGAGAAACAACATGTGATATGTATAATCACTTCATGGAAATATTCGAGAAACGTGTGTTGAAAGCTTGATGAAAATATTCAAGATTTAAGAAATATCTTTCAGAAAGTGAAAAATTACTTGGTGGAAATATTCGAGAAACGCAGAGGAAGTGATAAACACTTGGTGGAAATATTCGAGAAACACAGAGTAAGTCATAAACACTTGATGGAAATATTCGAAAATCACTGAGAAAGTGATAAACACTTGATCAAAATATTCGAGAAACATCGAGTCGGAAGTGATATACACTTGGTAGAAATATTCGAGAAACACAGAGGAAATGATAAACTGTTGATGGAAATATTGGAGAAACATTCAGCAGGAAGTGATAAACACTTGGTGGAAATATTCGAAAAAGCATCGAGTAGGAAGTGATAAAAACTTGGTACAAATATTCGAGAAACGCAGAGGAAGTGATAAACACTTGGTGGAAATATTCAAGAAACACAGAGAAAGTGATAAACACATAATCGAAATATCCGAAAAACATTGAGTAGGAAGTGATAAACACATGGTATAAATATTCGAGAAACATCGAGTAGGAAGTGATAAATAATTGATCGAAATATCCGAGAAACGTAGAGGAATTGATAAACACTTGGTGGAAATATTCAAGAAACACAGAGAAAGTGATAAACACATGATCGAAATATTCGAGAAAAATTGAGTAGGAAGTGATAAACACTAGGTGGAAATATTCGAAAAGCATCGAGTAGGAAGTGATAAACACTTGTCGAAACATTCGTGAAACAATGAGTAGGAAGTGATCAACATCATGTGGGAAGTGATTAAATCGAGTAGGAAGTGATAAGCGCTTGGTGGAAATATGCGAAAAACATCAAGTAGGATGTGACAGAAACATTAAATGGGAAGAGTTAATGCTTGTCGAAATAATCGAAAAAACCCATAAGGAGTGATAAACATTTGGTGAAAATATTCGAGAAACATCGAGTACGAAGTGATAAACGCTTGGTGGAAATATTAAAGAAACACAGAGAAAGTGATAAAAACATGATCGAAATATTTGAGAAACATTGAATTGAAAGTGATAAACACATGGTGGAAATATTCGAGAAACATAGAGTAGGATATGATAAACACTTGATCGAAATATTCGAGAAACGCAGAGGAAGTGATAAACACTTGGTGGAAATATTCAAGAAACACAGAGAAAGTGATAAACACATGATCGAAATATTCGAGAAACACTGAATAGGAAGTGATAAACACATGGTGGAAACTTTCGAGAAACATCGAGTAGGAAGTGATGAACACTTGATCGAAATATTCGAGAAACGCAGAGGAAGTGATAAACACTTGGTGGAAATATTCCAGAAACACAGAAAAAGTGATAAACACATGATCAAAATATCAGAGAAATATTTGAGTAGGAAGTGATAGACACTTGATGGAAATATTCGAGAAACACTGAGTAGGATGTGATAAACACTTGGTGGAAATATTCGAGAAATATTGAGCAGGAAATGAAAAACACAGGTTGTAACTTTTCGAAAAAGATCGAGTAGGAAGTGATAAAAACTTGGTGGAAATATTCGAGAAACACAAAGGAAGTCATAGACAATTGATGGAAATATTCGAGAAAAATAAAAAAGTGATAAAAATGTAACTGAAATATTTGCGAAATATCGAGTAGGAAGTGGTATAAAAATTCGAGAAAAACAGAGGAAGTGATAAACTGCTGATGGCAATATTCGGGAAACATCGAGTAGGAAGTGATAAACGCTTGGTGGAAATATTCGAGAAACATCGAGTAGAAAGTGATAAACACTTAGTGGAAATTCGAGAAATACAGAGCAAGTCATAAATAATTGATGGAAATATTCGAGAAGCACAGAAAAAGTGATAAAATCTTGATCAACATATTCGAGAAACATGGAGAAGGAAGTATAGGCGCTTGGTGGAAATATGCGAGAAACATCGAGTAGGAAGTGATAGACACTTGGTGGAAATATTCGAGAAATATAGAGGAAGTCATAAACACTTGATGGACATATTCGAGAACAACAGAGGAAGTCATATACAATTAATTTAAATATTCGAGAAGCACAGAGAAAGTGATAAACATGTGATTGAAATATTTGAGAAATATCGAGTAAGAAGTGATAAACACTGGGTGTAAATATTCGAGAAACATCGACTAGAAAGTGATAAACACTTGATGAAATATTCGAAAAACATCGGGTAGGAAGTGATATAGCTTGGTGTAAATACTTGAGAAAACTAAAGAAGTGATAAACTGCTGATGGAAATATATGAGAAACATCGAGAAGGAAGCGATAAACACTTGGTGGAAATATTCGAGAAACATCGAGTCGGAAGTGATAAACATTTTTTGAAAATATTCGAGAAACACAGAGGAAGTGATAAACTGTCGATGGAAATATTCGAGATACATTGAGTAGGAAGTGATAGACATTTGATAGCCATATCTCAGAAGTATCATGTGGGAAGTGATAAAATCATGATGGCCATATCTGAGAAATATTGTAAGGGCTCTAATAAACAAGTTGTAGAAATATTCGAGAAACATTCAATTAGAAGTGATCAAGAAAGGCATATGTGATAATAACTTGAAGGAAATACTTGAGAAACATCGCGTAGGAAGTCATAAATGTTTGGTTGAAATATTTGAGAAATACAGAGTAAGTGATAAACACTTGATCAACATATCTAAGAAAAAATGAGTAGGAAGTGATAAACACTTGGTTGGAATATTCGTGAAACATCGAGTATGAAGTGATAAACACTTGATCGAAATAATCGAGAAACACTGAGCAGGAAGTGATAAACACTAGGTGGAAATATTCGAAAAGCATCGAGTAGGAAGTGATAAACACTTGTCGAAACATTCGTGAAACAATGAGTAGGAAGTGATCAACACTTGGTGGAAATATTCGAGAAATATCGAGTAGTAAGTGATAAGCGCTTGGTGGAAATATGCGAGATACATCGAATTGGAAGTGATTAACACTTGGTGGAAATACTCGAGTAACACAAGGTAGTGATATACAGTTGAAGGAAATATTCGAGAAAAATCGAGTAGGACGTGATACAATATATCTGAGAAACATCATGTGGGAAGGGATTAAATCATGGTGACATACCTGAGAAATAATATTCTTGATCGAATAAACAAGTTGTAGAATTATTCGAGAAACATTAAATGGCAAGTTATAATGCTTGTCGAAATAATAGAGAAAACCCATGCGAGATGTGATAATAACTTGAAGGATATACTCGAGAAACATCTAAAAGGAACTGATAAACATTTGGTGGAAATATTCGAGAAATATCGAGTAGTAAGTGATAAGCGCTTGGTGGGTATATTCGAGAAACATCGAGCAAGAAGTGAGAAACACTTGGTGGATATATTCGAGAAGCACATAGAAAAGGATAAACACTTGATCGAAATATTCGAGAAACATTGAGTACGATGTGATAAACACTTGGTGGACATATTCGATAAACTTCGAGGAGGAAGTGATAAACACTTGGTGGAAATATTCGAGAGAAACACTGAGAAAGTCATCAACACTTGATGGAAATATTTGAGAAACACAGAGAAAGTGATAAACACTTGATCGAAATAGGTGAGATACGTTGAGTAGGAAGTGATAAACACGTGGTGAAATATTCGATAAACATTGAAAAGGAAGTGATAAATACCCGGTGGAAATATTCGAGAAATACAGAGGAAGCGATAAATTGTTGATGGAAATATTCGAGAAACATCGAGTAGGAAATGATAAGTGCTTGGTGGATATATTCGAGAAACATAGAATAGGAAATGATAAACACTTGGTGGAAACATTCGAGAAACGCAGAGGAAGTGATAACCACTTGGTGGAAATATTCGAGGAACACAGAGGAAGTAATGAACACTTGATAGAAATATTTAAGAAACACAGAGAAAGTGATAAACATTTGATCGAAATATTCGAGAAACATTGAGTAGGAAGTGATAAAACACTTGGTGGAAATATTCGAGAAACATCGAGTAGGAAGTGATAAACAATTGACCCTAAATATTCGTGAAAGAATTAGTAGGAAGTGATAAACACTTGGTGGAAATATTCGAGAAACATTGAGCTGGCAATGATAAACACTAGGTGAAAATATTCGAAAAAGATCGAGTAGGAAGTGATAAAATCTTGGTGGAAATATTCGAGAAACACAGAGGGAGTCATAGACAATTAGTGGAAATATTCGAGAAGCAGAGGAAAAGTGGTAAACATTTAATTAACATATTTGCGAAATATCGAGTAGGAAGTGATAAGCACTGAGGAAGTGATAAACTGCTGATGGAAATATTCGGGAAACATCGAATAAGAAGTGATAAACGGTTGGTGGAAATATTCGAGAAACACAGAGCAAGTCATAAACACTTGATGGAAATATTCGAGATGCACAGAGAAAGTGATAAACACTTGATCAAGATATTCGAGGAACATCGAGTAGGAAGTGATAACCACTTGATGGAAATATTCGAGAAACATCGAGTAGGAAGTCATAAACGATTAGTGGAAATATGCGAGAAACATCGAATTGGAAGTGATAGACATTTGGTGGAAATATTCAAGAAACACGGAGGAAGAGATCAACTGTTGTTGGAAATATTCGAGAAACATCGATTGGGAATTGATAAACATTTGATAGCCATATCTGATAAATATCATGTGATAAGAGATAAAATCATGGTTACATATCTCAGAAATATTATTTATGATCTAGTAAACAAATAGTAGAAATATTCGAGAAACATTAAAAGGCAAGTTATAATGCTTGTCGAAATAATCGAGAAAACCCATGCGAGATGTGATAATAACTTACTCGAAAAAAATCGTGTAGGGAGTGATAAACATTTGGTGGAAATATTCGAGAAACATCGAGTAGGGAAGTGATAAACTCTTGGATGATATATTCGAGAAACATCGAGTAGGAAGTGAGAAACAATTGGTGGAAATATTCGAGAAACACAGAGGAAGTCATAAACACTTGAAATTAGAGAAATACAGAGCAAGTCATAAACAATTGATGGAAATATTCGAGAAGCACAGAAAAAGTGATAAAAACTTGATCAACATATTAGAGGAACATCGAGTAGGAAGTGATAACTACTTGATGGAAATATTCGAGAAACATCGAGTAGGAAGTGATAGGCGCTTGGTGGAAATATGCGAGAAACATCGAGTAGGAAGTGATAGACACTTGGTGGAAATATTCGAGAAATATAGAGGAAGTCATAAACACTTGATATACATATTCGAGAACAACAGAGGATGTCATATACAATTAATGGAAATATTCGAGAAACACAGAGAAAGTGATAAACATGTGATTGAAATATTTGAGAAATATCGAGTAGGAAGTGATTAACACTGGGTGTAAATATTCGAGAAACATCGACTAGAAAGTGATGAACACTTGATGAAATATTCGAAAAACATCGAGTAGGAAGTGATATAGCTTGGTGTAAATATTTGAGAAAACTGAAGAAGTGATAAACTGCTGATGGAAATATATGAGAAACATCGAGAAGGAAGCGATAAACACTTGGTGGAAATATTCGAGAAACATCGAGTCGGAAGTGATAAACATTTTTTGAAAATATTCGAGAAACACAGAGGAAGTGATAAACTGTCGATGGAAATATTCGAGAAACACTGAGTAGGAAGTGATAGATATTTGATGGCCATATCTCAGAAGTATCATGTGGGAAGTGATAAAATCATGATGGCCATATCTGAAAAATATTGTTAGGGCTCTAATAAACAAGTTGTAGAAATATTCGAGAAACATTCAATTAGAAGAAATGATAACGCTTGTCGAAAAATCCAGAAGGGCATATGTGATAATAACTTGAAGGAAATACTTGAGAAACATCGCGTAGGAAGTCATAAATGTTTGGTTGAAATATTTGAGAAATACAGAGTAAGTGATTTATGATCTAGTAAACAAGTAGTAGAAATATTCAAGAAACATTAAATGGGAAGAGTTAATGCTTGTCAAAATAATCGAGAAAACCCATGCGAGATGTAATAATAACGTGAAGGAAATACTCGAGAAAATTCGTGTAGGGAGTGATAAACATTTGGTTGAAATATTCGAGAAACATAGAGTAGGAAGTGATAAGCTCTTGATGGATATATTCGAGAAACAGCGTAAACACTTGATGGAAACATTCGAGAAGCACAGAGAAAGTGATAAACACTTGGTGTAAATATTCAAGAAACATCGACTAGTAAGTGATAAACACTTGATGAAATATTCGAAAACTTCGAGTAGGAAGTGATATACACTTGGTGTCAATATTAGAGAAACACAGAAGAAGTGATAAACTGCTGATGGAAATATTTAAGAAACATCGAGAAGGAAGCGATAAACGCTTGGTGGAAATATTCGAGAAACATCGCGTAGGAAGTGATAAACACTTGGTGGAAATATTCGAGAAACACAGAGGAAGTGATAAACACTTGATGGAAATAGTCGAGAAACATCGAGTAGGAAGTGATAAATACCTCGTAAAATATTCGAAAAAGTTCGAGTTAGAAGTGATGAACACTTGGCGGAAATATTCTAGAAAGACAGAGGAGTTGATGAACTGTTGATGGAAATATTCGAGGAACATCGAGTAGGAAGTTTGAAAAATTTGATCAAAAATATTTGAAAATTATTCGACTTGGAAGTGATAAAAATTTGGTTGAAATATTCGAGAAACACGGAGGAAGTGATAAACCGTTGATGGAAATATTCGAGAAGCTTCGAGTAGGAAGTGATAAACATTTGATCAAAATATTTAAAAGAAACGTCGAGATGGAAGTGATAAACACTTGGTGGCAATATTCGAGAAACACAGAGGAAGTGATCAACTGTTCATGGAAATATTCGAGAAACATCGAGTAGGAAGTGATAAACATTTGATGACCATATTTGAGAAATATCATGTGGGAAGTGATACAGTCATGGTGACATATCCGAGAAATATTATTTGGGAGCTAATAAACAAGTTGTAGAAATAATCGAGAAACATTAAACGGAAAGTGATGATGCTTGTCGAAATAATCGAGAAAATCCATGTGAGATGTGATTATAACTTGAAGGAAATATTCGAGAAACATCGCGTAGGAAGTGATAAACATTTGGTGGAAATATTCGAGAAACATCGAGTAAGAAGTGAGAATCACTTGGTGGATATATTCGAGAAGCACAGAGAAAGTGATAAACACTTGATCGAAATATTCGAGAAACATCGGGTAGGAAGTGATAAACACTTAGTGGAAATATTCGAGAAACTTCGAGTAGGAAGTGATAAACACTTGGTGGAAATATACGAGAAACAATGAGAAAGTCATCAACACTTGATGGAAATATTTGTGAAACACAGAGAATGTGATAAACACTTGATCGAAATATTCGCGATACGTTGAGTAGGAAGTGATAAACGCTTGGTGAAATATTCGAAAAACATTGCGTAGGAAGTGATAAACACCTGGTGAAAATATTCGAGAAACACAGAGAAAGTGATAAATTGTTGATGGAAATATTCGAGAAACATCGAGTAGGAAGTGATAAGCGTTTGGTGAATATATTCGAGAAACACAGAATAGGAAATAAGAAACACTTGGTGGAAATATTCGAGAAAAACAGAGGAAGTCATAAATACTTGATGAACATATTCGAGAAACATCGCGTAGGAAGTGATAAACATTTGGTGGAAATATTCGAGAAACATCGAGTAGGAACTGATAAGCGCTTGGTGGATATATTCGAGAAACATCGAGTAGGAAGTGAGAATCACTTGGTGGATATATTCGAGAAGCACAGAGAAAGTGATAAACACTTGATCGAAATATTCGAGAAACATCGGGTAGGAAGTGATAAACACTTGGTGGAAATATTCGAGAAACTTCGAGTAGGAAGTGATAAACACTTGGTGGAAATATTCGAGAAACAATGAGAAAATCATCAACACGTGATGGAAATATTGGAGAAACACAGAGAATGTGATAAACTGTTGATGGAAATATTCGAAAAACATCGAGTAGGAAGTGATTAGCGTTTGGTGAATATATTCGAGAAACACAGAATAGGAAATAAGAAACACTTGGTGGAAATATTCGAGAAAACAGAGGAAGTCATAAATACTTGATGAACATATTCGAGAAGCACAGATAAAGTGATAAACACTTGATCGAAATATTTGATAAACATCGAGTAGGAAGTGATAAACACTTGGTGGAAATATTCGAGAAACACAGAGGAAGTCATAAACACTTGATGGAATTATTTGGTTATCACAGAGAAAGTGATAAAACACTTGATCGAAATATTCGAAAGACATTGAATAGGAAGTGATAAACACATGGTGAAATATTCGAGAAACATTGAGTAGGAAGAGATATACACCTGGTGGAAATATTCGGGAAACACAGAGGAAGTAATGAACTGTTGATGAAAATATTCGAGAAACATCGAGTAGGAAGTGATAAACAATTGATGGCCATGTCTGAGAAATATCGTGTAGGAAGTGATAAAACCATGGTGGACATATCTGAAAAATATTATTTGGGATCTAATAAACTATTTGTAGAAATATTCGAGAAGCATTAAATGAGAAGTGACAACGTTTGTTGAAAAAATCGAGAAAACCAATAGGAGATGTGATAATAACTTGAAGGAAATACTGGAGAAACATCGCGTAGGAAGTTATAAGCATTTGGTGGAAATATTCGCGAAACATCGAGTAGGAAGTGATAAACGTTTGATGGAAATATTCGGGAAACATAGCGTAGGAAGTGATAAACATTTGGTGGAAATATTCGAGAAACATCGAGTAGGAAGTGATAAACACGTGGTGAAATATTCGAGAAACGTCCAGTAGGAAGTGATAAACACTTTGTGGAAATATTCGAGAAACACAGAGGAAGTGATAAATTGTTGATAGAAATATTCGAGAAACATCGAGTAGGAAGTGACAAACATTTGATGGCCATGTCTGAGAAATATCATGTGTGAAGTGACAAATCATGGTGGACATATCTGAGAAATATTATTTGGGATCAAATAAACGAGTGGTAGAAATATTCGAGAAACATTAAATGAGAAGTGATAACGCTTGTCGAGAAAATCAAGAAAGCCCATACGAGATGTGATAATAACTTGATGAAAATACTCTAGAAAAATCGCGTAGGATGTGATAAACATTTGGTGGAAATATTTGAGAAACATCGATTAAGAAGTGATAAACGTTTGATGGAAATCTGCGAAAACATCGAGTAGGAAGTGATAAACACTTGCTGGAAATATTCGAGAAACATAGAGGAAGTGATAAATTGTTGACGGAAATATTCGAGAAACATCGAGTTGGAAGTGATAAACATTTGATGGCCATATCTGAGAAATATCATGTGGGAAGTGATACAATATTGGTGATATATCTGAGAAATATTACTTATGATCTAATAAACAAGTTGCAGAAATATTCGAGAAGCATTAAATTGGAAGTGATAATGCTTGTCGAAATACTCGAGAAAACCCATGCGAGATGTGATAACTTGAAAACAAATACTCGAGAAACATCGTGTTGTTAGTAATAAACTTGTGATGAAAATATTCGAGAAACCTCATCAGAGAAATGATAAAAGTCTGATGGAAATAGTTGATATAATATTTTAGAAGCAGTGTTGCAGTGATAAACAACTGATGGGGAAGTGAAAGCAATTATGAAATAATTGTAAAATATTAGATAATTAAAAAAAAAAGATTTTTTATTTTGTGTGGAAAAATATGTTTCTAAATGATAAACTCTGGAT